>BTPG01000005.1:186009932-186102432 GCA_036245525.1 Semisulcospira habei
TTAATTATCTCCATATTCCTCCAGCAGGACTGCTGCGAGTATTTAATTATCTCCATATTCCTCCAGCAGGACTGCTGCGAGTATTTAATTATCTCCATATTCCTCCAGCAGGACTGCTGCGAGTATTTAATTATCTCCATATTCCTCCAGCAGGACTGCTGCGAGTATTTAATTATCTCCATATTCCTCCAGCAGGACTGCTGCGAGTATTTAATTATCTCCATATTCCTCCAGCAGGACTGCTGCGAGTATTTAATTATCTCCATATTCCTCCAGCAGGACTGCTGCGAGTATTTAATTATCTCCATATTCCTCCAGCAGGACTGCTGCGCGTATTTAATTATCTCCATATTCCTCCAGCAGGACTGCTGCGAGTATTTAATTATCTCCATATTCCTCCAGCAGGACTGCTGCGAGTATTTAATTATCTCCATATTCCTCCAGCAGGACTGCTGCGAGTATTTAATTATCTCCATATTCCTCCAGCAGGACTGCTGCGAGTATTTAATTATCTCCATATTCCTCCAGCAGGACTGCTGCGAGTATTTAATTATCTCCATATTCCTCCAGCAGGACTGCTGCGAGTATTTAATTATCTCCATATTCCTCCAGCAGGACTGCTGCGAGTATTTAATTATCTCCATATTCCTCCAGCAGGACTGCTGCGAGTATTTAATTATCTCCATATTCCACCAGCAGGACTGCTGCGAGTATTTAATTATCTCCATATTCCTCCAGCAGGACTGCTGCGAGTATTTAATTATCTCCATATTCCTCCAGCAGGACTGCTGCGAGTATTTAATTATCTCCATATTCCTCCAGCAGGACTGCTGCGAGTATTTAATTATCTCCATATTCCTCCAGCAGGACTGCTGCGAGTATTTAATTATCTCCATATTCCTCCAGCAGGACTGCTGCGAGTATTTAATTATCTCCATATTCCTCCAGCAGGACTGCTGCGAGTATTTAATTATCTCCATATTCCTCCAGCAGGACTGCTGCGCGTATTTAATTATCTCCATATTCCTCCAGCAGGACTGCTGCGAGTATTTAATTATCTCCATATTCCTCCAGCAGGACTGCTGCGAGTATTTAATTATCTCCATATTCCTCCAGCAGGACTGCTGCGAGTATTTAATTATCTCCATATTCCTCCAGCAGGACTGCTGCGCGTATTTAATTATCTCCATATTCCTCCAGCAGGACTGCTGCGAGTATTTAATTATCTCCATATTCCTCCAGCAGGACTGCTGCGCGTATTTAATTATCTCCATATTCCTCCAGCGCTTCCTCTGCCGAAGATTTATTTTTTATTTTTTATTTTTGGGTGTGTCCAAATAGTCTCTGCCGCACGTGGAGCAGCCAGTTTGGCCGGAATGGAACTGACGTGTCTTCGCTGTCAAGGGTCTCTACCTTTTGTCTTTGACTTGATTCAGATGTTGAAATATCTCCTTTTGAAAAAGCCTCGCAGATGTGCCAATGCGTCATAGTGAACTCTATAAGGGGCGCGCGCAATGCATACACGTCGTTGGTTTGTCAAACGTCATTTGTCATGAGGTATTTTTTGTGTTATGTAATTTTATATTTAACGTGATATGAGTTTTCGCTTTCGCTTTGAGACTTGGGAAAATGGTGACAAAACTAGAATTTCACGGTACAATTTCAGTCTTGCTATAATTTGTGTGAAATCAGGTTGACTTTACCTAGCTACATGCTATACTAAGTACACCTGCATGCTCTTTTGAAAGCGCGTCGATGTGTGCGTATGCGTGCGGGCATGCGCGCGCTGCAAACATCCTCAAGAGGCATAGATGTTCATGCGCTCTCCGGGCACTTGAGGATCTATGCCTCTTGGGGCTGCGAGCATATGTGTCATTGGTTTGGCAAACGTCATTTGTCATGACGTATTTTTTTGTTTTTACGTAATTTTATCTTTAACGTGACATGAGTTTGGCTTTCGCTTCAAGACTTGCGAAAATGGTGACAATACTAGAATTTCACTGTAAATTTCAGTCTTGCTATAATTTGTGTTAAATCAGGTTGACGTTACTTAGCTACATGCTATACTAAGTACACCAGCATGCTCTTCTGAAAGCGCGTCGATGTGTGTGTATGCGGCGTGTGCGTGAGTGCATGCGCGCGCTCCAAACATCCTCAAGAGGCATAGATGTTCTTGCGCCCTCCAAGCACATGATGATCTATGCCTCTTGGAGATGTGCGCATTTGAGAGACACACGTCGGTGACGAAGTTGCTTCTTTTACGTCACCGCCACTGTCTGACTTTCTCTAGAAGCCAAGTTTTTTTGTACTGTTTTTAATTATTTTCTGAAAAGAATTAATTTTTACCAAGAAGTTGAAAGGATACAAAGCTGGCTAACGAACTCATTCTTCAAACTAGCTATATGGAAAGGTTCAAGTAAACATGACACAAATTACGGACTCTAATCTGGGTCAACCGACTTCCTATAAACGGTTGTTTATGTCTTCAATGAGACATTCAATTACAATATGCTCGGAGGCTCTCTTAGCCACCCACTTAAGAAAGTATTTCGACAAGTTTCAAGCTTGTGTGTACAGAAATATCGGATACTCACAAACCAGATAGGTGAGGCTAGCGTTGGCAGAATTGTACACAAACCAAGGGGAATCTCTCAGCGCTGGACATACAAACAGATCCCCTGTCCCCGCCTATCAGGCACCCAATCGCCAGCCCACAGAGAAATACTAAAGACTCTCCTCTCCCCAACACACACAGCAAAGAAGAACTCCCGTCTGCTTTCTCTACCTATTTTTCGGACAAAATCCAAAATCTGCGTGACACACTCGACACCCTGCCTCCTCCGCCTTGCCCTCCCGACCCCACCTTTTCCGGCACTCCCCTCTCGTCCTTCCGCCCCGTCTCTCAGGATGAAGTCCTCAAGACCATAAAGTCCATGCCCTTCAAAACCTGCGAACTTGACCCCCTCCCAGCTTCTCTCTACCATGACGGCCTTCCAAAACTTCTACCCTTCATTACCGACATCATCAACGCATCTCTAGAAAACGGCTCCGTCCCCGATATCTTCAAGTCCGCCATCGTCCGTCCTCTCCTCAAAAAACACAACCTCGACCCAAACGAACTCAAGAACTATCGCCCAGTCTCCAATCTCTCTTTCCTGTCCAAGCTTCTTGAGAAGGTTGTTCTCAACCAGCTCAACCTCCATCTCACCGACAACAACCTCCTCAGTCCATTCCAGTCTGCCTATCGCAAACATCACAGCACTGAAACAGCCCTTCTACATATCTTAAACGAGCTGCTTCTCTCTACCGACTCTGGCAACATCTTCCTTCTTACACTACTCGATCTCTCTGCCGCCTTTGACACTATAGACCACTCTATCCTCCTCCGCCGACTCCACCACTCCTTCGGCATCACCGACTCTGCTCACTCCTGGTTTCTCTCCTACCTCTCCGACAGACAGCAGTACGTCACCATCAACGGCGTCTCTTCCAACCCGGTAACGCTCTCCTGCGGAGTTCCACAGGGATCCGTCCTGGGCCCGGTCCTTTTCACACTCTACACCTCTCCTCTGTCCAACATCATCCAGTCTCACCGCATACACCACCACCTCTACGCTGACGACTCACAACTGCAAGACAATGACAAACTCGACAACACTCAGTCACTACTGACTCGCACGGCTGACTGCTACAAAGACGTGAAAAACTGGATGACAGCAAACAAACTGAAACTGAACGACGACAAAACGGAAGCCATGCTGGTAGGCACTCGCCAGAAACTCTCCCAGCTCCCTCCCTCTCTCCACCTTCAACTCGATAGCACCCCCATCTCCCTCTCTGACTCGGCCAAGAACCTCGGCGTCATCCTCGATTCCTCTCTGTCCATGACCAGCTTCGTCTCCGCCACGACCCAGGCATGCTATTTCCACCTCCGCCGCATCAGTCAGATCAGAAAATACCTCACTACCGAAGCTGCCACCAAACTTGCTGTCTCTCTCATCTTATCTCGCATCGACTATTGCAACTCTCTCCTTTCCGGTCTCCCTCACTCCACCATCTTCACTCTCCAGCGCGTCCAGAACAATGCTGCCCGCCTCGTCCTCAGAAAGAAAAAATCCGACCACATCACACCCCTGCTCAAACTCCTCCACTGGCTCCCAATCCCCCAACGCATCCAATACAAAGTTCTGTCTCTCTGCTACAAATCCCTGAACAACTGCGCTCCTGCCTATCTCTCTAACTTACTTCACCCCTACACACCTTCCCGCTCTCTCCGCTCTGCCTCCGACCCTCTCCGCCTCCACATCCCTCGCACCAAACTTAACACTTTCGGCCCCCGCTCCTTCTCCGTCTACGGTCCATCCACCTGGAACACTCTCCCACTCTCTCTCTCTGTCAGAAACACTCTCTCTCCTCCTTCCAGTCCGCCCTCAAAACTCACCTCTTTCAACAGTTTTAGCACTATATCACCACACTCCCCACCCCAAGCTGACCGTCGTAATGTATTTCACTGTTTGTGGTACGTGAGTCATTGTCTAAAGCGTGCGCATGCGTGCGCGAGTTGTGAGTGTGCGCTTAGAGTTATAATTATTATAAGATAAGCGCATTATAAATACCGTAATTATTATTATTATTATTATTAAATACGCAGGTATAGAACAAGACGATCATCTACATCCTCTAAAGGATGCATCAGGTCTCGCTAAGAGGATGCAGATGATTGTCTGGTTCTATACTTGCGTATTTCTCTGTGGGCTGGCGATTGGGTGCCTGATAGGCGGATGCAGGGGATCTAACTGTTTGTCTGAGCGCTGAGTGATTCCTCTTGGTTTGTGTAGAAATATCGGAGATTCTCTTGTTTACATAAATACGCACATACATACATACATACATACAGACATACGCACATACATACATACGCACATACGTCGCTTCGCGCCAAATGTACGTTCAGCAGCGAGGTTAACGTAACTAGACATGACGTAATTTTTATCTTGTTACTTCAATTGTTTGAGGTTTAGCCTGCCCGCCTTTGACATCATTGACATGCTATTAAATTCGCCCCACCGCGACCCGTCCTAAAAAGTCCCTTCTATAAATAGAAGGGACTTAAAAAGATGTTAATAAACGTGATAGATCAATAAGATGCGTTTGGGCATTGACTGGAAACTGCATCAGCTACACGCACAGTTCACGCTACTATTACTTTACCATCAGTTCTACAAGAAGCAAAGTACCCTCTACTCAGCATCTGTTTACACACACACACACACACACACACACACACACACACACACACACACACACACACACACACACACACACACACACACACACACACACACACACGCACTTTTTATATTGTCTGGCTATCAAAAGCTGGTGCCATGCTAGTAGACGCATCCAATACAAGATTCTGTCTCTCTGCTACAAATCCCTGAACAACTGCGCTCCTGCCTATCTCTCCAACTTACTTCACCCTTACAGTCCTCCCCGCTCCCTCCGCTCCGCCTCCGACCCTCTCCGCCTCCACATCCCCTGCACCAAACTCAGCACTTTTGGCCCCCGCTCCTTCTCTGTATGCGGTCCATCCGCCTGGAACACTCTCCCACTCTCTCTCTCCGTCAGAAACACTCTCTCTCCTCCTTCCAGTCCGCCCTCAAAACTCACCTCATTCAACAGTTCTAGCACTATATCACCCCACTCCCCACCCCAAGTCGACTGTCGTAATGTATTTCACTTTTTGTGGTACGCGAGCCGTTGTCTAAGCGTGCGCATGCGTGCGTGAGTTGTGAGTGCGCGCTTAGAGTTATAATTATTATAAGATAAGAGCATTATAAATACCGTAATTATTATTATTATTATTATTATTATTATTATTATTATTATTATTATTATTATTATTATTAGAGGGACACACTTCTTTACTGCGAAGACACAACAAAGACTACCCGACTGCATGAGGAATAGATCCTCATAAGCCCGCATTTACGGTGGCTCATAAGGATCTATGCCCCTTAATAGCTTTATTCACATCCACATTGACGCCTCAATCAGACGAGATTATCTGGCAGAGAACAGACGGCGCTTACAAATACATCATTATTTTTTGGCGCAGATGGGTTGCCAGTGCAGTGGCCGTTTCTCCGGGAATGCACTCTGTATCTGTGCCCAGACTGGGACCTAGACCGCAATCGGCACCATAGCATGCGGCGCACATTCAGCTATTTATGTACCCAAATTGAGGCCTCGCGAAAGTTAGACCACTGCACCCAATTATCGGCGCGGCCTGGTGTACCCAAACTACCGGAGGCGACGTGCTGGGCACAATACGCCTGGCACAAATGCACTGGAGTAATTTACGAATGAAACCACTCAACCCTCGTAACCCCATGATTGGCACTGGCAGAGAAGGGTTGACCCTTTTGGGTGTCGGGAGCGCTTCTTGTTGAGGTGATTCCTGCAGAAACAAGAAGCGCTCCCGGCACCCAAAGGGTTACACTGATCACGGCGGGGCCGCCGCCGCACATTGCGTGTTTTTGGCGAAGCACCAAGAGGTTGCTATGTAAACAACGCGCTGCTTCCCGTATACAATCCTGACGCGGAGTAATGAGCGGCCTATGCTGTTCGGACATTGTGTCCCCGGGCGATGTCGAGAATTTGACAAATCGACGATCCTACTTTTTATGGTACCCGGCATTCGGCGTGGCTTTGATCAGGACCAAACGTCACACAAAACTGTTGGAGAATGGGTTAGCAGCCTAGTTGCCCCGCCAAAGGGTGGGGTCCGAGTGGTTAAATTCGCCAAAGCAACAGCTGCTCGATATTTGTTATACGGCCTTAAGTGAGACTTTCATTTCTACCGATCATTTCACAAGCAACAGTCAGCAGGCAGGCGCACCCCAACGCGCAATCGGGCCGACGTTGGCCCGCTCACAGCCGTGCACGAGCCAACAGTGGCCGACGTCGGTCTGATGGCCTTTGCGCCCTGGGACGCACCTTATCCTTCCGTTATTTTCTACTCCATAATAGTTGACTGATCCAAATGATAGAAGCGCTTTACAAGAACGCCTGCAGCGCGGTTCTACTTAACAATCAGTCAGGCGAGTTCTTCAGGACGACGATCGGTGTCCGTCAAGGATGCCTGCTCTCTCCTGTCCTTTTCAACATATTCCTGGAGAAGATCATGCAGGAAACCCTCCACGACCACCATACTTCAATCTCTATTGGTGGCAGATCCCTGTGCAATCTTCGATTCGCAGACGACATTGACCTCATGGCAGGCAGCAATAGTGAGCTCCAAAACCTGACAGACAAACCTTCAAGTAGCGCAGGGTCTTATGGCATGGAGATCAGTACGGATAAAAGCAAAGTGATGATCAACACCACAAGCGACAGAAGCAGCAACATTCACATGAACGGCCAGAAGCTAGAAGAGGTCAATAGCTTCAAGTACTTGGGAGCCACCCTGTCCAAAGACGGTAGTTGCATAGCAGAGATCCGTATCAGGATAGGTACAGCAACATCCGCAATGGCCAGGCTGGACAGGATATGGCGAAGTAACTCCATCAGCTTCACCATCAAGTACAGGCTTTACAAGTCCCTCGTAGTGTCTATTCTACTCTACGGCTGTGAGACTTGGACACTGCTTGCAGACTCAGAAAAGAAAATCCAGGCCTTTGAGAACAAGTGCCTGAGGAAGTTGCTCCGCATCTCGTACCGCGAGCACAAGACCAACGAATATGTACGGAGCATCGTCACTTCCCTGGTGGGCCCACATGAACCCCTTCTGGCAACCGTGAAACGGCGCAAGCTTGCTTGGTTTGGCCACGTGACCCGACACAACACCTTGTCCAAGACTATCCTCCAAGGCACTCTCGAAGGAAGTCGTCGGCGAGGTCGTCAGAGAAAGAGTTGGGTCGCAAACATAAAAGAATGGACCGAACTCGAGATGCCAGACTTGCTTGCCACCGCCCAAAATAGAACTCAGTGGAGAGCACTGTCTGTTGCTGCTGCCTTTCAGTCCCCCCAACGCCCAGTTCGGGCAAAGGACTGATGATGATGATGATGATGAATAGTTGACATTCATCAGATGACCTCAGTGGCTCATGGCGGACAGATCCCAACGGTTAGACTGTGCTTTATACAAGTGACGTAACATCATTATCATCATCATCATCATCATCATCATCATCATCAGCAGCAGCAGCAGCAGCAGCAGCAGCAGCAGCAGCAGCAGCAGCGACAGCATTAGTGACATGCTGCTGCAGATTGCCGTAACTGATGTTGTCTGCTTTGTTTCATCATTTCCTTTATTGTCTGAATCTCGTCATCGGCTCGTGTCAAAAGTATTCAGTCCACACCGTACATTTTATTATTCTATTTTATTTTTATTTGTTACAAATATTAGGCTGTTCAGTCTCGAACTGGACACCTGTTCGTCTCCTACTCTTGAGGAATATACATATAAGAGTCCCCCCAAAACCCTCAAAAAAAAAAAAAAAAAACACCCCAAAAACAAACAAACAAACAAAAAACCAACACATCAGTCTCGGCAGATGCAACAGAGGCATAAACAAATGCACAGATCCTCATGAGCCCGCACAAATCAGATTGCCATCATCTTCAATGACACAACTGTGACAAACAAGAGGGGCCCATGAGGATCTATTCCTCTGTCACAAAGCGGATGGGCTAAGCATGAGTGCAAGAGCGAGCGCGTGTTTACTCGGCAAACCAGGCCCCGGGAAACCACAACAAACAGCTAATTCAGTTACATGTATAAGCGAATGGAAAACTGCATGTAAACAGGTCTCGGTCTTCTTGATACTTGATTACAGCAAGCACTGAGAGCCACGCCGTCTGCAAAATAGCCAGGGGACGAAAACAACAAAAAGACTCCGAGACCGCAAAGACACCTGTTAGGATCACACTGCTATGTTCTGCACTACTACGGCATAGATTGTATAAACATGTCGGCACGAAGCGACAGTAACCACAACACGTTCTGCACTACTACAGCATAGATGCACTCGTCATGATTGTATAAACATGTCGGCACGAAGCGACAGTAACCACAACACGTTCTGCACTACTACGGCATAGATGCACTCGTCGTGATTGTATAAACATGTCGGCACGAAGCGACAGTAACCACAACACGTTCTGCACTACTACGGCATAGATGCACTCGTCGTGATTATATAAAAATGTCGGCACAACAACAGCAACAAAAACAACAAAAACAAGACGACATTTTGAACAATAACGGTATTAATGTGGTTGTTTGTAATGGTCAGATGGTCTTTTCGCACAAATAGAAGATCCAAAAACAGATATTACATGAAAACACTGCACTGGCGCTTCAATGAAAACAGCAGAGCTTTTTTGTCTCGTCCTTTTAGGACGCATTAAGGGGCCGCATTAATTATTTAAGCCACCCTCACCATTCATCACCCCCCCCCTCCCCACCGTTCATCACCCCCCCCCCCCCCCTGCTGACCGTGGAAGCCACTAAAACACTAGTTTGTGCATTTGTGCTGTCCAAGCTAGATTATTGTAACTCTTTGCTTTGTGGCTGCCCTCAGTATCTCATTGATCGCCTCCAAAAAATTCAGAACAATGCAGCCCGGCTTGTGAGAGTCCGTAAGACTGAGCATGTCACACCCATCTTGAAGTCCCTTCACTGGCTACCTGTGTCCTCACGTATTCAATACAAAGTGATGTCAATCTGTTTTAACTGCCTTTCAGGCACCAGCCCAGAATACTTGTCCTCTTTGCTGCATGTGTATACACCCTCTCGTGAGCTCCGCTCCTCTTCTGATAAACGGAAGTTGTGTGTACCTTCTGTCCAAACTAAAACATTTGGTCAGCGCACTTTTGTTTATCAAGCCCCAGTGTTATGGAATACACTTCCTCTTGAGGTCAGAAACAGTGAGTCTGTCTCTGACTTCAAGAGGTCGTTGAAAACTCACCTCTTCAAGCTTTACTTTGAATAACTGCCAGTGTTTGATGCCTTAGTTGTAGTTCTGCAATCCTCCTTGTTTAGACTGAATGTTAATTAGAATATAAATTATTATGTATGTATTGTTGTTTAGTTTATTGTAAAAGTGGTGTGTTCGGGCATTGTGCTTTGTTTGTTATGTGCATATGTCATTGTATTTTTATTTTTGTGTACAGATTGTAAAGCGCTTAGAGCTTTTGAGTAAGATTAAGCGCTATATAAATACTCATTATTATTATTATTATTATTATTATTATTATTATTATTATTACACACACACACACACACACACACACACACACACACACACACACACACACACACACACACACACACACACACACACACACACAACCCTCCGCATGATACAAGATTCTTGTCACACTATTTGGGTATTGTTTTGTGACATTTGAAAGCCCGCTTTTGACTACACGTGGGAGTTTAAATAGACTGTGGTTCAAGGGTAATACCAGATTAGCTTGGCGCCTGGAAGGCGCCAAGCTAATCTGGCACTACCCTTGAACACCAGGTTGATCAGTCATTTGCTTATCGTCCAGTGTTTGCAAGACTGATGCGCTGTCCAAAAACGGTTTCACATTGAAGAAAGAAGATAATTGTATCAATTCGGTAATTATGGCCTCTAGGTTTCTTTGGAATATTTTTAAAAGCGAGTGTGGGGGGTGTAAGGCTGCAGTAATTGCATACAGCCGCAGAGAGAGGGAATGGAATAGAGAGAGAGAGAGAGAGAGAGAGAGAGAGAGAGAGAGAGAGAGAGAGAGAGAGAGAGAGAGAGAGAGAGAGAGAGAGAGAGAGAGAGAGAGAGAGAATTGAATTGAATTGAATTGAAACTTTATTTTCTAAGGATGAAGACAGTAGGCACGCAGGCCTTTTTACACGTCTGTCCTTAATAACATTTTGAGAGAGAGAGAGAGAGAGAGAGAGAGAGAGAGAGAGAGAGAGAGAGAGAGAGAGAGAGAGAGAGAGAGAGAGAGAGAGAGAGAGAGAGAGAGAGAGAGAGAGAGAGAGAGAGAAAGCTTTGAAACTCTGTCTTCCTACTGGGCATGCATAATGAGCTTGCAAATAAAAGCAAGTTTTAAAGTTTCATAACCTCCCGCCCTCTCGAGTCGTTGTGGTCTCGTGCGGCAGCGTGAGATAACGAGAGTGGAGGAGATTATGGAACTTTATAACTTCGAAAATTACGTGACAACAAAACCATCATAATTGTTTCAATTTGACCCCTTGGCTCCGCTTTTGTGACAAGCAAGATGTTCCTTGTAATGCGATAAAAAAACTCTCTTTCACAAACTGAGCTTATGGTCTGGTGCATTTGATTTGTGGGATAGCCTTCTAGTCGAATCCAGTCAGAACATCTCAATGCGCAAAAGGACATCGAGCCGACCTCGACCGGAGTCAGCCCGCGCACAGCCGTGCACAGACACACAAACACAGCCGTGCACAGACACACAAACACAGCCGTGCGCAGACACACAAACACAGCCGTGCGCAGACACACAAACACAGCCGTGCACAGACACACAAACACAGCCGTGCACAGACACACAAACACAGCCGTGCACAGACACACAAACACAGCCGTGCACAGACACACAAACACAGCCGTGCACAGACACACAAACACAGCCGTGCACAGACACACAAACACAGCCGTGCGCAGACACACAAACACAGCCGTGCGCAGACACACAAACACAGCCGTGCACAGACACACAAACACAGCCGTGCACAGACACACAAACACAGCCGTGCACAGACACACAAACACAGCCGTGCACAGACACACAAACACAGCCGTGCGCGGGCTGACTCCGGCCGACGTCGGTTCGATGTCCTTTGCGCACTGGGATTCGGAAGGCGAACTCTGTATACCAGCAGCAGGAGACCGACCGCCCCATGACGGGTTGGGGGACAACGCCAAGCTAATCTGGCACTACCCTTGAACTGCCACGGTCGACGTGTCTCCCGCTGTGACGTCATAATGGGAAATATCTTTAAAAGAAAAGAAAAGAAAAAAAAAAAAAAAAAAGAAAGAAAAGAAAAAAATCAGCCAAAGATTACATTAATTTCCGTGAAAAGATTACACGGCAAAACAGAATCCATTTCTCCACTTTCGTACTTTGTCAATTTTTTTTCCCCAAATTGTAACGTGGGTGGCGAGGGGAATATTCTGACTGAAACATGATTTATTCCATGACATATACCAGAAAGAAAGGAGAAACATCAGATGAAAAGAAAGAGCCAGACGGATTTAAATTCAAGGAATGAGGGAAACTCAAACACACTCAAGTGGGCGCGCTTTAAATGTGTATTGAGTTTTCATTGATTACGTGCGTTTCTGCGATTCGTCGCGAGAAACGAAAGAAAATGCTGAACAAAAAATGCGTGAGTTTTTATGCCTGGAAAAAAAATTCTAAAAAAAAAAAAATCAAAAAAAAATCTGACAGTTGAAGATCGCTTGTTTAAAGTGCAATAATCGTTACAAGAATCTCCTCAGACACTGCCGGTGTGGACACACGCCAAAGGGGTCTACAAGTGTAGTTGTGTATACTGTGACTGAAAGTACATCTGGAGTGCCATTAGCCTCTCCTTTTCTATTTATTTTTCGCACTTTTTTTTGGGTTAAAATCATAACGAGCAACATCCCAAGTACAAGAGGCATGGATCCTCATGAGCCCCCGCAATTGCGGGGGCCCATGAGGATCCATGCCTCTTGCTGACACTACTTTGCACCCGGCGTGTTGCTTGGCCGGCCGAGGCCCTTTGGCGTTGAGTTAACACCGAGTTCAAAAGCAGAATGTGCGTCCTCTGGCTGGGAAGGCGTACAATCTTCTATGCCCGACAAGGATGAATTATCCCCAGGCAGTTCCCATGCGCGAGTTCATGTCTTTATTTCGTGCTCAGCTGATCCGTTTTGCGGTGAATTACCTCAGTACTGGATTTTTTTTAAAAAAAAGGACAGAAGACAAAAACAGTGTGCTGGTCTGTGACTTTGGACCTTACGTCTGAGAGCCGTAAGGTCCAAAATCACAGACCAGCACACAAATGTAACCTCACATCACACTCCTGTAAAGTGCGTTCTATTTTGCATACATAATATGATCGTTATGGTCTTTGGTTCACGTCACATCCGTCAGTTGTTCGTTTCTTCACACTGACAAGACAAGTAGCGAATTGTTTACTCGTTTGCTTGCCTATTTTGCAAAAAAAGGGGTTTTATCCGAAATATTAATACGATGCGTGGCAACTGTCATTTCTAAGCGTGTTTCTTTCTTCGATGGGTTGTTCTCTGCTCCATGGGATCGTCTATGAATAAGCTACATGAGAACGCCACGAAACTGCAAGATACAAGTCGCATTACCTACTTAAGTACAAACGCATCCATACTAGATGACCTGCGGCCGCGAAACGAAAATGAGTGTTGGTTTGTAATTCTGAACCTTACACGCGCAATTTGTGAACGATGCTATTGTCATCGTGTGTTTCCATCGCTGGAAGCGTCTTAGCTGTGGTTAAAAATCACAAATTCAACCATTCAATGCCGGAGGACAGTGATCAACGCCCAAATGGCAGAGAACCAAAACTCCCTGAAATGCAAGAGACATAGATGTGCGGGGGCTCATGAGGGTCTATGCCTCTTGCTGTTCTCATTTCTGTCCGCGAGACTGCGAGATACGACGTCATGAGCAGCGAGTGTGTGAGGGTATCAGAGACATCGTTTGTAGGAGGCAGACGCTATATCCGGCTCACTTCACACTGCTGCTCAGCGGTAGCGAGTCCCGGGAGAGAACCCGTGTGGCTTCGTTGGCACCAGCAAACAGCTGATACTGTCTATATAGTGATAATATGCACGACACCGGCCAGTAACTATAATGATAAACTTTCATAGTACACTGCTGTATTAACACATTGTACCCCAGGAACGAAATTCCCAGATATTAAAGTTGTCCTCACTGAGACAGATTGAGCATGATAGTTCAAGGGTGGTGCCTTTTGCTCTTCTGGCACCATCCTTGAACTATCTTGCTCGATCCATTTCTTGCTGTGGTGTGTCGGGGCTGAAGGAGTTAACATACAGAGACTATAATGATACGCTCTTACAGATTAGTAACGACCATTTGCTGTATACAGAGACTATAATGACACACTCTTACAGCCTAGTAACGACCATTTGCTGTATACAGAGACTATAATGACACACTCTTACAGCCGGCCTAATAACGACCATTTGCTGTATACAGAGACTATAATGATACGCTCTTACAGACTAGTAACGACCATTTGCTCTATACAGAGACTATAATGATACGCTCTTACTGACTAGTAACGACCATTTGTGTATACAGAGACTATAATGACACACTCTTACAGCCTAGTAACGACTATTTGCTGTATACAGAGACTATAATGACACGCTCTTACAGCCTAGTAACGACCATTTGCTGTATACAGAGATTATAATGCCAGATACGCTCTTACAGACTAGTAACGACCATTTGCTGTATACAGAGACTATAATGATACGCTCTTACAGACTAGTAACGACCATTTGCTGTATACAGAGACTATAATGATACGCTCTTACAGCCTAGTAACGACCATTTGCTGTATACAGAGACTATAATGATACACTCTTACAGCCGGCCTAATAACGACCATTTGCTGTATACAGAGACTATAATGATACGCTCTTACAGACTAGTAACGACCATTTGCTCTATACAGAGACTATAATGATACGCTCTTACTGACTAGTAACGACCATTTGTGTATACAGAGACTATAATGACACACTCTTACAGCCTAGTAACGACTATTTGCTGTATACAGAGACTATAATGACACGCTCTTACAGCCTAGTAACGACCATTTGCTGTATACAGAGATTATAATGCCAGATACGCTCTTACAGACTAGTAACGACCATTTGCTGTATACAGAGACTATAATGATACGCTCTTACAGACTAGTAACGACCATTTGCTGTATACAGAGACTATAATGATACGCTCTTACAGCCTAGTAACGACCATTTGCTGTATACAGAGACTATAATGATACACTCTTACAGCCTATTAACGACCGTTTGCTGTATACAGAGACTATAATGACAGACTCTTACAGCCTAGTAACGACCATTTGCTGTATACAGAGACTATAATGAAACACTCTTACAGCCTAGTAACGACCATTTGCTGTATACAGAGACTATAATGACACACTCTTACAGCCTAGTAACGACCATTTGCTGTATACAGAGACTATAATGATACGCTCTTACAGCCTAGTAACGACCATTTGCTGTATACAGAGACTATAATGATACGCTTTTACAGATTAGTAACAGCCATTTGCTGTATACAGAGACTATAATGATACGCTCTTACAGATTAGTAACAGCCATTTGCTGTATACAGAGACTATAATGACACATTCTTACAGCCTAGTAACGACCATTTGATGTATACAGAGACTATAATGATACGCTTTTACAGATTAGTAACGACCATTTGATTATGCAGTCACGAGAGACTCGGTTAACAAACTCTCAGTTGGTTGGTTGGTTAGTTCGGAGTGTTAACGTCCACGGCACCGAAGTGATCATGGACGGCCCTGACGGGCGGGTTATGGGGGACAGGGAAATTTATTGCCTATGGAGTACGACCTGAACACTGATCAGTTCAGGCGCACTGCAACTGTGTCACTTTGATTTACCAGGACCTTTCAACGGACATGCTATGGAACAAGTCCGTCCTTTTTCCCTGGATTAAACTCTCAGTTGACGTAAACTAACAAACAAAAACATGGTAATTGGTAGTTCTGCACTAAAGCCAAAGGTCCGTCGACACTCAGTAAATCTGATGTCCTGATCATTTGTTTTGCAGACGAGAGTGACAGGGTCAAGCCTC
Organism: Semisulcospira habei; assembly: GCA_036245525.1. Taxonomy (NCBI): domain Eukaryota; kingdom Metazoa; phylum Mollusca; class Gastropoda; family Semisulcospiridae; genus Semisulcospira; species Semisulcospira habei. The sequence goes on from BTPG01000005.1 coordinate 186,025,860, forward strand.
ACTATCCAAACATGTCGTCTTTTGTTTTACGACGAAGACGAGACGATGGGACCAAGTGCACCACAAAGACGTATTAACACAGGGGCGATAAACAAGGAGCTGCGTCGGGTTAATGTGGCAAGTTATTTCCCCTTGAGGACTTTTTCGATAAACCAGTCACCGTTTGGGGACATTGCAGCCGAGCGTTTGTTGTACCACCCAATGAAAATAGACATACATTGAACTGAAAATTATTAGCAAGAGGCGTAGATACTCATCAGCCCATGCAACTGCAGGTGCTTATAAGGATCTATGCCTTTTGCAGACGTCTGAATGCCGGCCGCCATGTGCAGCCGCTCTTCACTAAGCCACGTGTAGAACAAAATCTGATAACGATTTCAATAAATTTTCGTGGGTTACACCGCATGACACTGATGGCTTGACTGTTTTTCATTAAACTCCTGTTTTGGGAGTTGGATTGACACGTATAGCTGATATAGGGAGCCGATTTGTTATTTCCAAATGACGGTCAACACTTTAAAAACGTTGAAACGATAGCGATTTCTTTATTTTCATGTGATTTTGCATAAACACGTAAAATGATCTCCGTTCCGCGTCCCCCCACCCCCCCCCCCTATACATATTGTTTGTATGGGAATAACAATACCCCGAAGAAGTCCAGACAACCTGTGTGTGTGTGTGTGTGTGTGTGTGTGTGTGTGTGTGTGTGTGTGTGTGTGTGTGTGTGTGTGTGTTTTATTGCCATGGGCCATAATTGATAATTTGACATCATTGTGGCAGTGCAGATGTATGTAAATGCACAAAAAGAAATGGCTGAAGTGAGGCGTGTTAGTATTATTCCCAAAAGCACCATTTTACATCCGTTTTTTCCTACCAGAAATATTCCAAATCTGACATAATGATCAAAATTTCCAGCTGAGACGCTTTTGTAATTCTTTTATATAAATTTGAACTTGTCCTCAGAAATGACTTTTAAAATGTGTTCACTATGCTATTTCTACAAAATTCATCTTCTTTATTTTTTTATTTTTTATTTTTTGCAAAGAAATATTGCGAACCTGATTAACTCATTCGAGACGTGCCGCCTCCGGATACGCGGCGTAAGCCGCGTATCCGGAGGCGGCACGTATCGAATGAGTTAACATATCTATATTCAGCGGATACATCGTTTACGATTTTTTTAATGATACCGGAAGTCATTATTTTCACTCTTACGTCACTCGACCAATCACGTTGTATCAAGGCAACAAGAAAGGTCGTAAGGCCCCGCCACACGAGCCGGTTGTGCCCCGATTTTGAAACCGATTCCGATCCGATTGCGATCGGATGACGTCAATTATCCGATCCGGTCCCAATCGGCTGGGAATCGGGTGTCTAGAACCTGCTCTATTTTTCCGATCCGAATCGGTCCCGATCGTAAGCTTCAACCAATCAGAGCGCGTCTCGCAAAGCATGTCGTTTCAGCACGGTTTGCAAATGGCGGAACACGCCTGTTGTGATCAGTACCATCGCCGTTGCCGCTGATGTTTCGCACACCTCTTCCCGAATATGATGCAAAACTGCTGACAATGCAAGCACATCATCATCACTGTCAAAACTAGCAGTCATTTTGCAGAACAGGTACGACTTTGATCTTCGGTTCAAACCGGTCGGCTAAACAAGTCGGGAAATGTGTGGCAGTGCACACGTTTTTTTAGTCCGGCCCGATCACCTACCGATTCGAAAACTGATCGGGAATCGGCCTCAAAACCGGGCATGTGTAGCGGGGCCTGTACGTTTCACCTTTGATACGGTAAGTAACTCAAGCAAATGCCCAAATCACGCTGCTTCGCGTTTCGCAGACAATGCGACACTTTCTGAAAAATTGGTCGCTACCTCGACTAAGTATAATTTGTATACACAGTTCTAATTTGATCGACATCGGCTGTTGCTCAAGGTAGACAATCAGAACAATTGCCTGGCGTTTTCTCCCTTGAGTCAGCGATCACTTTCCGTGACTCATCTGGAGCCCTTCACACAGAACGTTCTCAAAGACGAGTATACATACATGCCATGCACAGTTCTAATTTTTTTTACTGCAACGCTTTCTGGGCCAGACAATGTTAGCTGCGCCAGGGCCAGATGATGTTAGCTGCGCCAGGGCCAGATGATGTTAGCTGCGTTAGGGCCAGATGATGTTAGCTGCGCCAGGGCCAGATGATGTTAGATGCGTTAGCCAGATGATGTTAGCTTCGTTAGGGCCAAATGATGTTAGCTGTACTACGGCCAGATGAAGTTAGATGCGCCAGGGCCAGATGATGTTCGCTGCGTTAGGGCCAAATGATGTTAGCTGCGCCAGGGCCAGATGATGTTAACTGCGCCAGGGCCAGATGATGTTAGATGCGTTAGGGCCAGATGATGTTAACTGCGTTAGGGCCAGATGATGTTAGCTGCGCCAGGGCCAGATGATGTTAGCTGCGTAAGGGCCAGATGATGTTAGCTGCGTTAGGGCCAGATGATGTTAGCTGCGCCAGGGCCAGATGATGTTAGCTGCATAAGGGCCAGATGATGTTAGCTGCATAAGGGTCAGATGATGTTAGCTGCGCCAGGGCCAGATGATATTAGCTGCCCCAGGGCCGGATGATGTTAGCTGCGCCAGGGCCAGATGATGTTAGCTGCGTTAGGGCCATATGATGTTAGCTGGGCCAAGGCCAGATGATGTTAGCTGCATAAGGGCCAGATGATGTTAACTGCATAAGGACCAGATGATGTTAGCTGCATAAGGGTCAGATGATGTTAACTACGCCAGGGCCAGATGATGTTAACTGCCCCAGGGCCGGATGATGTTAGCTACGCCAGGGCCAGATGATGTTAGCTGCGCCAGGGCCAGATGATGTTAGCTGCCCCAGGGCCAGATGATGTTAGCTGCGCCAGGGCCAGATGATGTTAGCTGCCCCAGGGCCGGATAATGTTAGCTGCGCCCGGGCCAGATGGTGTTTTAGCTGCGCCAGGGCCAGATGATGTTAGCTGCGCCAGGGCCAGATGATGTTAGCTGTGTTAGGACCAGATGATGTTAGCTGCGTTAGGGCCAGATAATGTTAGCTGCGTTAGGGCCAGATGATGTTAGCTGCGTAAGGGCCAGATGATGTTAGCTGCGCCAGGGCCAGATGATGTTAGCTGCGTTAGGGCCAGATGATGTTAGCTGCGCCAGGGCCAGATGATGTTAGCTGCGTTAGGGCCAGATGATGTTATCTGCGTAAGGGCCAGATGATGTTAGCTACGCCAGGGCCAGATGGTGATAGCTGCGTAAGGGCCAGATGATGTTAGCTGCGCCAGGGACAGATGATGTTAGCTGCGTTAGGGCCAGATGATGTTAGCTGCGTTAGGGCCAGATGATGTTAGCTGCGCCAGGGCCAGATTATGTTAGCTGCGCCAGGGCCAGATGATGTTAGCTCCGACAGGGCCAGATGATGTTAGCTGCGTTAGGGCCAGATGATGTTAGCTGCGCCAGGGCCAGATGATGTTAGCTCCGACAGGGCCAGATGATGTTAGCTGCGTTAGGGCCAAATGATGTTAGCTGCGTTAGGGCCAGATGATGTTAGCTGCGTTAGGGCCAGATGATGTTAGCTGCGCCAGGGCCAGATGATGTTAGCTCCGACAGGGCCAGATGATGTTAGCTGCGTTAGGGCCAAATGATGTTAGCTGCGTTAGGGCCAGATGATGTTAGCTGCGTTAGGGCCAGATGACGTTAGCTGCGTTAGGGCCAGATGATGTTAGCTGCGTTAGGGCCAGATGATGTTAGCTGCGTTAGGGCCAGATGGTGGTAGCTAATGCTTCGGAAGATAAAAATGACATCGAGACGAGAGAACACGAAAGGGTTGTAGTAATAAAATGAAATTAAATGAAACTTTATTTCTCAAGGATAAATGACCTTTTTTCAATCATGTCCTTGCACACGCACTCACACAACAATCTCACGCGCGTGACTAAAACTAATAAAATTGGAAAGGCAAAACGTAAGCAAATATATATATATATATATATATATATATATATATATATATATATATATATATATATATATATATATATATATATATATATATATATATATATATATATATATATATATATTTAAAAAAAAAACTAGTTAGCAGTTACTCACTCACTCACTCACACACACACACACACACACACACACACACACACACACACACACACACACACACACACACACACACACACACACACACACACACACACACAGAACCTGATTAAACATGAACGTTGAAAACTTAGTTTGAACAGCAACTGCAAACTCGACAATACAACTCAATGCGCTCGAAAAACGCCGACACAACTACACAACTATGGGCTTAAGTTTCTTTCAGCTGCCGAAATAAGCGGGCTCTGAATGTGGACAAAGAAGGAGCCCCAGTAATGTCGATAGGCAACAGATTCCATAGTTTGGCTCCTAAGTAAGACAAACTAGTTTTGAATATATCGAGGCGCGGCCTTGGTATGGATAGATTGTTTCTCGTCGTTTTATAAGGCGTATGAGCAGGGCTAAATAGATCTGTTAGATAACTAGGCGTTTTTGAGTGGTAGATTATAAACATAAGTACGCCTTTATTGTACATAAATAACTTACGCAGAGGCAGCATGTCGAGGGCTTTGAGTCGGTCGTCGGTGCTTTCTTTACTCTCCGGGTGGATTAATTTGGCTGCTCTACGATGAAGAGCATTAAGCCTTTTTATGCACGCATCGCTACATCCATCCCAAACTGTAGAAGCATAATCTATATGGGATTGAATATGTGCGTTATAAAATATTTTCCTTGTCGGTGTATCTGTAAAATAACGCAGTTTTGAAAGAAGATATAAATTCCTGGACACTGTTCGACATACGCTGCTGACATGCGCGTGCCATGTGACTTGGTCGTCGATAATGACGCCTAACAAACGTTGCTCTCTAACTTGTCTAATCGGCTCAGAGTTGAGAGAAAGGCTAAGCGGGGGTGGATGTAGCTGCTGCTTTTGTCGTGTAGTTATTAGCATGCATTCTGTTTTAGACGGATTTGGTACCATATAGTTAGCGTGACACCATTTTGAAACATCAGTTAAGCCCTGTGAAGTGAGGAATCGATTGTGGAGATATTCGCTGACGACACGTCGAGAGTAGCATCATCAGCAAACAGGCTACAGCGTACGTTTAGATCTGAAATATGCAATGGCATATCATTGATGTAAATGGAATATAAGAGGGGCCCTAATATTGAGCCCTGAGGCACGCCATGCTTTAGTATGCCTTCAGCGGAACGTTTTCCGTTAACAAACACATACTGACGTCTTCCGAGCAGGTAGGATTTGAAAAAGTCCAAGGATGCTTTGTTTACGTGATACACTGATAGCTTTAGTATCAACATATCATGATTTACTAGATCAAAGGCTTTTGAGAAATCTAGAAATACAGCACCGGTCATTTCAGCTTTGTTCATGGACGTAAGCCAAGTATTGGTCAGGTGAGCTAGAGCTGTGTGGCATGAGTGGCGAGGTCTAAAACCTGACTGTAGTGGGTAAAGCAAGTTATGTTTTTCAAGAAAATAGCTCAGATGCCTGTGTACATGTTTTTCTATTGGTTTTGACAGAGCTGACAAGAGCGAGATTGGTCTAAACTTATTAGGGTCTGAGAGGTTCTTACTTTTAGGGAGAGGAATAACTTTGGCTACTTTCCAGCTGTTTGGAAATGTACCATGTTGTAAAACGAGATTATAAATAAATGTCAAAGACTCGACCACATACGGGGCAGCAAGTTTTAAAAAGTATGTATTTATCCCGTCGTGACCAAGCGAGCGCTTATTTTTGAGTTGGCTAATAGATTTGCCAACGTCAAATACAGTAAGCGAAGGAATACTAAAGGATACGTTTGGCGCGAGTTTGTCCTCACAAAAATCTGTCAGCCTTTCGGATATAGCTGGTGTGTGAGTTGTCGTACTGCTTAATAATAATAATAATAATAATAATAATAATAATAATAATAATAATTACGGTATTTATAATGCGCTTATCTTATAATAATTATAACTCTAAGCGCGCACTCACAACTCGCACACGTATGCGCACGCTTTAGACAATGACTCACGTAACACAAATAGTGAAAAACCATTACGACGGTCAGCATGGGGTGGGGAGTGTGGTGATATAGTGCTAGAACTGTTGAAAGAGGTGAGTTTTGAGGGCGGACTGGAAGGAGGAGAGCGAGTGTTTCTGACGGAGAGAGAGGGGGAGAGTGTTCCAGGTAGATGGACCGTATACTGAGAAGGAGCGGGGACCGAAAGTGCTGAGTTTGGTGCGGGGGATGAGGAGGCGGAGAGGGTCGGAGGCGGAGCGGAGGGGGCGGGGAGGAGTGTAGGGGTGAAGTAAGTTGGAGAGATAGGCAGGAGCGTAGTTGTTCAGGGATTTGTAGCAGAGAGACAGAATCTTGTATTGGATGCGTTGGGGGATGGGGAGCCAGTGAAGGAGCTTGAGCAGGGGAGTGATGTGGTCGGATTTTTTCTTTCTGAGGACGAGGCGGGCAGCACTGTTCTGGACGCGCTGGAGAGTGAGAGTGGTGGAGTGAGGAAGGCCGGAAAGGAGAGAGTTGCAGTAGTCGATGCGAGATAAGATGAGAGAGACAGCGAGTTTGGTGGCAGCTTCGGCAGTGAGATATTTTCTGATCTTACTGATGAGGCGGAGGTGGAAATAACATGCCTGGACCGTGGCGGAGACGAAGCTGGTCATGGAAAGAGAGGAATCGAGGATAACGCCAAGGTTCTTGACCGAGTCAGAGAGGGAGATGGGGGTGCTGTCGAGTTGAAGGTGGAGAGAGGGAGGGAGCTGGGAAAGTTTCTGGCGTGTGCCTACCAGCATGGCTTCCGTTTTGTCGTCGTTCAGTTTGAGCTTGTTTGCTGTCATCCAGTTTTTTACGTCTTCATAGCAGTCAACCGTGCGAGTCAGTAGTGTCTGAGTGTTGTCGAGTTTGTCTTTGTCTAGTAGTTGTGAGTCGTCAGCGTAGAGGTGATGGTGTATGTGGTGAGACTGGATGATGTTGGACAGGGGGGAGGCGTAGAGTATGAAAATAACCGGGCCCAGGACGGATCCCTGCTTAACAACGAATCAGCAGCAGACAAGAAATGGTTGTTAAATGTGTCTGCAGATATAGATGTACATGGTGTTGTTTGTCGTGATTTAGTGAACGCATTAAGGGCGCGCCAGACAGATAAGGTGTCTGTTTTGTTGTCCATCAATCGCTTAAAGTGTTTTTTGGGGGCCTCTAATACCATGTATTTAACACGATTTTTCTGCTTGCGGAAAGCACCAAAATCTTTTTTGCGCTTTAGTTCATTTCTGACAGCCATGGCCTCTTTAATGTCATTGCTTAACCATTGGGGTAAATGCACATGTTTCACCCTCTTTTCACGCAACGCGCAAGCAATATAACTAATATTGACTTGTCTTTCTTTTCTTTGTCGTTCATTTCGTTCTCAACATTCCTATTCGGATTCTTCTAGAACAACGCCAACATTCGCGGCAACCATAAACACCATCAACGTCGGCACCAACAACAATTACAAAACAACACCATAGCGACGGTTTCCAGGGAGCCAAATTTCTCAATACGTGTAAGAGATATTTTTTGTAAGCCGTTTGTTACATCAGGCAGATCAGCCTCCGCGGCTGAGTCATGTAGAGTTAAGCCCCTTTCGAGTTTGACGTAAATCAGTTCGACGTCGTGAACGCACCAACACTGCCAAGCATGAGACATAGATTCTCATAAGCCCATGCGGCCGTACGGGATAAGGACAATCTATGTCTCTAGTCGATGTGATGCGAGGCCGTGTTCCTGTCGTCACGATTAATTGCGCTACCTTTGTGTGGAGCCTACCTCCCTGAGTTAAGGAAACAAACGTCTGCGATTTTTGCCAGCAAGTGCATAGATTCTCATGAGCCCCTGCGACCGCAGGGGCTTATGAGAATCTATGCTCTTGCAGATGGGATAGGACGGATGTTTTTCTCTCAAAATTCATTACATTAGTTTGTTTGTGCGATTATTTTTCGAGTGAACCGTAAACAACGCCGCTAGGAGATTACGAAACCCTAGGCATCCGACAAGCATTATTATCCATCGGGCGAAACATCCTCTGGCCCACAGCGGCCTAAGTTGGCCCGCGCAAAGCCCTGCGTCGGCCTGAAGACCTTCTGCGCATGACTGGCTTCCCGTAAAACAGAGATTTGGATTTGCAATTAAGACTTGTTATTGAGCCTGCAAAATGCGTGTGACATTTTGTCTTGATCGGACTTGGGAGAAATGTATGGGGGGAGGGGTAACTGGAGGGAGAGGAGGGGGAGGGGAAGAGAGAACGGCAGGGACGATGGGAGGGAGGGAGGTAGGGAGATCGAGAGAGGGAGAGAGAGGGAGGGAGGGGGGCGGGAGAGAGGCGAGTGAGAGAGAGAGAGAGAGAGAGAGAGAGAGAGAGAGAGAGAGAGAGAGAGAGAGAGAGAGAGAGAGAGAGAGAGAGAGAGAGAGATGATGATGATGATGATGATGATGATGATGAAGATAATGATGATGATGAAACGTTTTTATTCAGGATAAAGTTTTAGGCATGCGAATACCTCTCTTACAAACTGTCCTGCTACTCTACACACATAACTATACATCGAGCAACACAGTAAAATATTAAGAAAAACAAACAAACAAACATAGTGTCAAGAACATTCAAATGTACGAAAAGCATAAAAGGCGAAAAAACAAACAAACATAATAACAGCGACATAAGCTAAAGGTCATCTTGTAATTTGAACATGTCTCTCTGAGAGTACAGCATCAATAGAGGAGAATTGAATCGTGGTATTAGTTTAGAAGTAAAAAGCGATAAAGGCGATCTTTAAAAATACTAAATTTAGAAATAGACTTAAGATGCTGGGGTAAATTATTCCATACTTTTGCACCTGAAAAGGCCAGGCTAGTTTTATATATATCTAGTCTTGTTCTTGGTAGATGGAGCGACCTGTTTCTCGTGTTCTGTCTATGATTATCTGAAAACAGAGTTCGCAAATGGAGTGGGGCTCTCTCGTGTAGAATCTTGGAGATTAATACACACCGATTAAATTCAAATTGTTTGTTTAATGCCAGCAATTTAAGAGATTTGATTTTTTTGTCTATGGGGGCGTATCCAGGAAGTATGAGTTTAACACCTTGACGATACAAAAGAGAGAGAGAGAGAGAGAGAGAGAGAGAGAGAGAGAGAGAGAGAGAGAGAGAGAGAGAGAGAGAGAGAGAGAGAGAGAGAGAGAGAGAGAGAGAGAGAGAGAGAGAGAGAGAGAGACAATGACAATGATCCTTTATTTGACAACGGTAAAAGTTTTGGTAGTAACAACCATTTTTCGAACTTGCCGTTGCTAATCTACTGATTAATGAGTTACTATCGCACTAATTGTTTTCTACTACTGAACAAGGGAACAAACAACAACAAAAAAGTTTACATGACACAACACAAGCCGAGGAAAAAAGAAGAAAAAAAATGTAAGAGGGAAGTGACATAGGAATTACCAACTTTACAGGTCAGGCATAATGACATGTTGTGAGGTTTAAATAAAACAATACAATAAGAATACACGCAACCTAATACGCATACATAACGCATGCACATTTGAGCACGCCACTCTCTGTCTCTAATATACACGTACGCACACGCACGCGCACGCACGCACAAACGCGCGCGCGAGCACACACACACACACGTGCACACATACGCTTACGCGGCTGATAACGTTAAGCTAGTCAGTCATATGAGTAGCTGGCTACACACAAGCTGTACGGAATAAATATGAGTCATCGAAACCTGGGACACTCGCAATTAATGACCTAATCAGAAATAGTATTCTTCAATATGTGCACAGTCACGGGGATGCTGCTGACAAAAATAAGTACTTAATGAGACTGGCTTTAAACGAGGAGAAAGTAGCTGATGTCGTGACGTTTCTTGGCAAGGTATTCCAAAGACTAGAGCCAGAGAACCTCAAACTCGTTTTATAAAGATCAATTCTAGGTCGCGGCACAATAAGGGTTTTTCTTGATCTGGAGTATGTTGATGACTGGACGGTAAATAGCGATGTGATATATCGGGGTAGCTTATCGTTTAATGCCTTAAACATAACCATTCCCTTATTGTAAATTAAATGATCTTTCAGGGGCAGAATTGTTAAGGCTGCCAATTTTTTATCAGTAGTTAAGCTGGGATCAGAGAGTATTAGTTTGGCAGCTCTCCGATGTAGAGAGTTCAATCTTTTCAAATTGACATCGCTCGAACCATCCCACACAGTAGAAGCATAGTCTATATGTGATCTAATATGGGCATTTAAGAACAGTTGACGTGTCTCCATATCAGTAATGTGTTTAAGTTTTGTTAAGACGTACAGATTTCTGGAGACCATTTTACAAACATTACTGATGTGTGGCTGCCACCTAAGCTGGTTGTCCACCGTGACTCCTAGCAGGCGATGGTTAGTAACTTGGCTGATGGTTTTGCCTTGGAGGGACAGACTGAGTGAGAGAGAGCCAAGCTGGTGTTTTTGGCGGGTGCTACGTACCATGCTCTCCGTTTTTACCGGGTTTAAAATCATAATATTATGACTGGACCATTCATCAATATCTTGCAGTGTGGTTTGCAGTCGTGAATTGATGTTTGATATATCCTTATCTGGCGTGTGTACAGCGGCATCATCTGCAAACATATCACATGTAACGCTTTCATTTTTTATCGCAAGAGGAAGATCATTTACTAACAAGCAGAACAAAAGGGGACCAAGAATAGAGCCCTGTGGCACGCCATGCTTCACTAACCCTTGATTCGAGTATGAGCCATTTAGTAATACCTTTTGTTTTCTACCTTCGAGGTAGGATTTGAGAAACAACGCCTATACTTTCTTGATCAGTATTTCGTGGTTTACTAGATCAAAGGCTTTACGAAAATCTAGAAACATGACTCCTGTAAGTTTTGAGTCGTTGATGGAAGATAACCAGGTGTCTATCATCGGTATCAGCGCAGTGTGACATGAGTGTTCTGATCTGAAGCCCGACTGCAATGAATAGATTAATTTTCGGCTTTCCAGGTATATAGATAGATGCTTGTGAATATGCCGTTCTAAGGGCTTGGACAGAACAGGTAGAAGTGATATGGGCCTCAATTTCACTAAGATCTTTAGATTTAGGTAGAGGTATCACTTTCGCGTCTTTAAATGCGTCTGGAAAACAATTAAAATTAATACAGAGGTTGTAGATATAAGTGATACTCTCTACAATGTATGGGAGGGATATCTTGAGTATTTTCGCACTAATCTCATCCAGTCCTGATGATTTTTTATTTTCCAAGGATGTAATTAATTTACCAACTTCATGGACCGCTATAGTGGGTATGATGAAAGGTTTTGTGCCGGCAGTTCTCTGCTTGCAGAAATCGACTAAGTTGTCCGGGCATACATAGTCATGCGACTCAGCTCCCGGCGGGATTAATGATTCTGGTGGTGACGTAAAAGAGGCAACTCCGTCACCGCGCAGACACTGCCATAATACTCTAAATATGACGTCATTCTCTCTCTCGCGCGCGGTTCTCTCTTTCTCTCTCTGACACAACAATGCGCACATCTCCAGGAGGAATAGCCTGGAGGGCGCATGAGGATCTATGCTTCTTGGAGCGCACGCACTAATCGACGCGCTTTCAGAAGAGCATGCACGAGACCCGTGTACTTAGTATATCATGTAGCTATGTAAAGTCAACCTGCTTTCACACAAATTATAGCAAGACTGAAATTGTACCGTGAAGTTCTAGTTTTGTCACCATTTTCTGAAGCCTATGGAGCGAACGTGAAACTCATATCACGTGAAATAAAAATTACGTAAAAACTAAACTTACGTCATGACAAATGACGTTTGACAAATCAATGACTCCTTTGTCCTGCGCCCCTTCTAGAACTCACTGACGCATTATCAGATCTACGAGACTTTTTAAATAGGAGATAATTCAACATCAGAATCAGGTCAAAGACAAAAGGTAGAGCCCATTCACAGCAAGGACAGCTCTCATATTATAGAAGGGACTTTGTGAGTTATGGTTCATCCCATCTTGTTATCTTGTTACTTCAATTGTGAGAGGTTTAGGCCTGCCCGCCTTTGACATCATGGACGTGTTATTAAATTCGGCCCACCGCGACCCGTCCCAAAAGTCCCTTCTATAAATAGAAGGGACTTTAAAAAAAAAACAAGCTCGCATTTGCTATAAAGCGATTTTCTCCAGAGCGGGCTTCCAGTGATAACTTTGGAAAATAACTTTCAGCGACCTACTCCAGACAGTAAAGCCCCCACCCGGGTCTGCCCTGGAGGACTTGGGTGGGGTTAACTACTTTTTAGTTCCCAGGGTCACACTGGTCAGCCCCACAGGGTGGGTTTTCCCCTCTATTCTGGGGCATGCGTTTCTGTCTACCCTTGGTTCATTCACCTGTATTTCCCGTTTTTAAACTCTCCCTACTGTCTGCGCTGCCTGTAGCTCTTGAATATTGGATGTGTGTTGCTATATGGTCTTAGGTTTATTTAGCGTATTAGACCGGCTGGCGACATACATTCAATTATATTCTGTTTAGTTTTTTTTCACAAGCAGTGCAGGCACGTCCTGAGAAAGTCTTGTTGCTGTCGGAACGTTAGGCAATGTACAACCAACCATCCAGACAGGTAAGGGTCAACAGTTGGTAGTAGCTCCGTAAATATGTTCCCAGTATCTCTTACGATAATGCTGGGCGAAAGGGCCGACTTAATTCATGACGTTTGAATTTCGAAAAACGACAGGCGGACTTTTCGCTGTTCTTCTCCTTTTGAATAGAGTTTATTTGTTACGCCTGACAGGCAGTGGCAAACCTCTGCTAAATGTGGCTGTTCACATGCATTGCGAAAAACGGACAGAGAAGCCTTAGCAGGCTGAGACAAGACAACACTGAAAACCGGTTCTATGCTTACCTCAACCTACCCCGCGACACACCCCAGCAAAATATGGCTCGACCATGATCGTTCAAGGGTGGTGGCAGAATAGCTTGGCGCCTATAGTCGCCAAGCTATTCTGCCACCACACTTGAACTATCATGGTCGATCTGTCTCCTGAATTGTGATGCAGTACTCAGAGGATAACTCCAGAATGTGGGTATTTCGTACCTCGGGCGCAATGAGTTAAACTAAAGTAATTAAAGCAGATCGCTTTAACACGCGCCCAGAGTTTAACTCCAGCTGTCTGCTACTCTATACAATCTGCAATACATCGGCTGTCTATATAATTATCTGCTGTGTGTCTGCTATCTATCTATCTGCTATATATCTCTCATCTACATAACCTGCAATATGGCTGCTATCTATCTATCTGCTACCTATATATCTGCAATATCTGCTGTCTATATATCCCTCCGTGAAATGGCCTTGGTTGCCTGCTCGGCGTTAAAACCAAATAACTATCTGTCTATTTATCTGCTGTATGTCTGCTATCTATCTGCTGTATATCTGCCATCAAGTTTAATTGTGTGTAACAGTGTCGACGGGCATTAGCCACTGGGTTTACAGAACCGAATTTAGATTGCTTGCATAACATTTCATTTGAAAATCCTTAAAACAGTTATTTTCCACTTAGCTGAAGTCATTAAGTCTGGTCTGTCTAGAGCCGTAACATCCAAAATCACAGACCGGCACTCGATTAATAGGCCGACAGACCTTTTCCCCGCATTTTATTGGTGTGTGTGTGTGTGTGTGTGTGTGTGTGTGTGTGTGTGTGTGTGTGTGTGTGTGTGTGTGTGTGAGTAGGCGTGTGTGTGTGAGAGTGCGTGTAGTGCGTGTGTGTGTGTGTGAGTGCGTGCGTGCGTGTGTGAGTGCTTGCGTGTGCGCGCGTGTGTGTGTGTGTGTGCGTGCGTGCGTGCGTGTGTGTGAGTGAGTCGAGCAGGCTTTTGAAACTGTGCTATATATACAACACTTGACATTTCAGTGTATACTGATGAGCAACCCCCCCCCCCCCAAACCAACCAACCAACCAACCAACCAACCAACCAACCAACCAACCAACCAACCAACCAACCAACCAACCAACCAACCAACCAACCAACCAACCAGCCAACCAGCTAGCCAGCCAGCTAGCTAGCCAGCCAGCCAGCCAACCAACCATCCAAACAAACAAACAAACAAACAAACAAACAAACAAACAAACAAACAAACAAAAAGAAGTAAAGAAGCCACATTTTTGAATAACAAAAGAGACATTAAAAATCATCGGAAACACTAAAATGTTTTCTGCGGATTCCACACATGTGGCATTGCTTTTACTCGTCAGTACCTAAAGCACGCCAGGGAAATAGTTCTACAGGAGGCATGACAGACAACGGACAATTGAAGGAAATAGTTTCATTTCTCGCTTGCCCTCCATGGGGACTTCATTATTATATCTTCTGTTAAGGTAGAGAACCACAAAAGTGTGCTAGTCTTTGATTTTGGACCTGATGGATCCGATCTGTAAGGTCCAAAATGACATCCCAGCACACAAGCAAATCTCAAGCAGCTTTAACCGTCTGGCTGTCGGTGGCTGTTTTTTGTCGCGATGATTCCTGCAGGAATAACAATACCCTGACATCCTACAGGAATAACAACACCCTGATATTCTGCAGGAATAACAATACCCTGACATCCTGCAGGAGTAACAACACCCTGACATTCTGCAGGAATAACAACACCCTGACATCCTGCAGGAATAACAACACCCTGGCATCCTGCAGGAATAACAACACCCTGACATCCTGCAGGAATAACAACACCCTGGCATCCTGCAGGAATAACAACACCCTGACATCCTACAGGAATAACAACACCCTGACATCCTGCAGGAATAACAACACCCTGACGTCCTGCAGGAATAACAACACCCTGACATCCTGCAGGAATAACAACACCCTGACATCCTGCAAGAATAACAACACCCTGACATCCTGCAGGAATAACAACACCCTGACATCCTGCAGGAATAACAACACCCTGACATCCTGCAGGAATAACAACACTCTGACATCCCGTAGGAATAACAACACCCTGACATCCTGCAGGAATAACAACACCCTGACATCCTGCAGGAATAACAACACCCTGACATCCTGCAGGAATAACAACACCCTGATATCCTGCAGGAATAACAACACCCTGACATCCTGCAGGAATAACAACACCCTCATATCCTGCAGGAATAACACCACCCTGACATCCTGCAGGAATAACAACACCCTGGCATCCTGCAGGAATAACAACACCCTGACATCCTGCAGGAATAACAACACCCTGACATCCTGCAGGAATAACAAAACCCTGACATCCTGCAGTAATAACAACACCCTGACATCCTGCAGGAATAACAACACCCTGGCATCCTGCAGGAATAACAACACCCTGACATCCTGCAGGAATAACAACACCCTGACATCCTGCAAGAATAACAACACCCTGACATCCTGCAGGAATAACAACACCCTGACATCCTGCAGGAATAACAATACCCTGACATCCTGCATGAATAACAACACACTGACATCCGGAAGGAATAAGAACACCCTGACATCCTGCAGGAATAACAACATCCTGACATCCTGCAGGAATAACAACACCCTGACATCCTGCAGGAATCATAGCGACAAAACTATTACGGACAGCCAAACGGTTAATTAGACTGTTCCGACGATTTTTATAAGCAACAATCGTCCGAAGCTCTTTGCCTCTGATACAGAGGACACCCTACTTCGGTAGAGAAACCCACACCTGTCGATATCCTGACAACCGCACCTGTTTCTCGGTAACCTGACAACATTGCTCCCCGCCACAAAGTCTACAGACTTCACAGCTCAACGATACCTATCGTCTTACCTGGACATCTATGGGTCACGTGCTGTGACTAAATCACGTGGACATCTATGGGTCACGTGCTGTGACTAAATCACGTGGACATCTATGGGTCGTGTGCTGTGACTAAATCACGTGGACATCTATGGGTCACGTGCTGTGACTAAATCACGTGGACATCTATGGGTCACGTGCTGTGACTAAATCACGTGGACATCTATGGGTCACGTGCTGTGACTAAACAATAATAATAATAATAATAATAATAATAATAATAATAATAAGCGCATTAAATAGGCGCTTTATCCCAATTGAAAATCGGCTCAAAGCGCCGCCGCGAACTGAACCCAACAAGCACGCTCACGTGAATCACGCGCATTCACTCACACACTGTACATAAACACAGAACATTCACGTGGTGCTAAGGGCAAGCTCAAGCGAGCTACTGTAGTTTTTGGAAATTCACAATCGTTTGTATTTGAAATTTAATTAAGTGGGCTGAAACTGATACCAAAGTTGTGGTAAATCACGTGGACATCTATGGATCACGTGCTGTGACTAAATCTAGGTCGTATCTAAGAGACATACTACTCACAATAAATTAACACATTCTACCCTAGAACCGAAATCCCCAACTTTTGAAGTTACCCTCTGAAGGACTGCATAATAATTCTAGAGACAAATCGAGCACGATTGTTCAAGGGTGGTGCCAGAAATGCTTGGCGCCTTTAAGCGCCAAGCTATTCTAGCACCACCCTTGAACTAGTATGCTTGATCCTGCCTTGCTGTGGTGTGTCAAGATTGAATGTGTTAAGGGCCACTCTGAAAACTGGTCAGGTATTTCATATAACACAAATCTGTCGTTTGACGTGAAATTTGAGGACGCGACTCTAAGGCCAGGGTCACAGTATTGTTAACAAAATTAATGTCCTGACAAAATAATATTAAAATTTGACAGAGCTGTGCATAGTCAAAATAATCATGGCCATCTTTCAGGCTGATCCTTAACTTACTGTGAGTAGTAGTATGGGATAAAAGAGATTTACTGACAAAGTATCAGGGTCATCTGCTGAAACAATTTCTGGACAGTGTTGTAATGAATGCAACTAGAGATTAACCTGGGAAGAAATCTCTGATCTGTGGGATATCCTAGAAAGAACCATTCAGCATTCGGAATCTAATTCACCATTCAGGTTTCGGGAACCCTTAACTTCTTCTACCCCAGACACACCACAGCAAGATAAGGATCGACCATGATAGTTCAAGGGTGATGCCAGAATAGCTTGGCGCCCATGGGCGCCAAGCTATTCTGGCATCACCCTTGAACTATCATGGTCGATCTGTGTCCTGCGCTGCAATGCAGTCTTCAGAGAACAACGACAAAATTTGGGGATTTCGGTCTTGGGTTTGGAAAAGTTAAAATACCAGTCTTGAACAAATAAATGCAATTCAGCATCGGGAAGACAACACTAATCTCTGTAGTCTGCGAGAGATGATGACGTTTCTTTTGTTCGGAACTACGCTAATGGTCACAGTCTCGGGCATAAATTCAAGTAGCAGCGTTTCTTGCTGAAACAGTCTCTGCAACAGCGTTCTTATGAACTCGGGATCACGCCTTTAACTTGGGAAGACTGAGCACCCTTAATTGCGTAGGTCGCGAGAACGTATCACGTTCCATTCACTGGGAAACAATGCCGAATCACCACAGAATCGGGCTCTGTTAGTGGTTATATTGGCGAGTCACGCCACCGCAGTAAATTGCTGTTTCGTGAAAGCAATCGACCCTGCCTCCCGGTGAGGAAAACAACAATGAGGAATTGGGGATGGGGGTATGGAGGGGGGATGGGGGCGCCGCTACGTGATGCGTACCAACGCACTATACAATTTTTACAAAAGATAACACTACGTAAATGTAAGCTGATCTGTGATTCTGGACCGCACGGCCAAAGGCCGCAAGATCCAACGAAATCACAGGCTAGCGCACAGGATCGTCACGAGGACACACATTAGGCTTTTATGCGGTTTACTTTTTAAAAACAGGCCCGCATGTCTGTGCGCGAATGAGACGTGGATAAAATGTTCTCCGAGTAGATCACACGGATCACCAGCCAGCTTTCAGGAGGACGCTATCCAGCCAATCAGAGTACTTTTTATGGTGTGGGTGTCCATTACAGAAAAGCGGGGTCACGTCGGTCTGACTCTGTCTGTCTGTCTGTCGGTACGGGCCTACGTGTCTCCATACTTGTCAAAGAAAAATTTCAGTTCAGTTCAGTTCTCTGTCAATGCATTCGAGCCTAATGTCTTCATCTCTGTTAAAAAGTGTCAGTTCATCTCTCTCTCTCTCTCTCTCTCTCTCTCTCTCTCTCTCTCTCTCTCTCTCTCTCTCTCTCTCTCTCTTGAAGTAGGAAAACTGATCGGGTCACTGAAAAACAAAAAATCATCGGGACCTGACGAGATCAGTCCTAAAATCCTGAAACTGTCTCTTCCCTATACAGTAGAATCGTTAACGTATATTTATAACTTATGCATCCAACAAAATATATTTCCATCAGAACTGAAGCAAGCCAAGGTTATCCCTTTGCCTAAATCAAAAGATCTCTCTGATGTTAATAACTATAGACCCATCTCAATATTATCCAGCCTTTCCAAACCTCTTGAAAGACACGTGCACAAACACCTTTATCAATATTTGGAGAGTCGCAGTCTATTGCACGTATTTCAGTCCGGCTTTCGCCCCAAGCATTCTTGCCACACGGCACTAACAAGACTTATTGATGCGTGGCTAGCATCCATAAATAACTCCCAAATAACTGGGTCGATCTTTATTGATTTTAAGAAAGCTTTTGACCTTGTAAATCATAACATTCTTTTGTCAAAACTTCAAGCATATCTCTGCAATGCAGATGCTGTCTCATTGTTCACTTCATATTTAAGCGGAAGGAAGCAAAGAGTACTGGTAAATGGATCCTACTCCTCGTATGGTCTCGTCAAAAGCGGCGTGCCTCAGGGCTCTGTCCTCGGGCCATTGCTGTTCTGCATATTTATCAATGACCTTCCACTGCATATTAGTTGCAGCGATATTTCTTGTGACATGTTTGCTGACGACTGCACACTACACACTCCTCACAAAAATGTAGCTGCAATTAACACGCGTCTGCAGGAAAGCCTGCGTGAGGTCACCGACTGGTGTCATTCCAACTCCATGTCCCTGAATCCGTCAAAAACAGAATGCATGGTTATAACCACACGTCAAAAGCACCAGCTATGCCCGCTCTCTCTTAGTCTGTCTATAAACGGCAGCCCATTTGAGCAAGTATCACACCACCGCCTCTTGGGGGTCACTATAGATGATCAGCTTAAATGGCAACTGCATATTAATAATGTGTGCAAAAGGGT
Organism: Semisulcospira habei; assembly: GCA_036245525.1. Classification (NCBI taxonomy): domain Eukaryota; kingdom Metazoa; phylum Mollusca; class Gastropoda; family Semisulcospiridae; genus Semisulcospira; species Semisulcospira habei. Next base: position 186,045,177 of record BTPG01000005.1, read on the forward strand.
TTCCAGAAGCCTGTATATGTTGTCAAAATTGAAAACAATTACTGACACAGATACGCGTCTTCTTTTCTACAATGCTCATGTCAAGTCGCACCGACATAGACTATGCATCAACAGTGTGGGATGGTTCTAGTGATGTACATTTGAAGAGGTTGAACTCCCTACATAGGAGAGCTGCTAAGCTTATATTTCCCGATCCCGAACTCTCAACTGACGAAAAGCTTAAAACTTTAAAAATTCTCCCTCTATCCCATCACTTTCAGTTCAACAAAGGTGTATTGATGTACAAGCTGTACACGCAATCATGTCCACTATACTTGAGTTCTTTTTTCTCAGAACGGACATCTGTAGCTTCTAAACATGGACAACAATTCAAAGTACCCCTGCCGCGTATTGATTTATTCAAAACCAGCTTGTCATTCTCTGGAAGTTCATTCTGGAATTCTATTCCTGCAGAATCAGAAACGCAAAGACGCTCACCTCATAGGGACAGCCTCTTCAAACACCTAGAATCTCTGACGTAATCTAATCATTACAGTATTTGGATAACTTGCACGTGTGTTCAGATGTGTACATGTGCGTGTGTGTGAGTTTGTGTGTGTATGTGTGTGTGTGTGTATGTGTGTGTATGTGTGCGAGAGAGAGAGAGAGAGAGAGAGAGAGAGAGAGAGAGAGAGAGAGAGAGAGAGAGAGAGAGAGAGAGAGAGAGAGAGAGAGAGAGAGAGAGAGAGAGAGAGAGAGAGAGAGAGTCCCTTTTTCCCATAGCCGTACCATAATATTTGAATGCCAAAGAGTACATTGAATACTGCATGTACTGTTTATAATGTTTTTGCCTTCATATGTGTGTGCTCGATATGTTGGACGCGCACTCGCGTGTGTGTGTGTGTGTGTGTGTGTGTGTGTGTGTGTGTACTGTATGTGTGACTCTGTGTGTGTGTGTGTGTGTGCGCGCGCGCGCGCGTGCGTGCATGCTGTGTGTGTGTGTATGTGTGTGTGTGTCGGCGTGAGAGAGAGAGAGAGAGAGAGAGAGAGAGAGAGAGAGAGAGAGGGGGGTGGGTGGGGAGAGAGAGATAGCACCTGCATACATATTTGCCCTTGCTGTATGAACTTTAATGTACTTAATGATTTTTTGTTTATTGCTTTACTTTGCATTTTTACTCATTTTATATTTTTGTGCGTACGCGTATGCGGGTAGGTATGTCTGGAGTGCGTGTCCGAGAGCGTGTGTTTGTTTTTGTGCGTATGTGCCTGAGTGCGTGCGTGTGTAAGTGTGTGTGTGTGTGTGTGTGTGTGAGTGTTCGTGCGTGTGTGCATGCGTACTGAATTGCGGTGTACATGAGTGTGTGTGTCAGTGTGTGTGTGTGTGTGTGTGTGTGTGTGTGTGTGTGTGTGCGTGCGTGCATGCGCGAGTTGTGATGTGCATGCGTGCGTACCTGAGTGCGTGTGTGGGTATGTGTGTGTGTATGTGCGTGGTGCGTGCGTGCGTGAGCGAATGCATGCATGCAGCAGTGTGTGGTATGTGTATGTTTACATGTCTATGTCACTTATGTAGTAGATGTAGCAACGGCAAGTTTGAAAACTGGTCCTGTTACCAATAACTTCTACCGTTGGAAAATAAAGGTTCATTGTTCATTGTTCATTGTTCTCTCTCTCTCTCTGGAACTCACTCCCACATGACGTTAAAGCCAATCCGACATTATCTCGTTTCAAGACAAGTCTTTATAGATACCTGACATCACTTAAATAATAATATCTAGTTAAACGATGACACACGAATGTACGTGTATATTCTAACTGTCATGTTATGTGCGCGCGTATGTATGTATGTGTGTGTATGCATGTGTGTGTGTGTGTGTGCACGCGCGCACGCGTGTGTGCGTTTGTGCGTGCATGCGTGTGTTTGTATTTAGTGGACTATATATTTTGTATCACTGTGCTTTGATGTCCCTGTTTTATGTATATTCTGTACTTAGTTAGTCGTAGTTGTAGCAACGGCAGGTACGAAAAATGATATAGTCACTGACTCTACAGTCTGACTCTGTGGGTGTACGTGAGAGAATGAGATGTGTGTGTGTGTGTGTGTGTGTGTGTGTGTGTGTGTGTGTGTGTGTGTGTGTGTGTGTGTGTGTGTGTGTGTTACTGTTATATTTGTTATAGTGTGTAGCACGGACAAGATTGAAAATAGGTCTGAGACCTAACCTTTTATCCTTGTAAAATAAAGTTTCATTCCATTTCATTTCATTTCATTTCATTCCATTTCTCTCTCTCTCTCTCTCTGCTCCGTGTTTCTGTGTATGTGTGTGTGTGCGCACGCGTGCTTGCGGTCATTGTGCGTGTGTGTATGTATTCTGCCCGTCCTTCCAATTAACAGCGCCAGCGTGGACATGTTATTATTTAGGTCCAAAGTAGCTATCTTGAAAGGTAGTTTAGCAAGTTGTAGAATGGGTATGGTCATGTGTATCAAGGGTCTCTATCTCTCGCCTGTCTGCCCTTATTGAACCCAATCACCATGCCTGGGGCCGCAAGAGAAGCAGACAAGAATCTATTCTCACAGACGTGTGCAAAGACGAACTAGGAAAGTACAGTCTGCCCCCTTGACCTACTGCCTTTGAGGTGTAAATGGCACCGATCCGGAATAGCAAGAAGCATAGATTCTCATGGGCCCCTGCATCTGCAGGGGCTTATGAAGATCTATGCCGGTTGCGGTAGGTAAAATCTTGGCAAGGGCTGAGAGACCTGCATCCTGTTCTCAATTAACCCTTCCCCATTATCCAAGGCTCTTCCGTCTGTGCAAATAGCCCCATTATCCAAGGCTCGTCCGTCTGTGCAAATAGCCCCATTATCCAAGGCTCGTCCGTCTGTGCAAATAGCCCCATTATCCAAGGCTCGTCCGTCTGTGCAAATAGCCGTGCGCCACCGTGGATAAGATTCCGGCAGACATGGTGATCGGTAGACATGGCCACACGTACATGCATGCATGAGCAGCAGCTATGGCCCGATACATGCAGTGCACGGTCAGACAGTGCCCATGCTAGTATTCCTACTACGCGCTAAGCCACTCCTGCAGCAGGAACTGAGCCGTACCAAGTGTCCACAGCACCAGGAATACTCACCAGCGGCTATCAGTTGTGGGTCATTTCTCACACGGCATCCGTTAGTTCAGGGGGATGTGATTTTTAATGGCAAAGACTCCCTGAACCTGTGACGCGTTTTGCATTAACTTATTCAACCCCGACACACCACAGCAAGACATGTATCGAGCATGATAGTTCAAGGGTGGTGCCAGAATAGCTTGGCGCCCATGGGCGCCAAGCTATTCTGGCACCAACCTTGAACTATCATGCTCGATCTGTCTCAAATTATAATACAGTCCATCAGTGGGCAACTTCAAAGTTTGGGGGATTTCGGTCCTGGCGCTGAATGTGACATAAGACATACATTTTGCTGATCAGACGCAATTAATGCGGCTTGCGTTTTGACTCTTCGTGTAGCACGTGCCGACATTTAAACCGCGCATACTAGCTACGTTAATTCAAAGACCAGAAAATGTAGTTTTTTTTCAATATGATGAAAAACAAAATTAACACAAAAACAAACAAACAAACAAAAAAACACAACAACAAACAAACAAAACAAAAATAATAAAAACGGGTCGACAAGTCATTAGCCTGTCGCCATGCGATACATCCTTTTTTTTTAATGGACGACGCTGCATCGCAGGGCAAAACAATAACTCAGGTAGACGTCTGCCATAGGTTGTGATCACATCATGCAAAAGGCATGGCCTCTAGTACATTAACGGAAGCAGACCAAAGTCCCATTAGACCAACCGTAAACACGTCAGATACGGCTGATGAACGTCAGCAAACTTTGCGTCCAAAGATTGTCCAGGGAACCTAGATGCGCGACACGTACGTCACAACTGCAAGAGGCATTGATCCTCATGAGCCCCCGCGTCTGCGGGGGCTCATGAGGATCTATGCCTCTTGTTAAACATGCTAAGGATCTGTGCCTCTTACACCTCATGCCGATCTATGCCACTCGGTACGCCATATTATCTATCGGTGTTTGTAGGGCGGCTGGCTTTCTTTGGCTGTGAATAGACAATGGTTTCAGGACAAGGCGCGTGCGGCGAGTGACAGTGAAGGGAAAAGTGACGGGTCTGGATTCTGTACCCATGTCTTTTTGGACGAGTGAGGTTCTCCGGCACTAAGCTGATGTTTTAATCGTATGGCAATCACACTGATGTTTCCAGAAACAATACACTTTTAAACGATTAACCCCTCCTTGGCAATGCAGAGGTCAATATAAAATAAAATGCTCAGGAGCAGTTTTGCAGACAGGCGACCTTTTGATAATGAAAGCTGGCAAAGTTCGTTTTGAAAATGTGTTTCCTTTGCGCAAAGCCAAATATAGACAATGTAATTATGCTTAATGGCATGCCAATCACTGCGAAGCGAAGACAACCTGTAATACACATTCCTTGACAGAGTTCCACCCCTTGAATCACGACAGCGGCCATTTAGGATTTAGCGGCATGCAAAGCTCATGTCCAGAAATTCTACTCCAATGCAGCTGAACTCAAAATATCATTAGGGTTGTCTTTGAAGAAAGAAAATACAGTTCACCGTCAACATGGTGGAGGGTAAATACAAATAGCCGCACACGCAATCCTCTCCCCTTGCTGAGTGGTCATCCTGGGAGTGTTAGCCTAGGAGCGCTGACGACAGCAGTTTTTATTTGCGCCGGCAAGGCAGGCAAAGACAAATATCATTTTTTGAACAAAATTTGTTAATTTAATAATTACGGTATTTATAATGCGCTTATCTTATAATAATTATAACTATAAGCGCGCTCTCACAACTCGCGCACGCATGCGCACGCTTTTGACAATGACTCACGTACCACAAATACAATACGACAGTCAGCTTGGGGTGGGGAGTGATGTTATAGTGCTAGAACTGTTGAAAGAGGTGAGTTTTGAGGGCGGACTGGAAGGAGGAGAGAGAGTGTTTCTTGACTCTTGAAGCTTGTTTGAAAAGCTGTTTATATTCGACGACGACAACAACACTAACACCAAATCAGGACGTTTGCGATCCGAGTTCCTGTTTTATTTGCGCCGGCACGGCAGGCAAAGACAAATATCATTTTTTGAACAATTTGTTAATTTAATAATTACGGTATTTATAATGTGCTTATCTTATAATAATTATAACTCTAAGCGCGCTCTCACAACTCGCGCACGCATGCGCACGCTTTTGACAATGACTCACGTACCACAAATACAATACCACAGTCAGCTTGGGGTGGGGAGTGATGTTATAGTGCTAGAACTGTTGAAAGATTTGAGTTTTGAGGGCGGACTGGAAGGAGGAGAGAGAGTGTTTCTTGAATCTTGAAGCTTGTTTGAAAAGCTGTTTATATTCGACGACGACAACAACACTAACACCAAATCAGGACGTTTGCGATCCGAGTTCCTGTTACCAGAACCTGCCGAGCCTCTAGCGGATAACGCTGCGTTATGTGGAATAGGCACGTTCTTGTAGTCCTTAGGCCGACTCAAGTAAGCAAAAGACTCTTGGCGGACGTCGGCCGCAGTAGCCCCGCGCACTGCCGTGCGCGGGTCTACTGGGGCCGACGTCCGCCCGAAGGTCTCTTACGTACTGTAGGCAAACAGCTGCCGTGTGTCTGAAGTGAACTACGAGGTGTGCAAATTGGATTAAAAGTGCTGACTGTCGGCAGGGTCGCCGGGGACGGATCCCGCTTGGGCTTGGTCAAGCGGATGCGTCTGAGTCAGAATAATGCATGCTTTGGGGCCAGGAATAATAGACAGGGCCGGGAATAACGGACAATGTCATAATAAGATTATTTAATAAGATTATTTTCGAACCTGTCTGCGGGCTATTGTAGTGCAGATTAATTATTAATTCTGCTCTTAGAAGGCCGAAGACTGTTCGTCCAGTTGTTGTGAAAAGCAGCGTTTTCAATGTCTTACAATACAAATTTCGCTATTAAAAAAATGGACTAGCTGTCATTTTTTTTTTACAAAGGTGGAGTTGTACTATTTGTTTTTCAAAGTAAAAATGTAAAGAGTCATTAATTTCTAGTCCCTGCGGTTTTTATCGTTTTGTGTGACCTTATTAATGGAAAACAAGAAAGGCAAAGCCATTATGGCTCACCCGTATGACCGATTTACATATGTGTCTGCAGCTGCAAAATCCAGGTTTCCTGAAAATGGAAGCATTTTTTACACACCTGTCCCCGTGACCCTTGACCTTTGTGATGAGTCGACTAAATTAGTATGCATAGGAAAGTCTCATCTTCAGCTATCTTTGTGCCAAATTGGTTGGAAAACTTTGCAAAAATGTGGATTGTACCTACAATTTTATTTTTTTTAAAAATGGCATTTTACACACATTTACCAGCCTCTAGTGACCCTTGATCTTTCCGAGGGTTCACTCAAATTAGCATGCATAAATTGGTCTTACCTTCAGGTGTCTCTGTACCAAATTTGGGTTTGAAGTTGTGAATAGTATTTAAGAAAAAACATCTTTTGTCAAAATATGGCTATTTTTTTTCCTGGGCTTTCGTGACCCTTGACCTTTCTGAGGGATCAACCAAATTAGTGTGCATAGAAAGGTCTTGCCGTCAGGTATCTCTGTGGCAAGTTTGCGTTTGAAGTTGGGAGCAGTATTTGAGAAAAAAAAAACACCTTTTGTTAACATATGGCTATTTTTCACCTATTTCCTGAGCTCTTGTGACCCTTGACCTTTCCGAAGGATCAACCAAATTAGTATGCATAGAAAGGTCTTACATAGTTTGGGTTTGAAATTGTGAATAGTATTTGAGAAAAGATAAATTATGTCAAAATATAGCTAATTTTGACATATTTCCTGAGAGGTCACTCGAACTGGTATGTTTCGAAAGGTCTTGCCACAAAGTATCCTTGGGCCAAGTTTGAAGACTGTGGCTTGAATAGTCTCCGAGAAAATGCCAACGGTAAAGTTTACCACGGACGACGGACGGCTGCGGACGGCGGACGGACGGACGGACGGCGGACGGACGGACGACCACTAGCCCAAAACATAGACTCACTTTTGCTTCGCACGTGCGCAAAAAATTCACACGTCACAAACTACGTATAACTGGGCGGAACGAGAACTTGTCCACTACCGCGACAAAAAAATACTGGCCCTGTTTGCGCGGTCTGCACCTCACATTTACCGAGGAGCTGACTTGAAATCACTGCTGTAGACACAGCTGGGCGGAAAAGACGCGTTTGTTACGTATCACCAGCACCAGTCACCAGGTCAACTAACTACGTTTGTGTGATGATTTGGATGTTAGGCTCCCCACAAACGGTCCTTTGTACAGGGTGAGATACGCTAGCACTACGTATCAACAGAACTACGTGTACATGTGTGTGAATTCAAGAGTGCGGACCAAAAGAAATCCAGATTAAGTCATTTAACTCTTTCTACCCCAGACACACCACAGCAAGATATGGATTGACCATGATAGTTCAAGGGTGATGCCAGAATAGCTTGGCGCCTATGGGCGCCAAGCTATTCTGGCATCACCCTTGAACTATCATGGTCGATCTGTGTCCTGCACTGCAATGCAGTCTTCAGAGGACAACGGCAACATTTGGGGATTTCGGTCTTGGGGTAGAATGGGTTAACCACACATTTTGGAGGTGTCACCCAGCAACTATATACCGGTTGCTGGAAATGGATCGACCATAATAAGTCAAGGGTAGGTAGTGCCAGATTAGATTGGCGCCTCAGTGATGGCGCCAAGCTACTCTGGCACTACCCTTGAATTATCATAGTCGATCCATCTCCTGCTGTAAGGATTCGGGGCTATTATTGGGATAAGCCAACAAACCCCACAGGAAAATGTATTTCTCTAACGTCGCTGGATGAAAGAAGTTGATCCTCTAAGTGGATACATATTGGTGAAAAAAATCATGTCTCAAACGCCGCCTGTCTTTCCCGTCCCAGCAGGCTGTTTTTGGGGTTATGGACTAATACAGGGAACGACAGATTAGCCGATACTATTGATCGGTCTTCCCAGACACCCACAACTTGCAGTGCGCAGGGTAACGATTAAGTCGGCGCCCACCCACGGGGTATTAGTACCACCCCTCCCCCTCCGTGAGCTGTTTTCCCACACGAATAGAGAGAACACGAGGAACAGCTTACTCCATCTCCCAAACCCGAGAATCGACAACTTCAAATCTAGCATATCATTTTCCGGTGCTACGTCATGGAATAACTTGCCCTGTCATTTAAAGTCTATTTCAAAGATATCTATCTTCAGAGCTCGCGTCCATAAATATCTGCTGTCGATGTGAATGTTCTATCTTTCTGCTTAGTATGTTGCAGATTGCTGCAGATTATGTAATAGTTTGACTGTCTGCATTAACATGTCAAGTTCATACCAGTATATATATATTGTTTTAATTCTTTTTGTATTTTATTTTATTATTATTTTTATTTTTTGATGGTTGGGGGGGGGGGGGTGATGGGTCTTTTACTTATATATGTTTTTTTCTTTTGCTATATCGTCTGATGTATTTTTATATGTATAGAGTAGCAGGACACAGTTTGGAAGATGAGCATTGCTATGCTTAAAACTTTTTATCCTGAATAAAAACGTTTCATCATCCCCAGTACCGGAGAGGGTACGTTGGCAGCGGACCACTACCAGCAACGGACGAACGCGACGTCACTTTGACTCGCTACAAATGCGGCTTTCGTTGTCGCGGTTTTCGTACCGAACGTAAATCAAGCCTGGCAGTCGTTGTGCTCACAACGAGTTTAGTGAGGAACAGTTATGTTTGAGTTTGATTTTGGAGGTTCTCGCACTTTGTATTGCTGTACGAGTTACTGAGTTATCTGTCAAGACGGGAAGTCTACACTGACGTCATTTCGCTCCTCGTGCGCTGCAGTCGGTGCCGTTCGAAATGTAACTGATCATATTACACCTGTAATGAAATCCCTCCACTGGCTCCCTGTGGCTGCAAGAATTCAGTATAAACTTTCTTCTGTCTGCTTCAGCTGCATTTCCACATCAAGCCCCCCGTACCTGTCCTCTCTCCTGCAGCTGTACACCCCCTCAAAATAAAACTCAGGTCCTCTGCTGACAGCCGCATTTTGCGTGTACCTTTTTGTCCGTACCAAGTCTTTTGGCCAGCGGTCTTTTTCATATCTTGGGCCGCTGTACTGGAACAAACTCCCCTCCCATGTCCGCCACAGTGCTTCAAAAGACGTTTTTAAATCTGTGCTAAAAACACACCTTTTCCAACTCCATTACCCCACTGATTCATCATTGACTGCTGAGGATTCTGTTGTAGTTTTGCTGTGTTGTCTGGAATGTGTGTGTGTGTGTGTGTGTGTGTGTGTGTGTGTGTGTGTGTGTGTGAGTGTGTGTGTGTGTGTGTGTTGGTGTGTGTGTGTGTGCGTGTGTGTGTGTGTGTGTGTGTGCGTGTAATATTGTGTACAGTTTTTGTAATTGTATTTTTGAAATTTGTAAGGCGCCTAGAGCTCTACCTGAGGTTAGGCGCCATATAAGTTATTATTATTATTATTATTATTATTATTATTATTATTATTATTATTATTATTATTAAGTAGTCCCCAGTAGCACAGCATCTATGGGCCCACGACGACCGTAGTGGGCCCACTGGGTCCCTCGTGGGCTCGAGGACCTTTGCTGACATGACGACGACAAAGCTCTCGCAGTGCGACGACTGAGAAGAAATGAGCTTTCGTTTCACTCGTTCGCAGCTAACGTAACGCTTCTAGTCACTGACTGAATTCACGCCATGGCTTTTGGCCTCGTAGCAGCTAACGTAACGCTTCTAGTCACTGACTGAATTCACGCCATGGCTTTTGGCCTCGTAGCAGCAACCTCTCTAGTCACTGACTGAATTCACGCCATGGCTTTTGGCCTCGTAGCAGCAACCTCTCTAGTCACTGACTGAATTCACGCCATGGCTTTTGGCCTCGTAGCAGCTAACGTAACCTCTCTAGTCACTGACTGGATTCACGCCATGGCTTTTGGCCTCGTAGCAGCAACCTCTCTAGTCACTGACTGGATTCACGCCATGGCTTTTGGCCTCGTAGCAGCAACCTCTCTAGTCACTGACTGGATTCACGCCATGGCTTTTGGCCTCGTAGCAGCTAACGCAACCTCTCTAGTCACTGACTGGATTCACGCCATGGCGTTTGGCCTCGTAGCTGTATGCGGTGAACGCATTCTATCCTAATACACTGCAAACGGAAGATGGATCAACCGTGACGTTTCATGGAGGGTGCTAGAGAATATCTTGACGCTTGCTCCCAGTCAGACCGAAAAGGCGGCTGCCAAGCGAACACAATGCAGAGAACGGCCCATTCACAGCCACTACGTGTTCTTTCCAGTTTGCCCACTCCAGTTTTGAGTTGGTCCACACCACCCTTGCCCTTCCTTCTAAAACCATTCATGTCTTCTCGATTTACCGCCCACCACCAAGCCGGAAGAATAAACATACGGAACCATTGTTCTTTGAACAGTTCACTGAATTTTTGGAACATGCTAACTCTTTGAAAGAAGACCTGATTTTACTTGGACACTTCAATTTCCATTTTGACTCAGCATCCAGTCCAAGCACAAAGAAAGCAGTTGATATTCTCGACATGTTCAGTCAGTCTCAATCAGTTACAGTCCCCACTCAGTATCACGGGCACATTCTGGAATGGGTGCTTTTTCGAGAAGATGATGGCCTCCTGCCACATGCCATTGAGTCGGACCACTACTGTGTGATCACTCATCTGAACGTCTCTGTCCCCCACCTGCAGACAACGTTCGTGGAGTCCCACAATATCAGAACCATGGACAAAGTGGCCTTTAAGGCGGACCTGCAGGGTCTCCTGTCTGACCTGTCCCATCCCACTGTTGACCAGTTCGATGCGTGTCTGAAGTTGGTCCTAGACAGTCATGCTCCACTGACAAAACGCAGATCCTCATCCCGTAAGCCGTACCCATGGTTTACTGATGCTAGTGAGCAGCTTCGTGCCGCCAAAGGAACGCCGACAAGCGGAAAGACTCTGACGGTCCACAAGCAGATCTTCAAGGCAGCGAAAAAGTTAGTCAATAAACTAGTGCTGAATGCAAAAACGGCTTTTATCAGTATGAACATTTTGGAATGCACGTCAAGCAAACAGCTGTTTAACTTCACATGCAAACTTCTGGCAAGAAAGACTGTGTCTCCTCTGCCTAAATCTGTTCCTCCCATTGAGTTACCTGAGAAGTTCTGTGAGTTTTTTACTCAGAAAGCAGAGTCTGTTCGAGACAAACTGGACTCCCAGTCATCGATTTCACCTCACAGTCATGATGTGCCTTTTGCTGGACAAGTCTTTCATACCTTCAAGAGTTTGTTCGAAGATGATGTTCGTAAGATCTTGACAAAGTGCGCTGCAAAGACCTGGATATCATCCCTACCCAACTTCTCTTTGATTGTATTGACATAGTCCTCCTTACCATCACTTCCCTGGTCAATGACTCTTTGTCCTCTGGTATTTTCCCTGCTATTTACAAATCAGCCATCGTCAAACCCCTGCTTAAAAAGCCCAGTCATGACCCTGAAAATCTGAAAAACTTCAGACCTGTCTCAAATCTGCCCTTCACATCCAAGCTCATTGAAAGGATTGTTTTCTCCCAGCTTCTTGACCATGTGAATGCTCACAGTCTTCTTCCTGTTTGCCAGTCAGCGTATCGGCCTGGGCATTCCACTGAGACTACTCTCCTCAAGATTGTGAATGGCATGCTTAGGACAATTGATGATGGGCATGTCTCTGTTCTAGCCTTGCTCGATCTAACAGCCGCCTTTGATACAATAGACCATGAGATCCTTCTGCACCGACTTCATTCCACGTTTGGCATCACGGGTAGTGTCCTGTCCTGGTTCAGATCTTACCTGACTGATCGTCACCAGAGTGTTGTCATTAACAGCTACCGGTCGAGTCCTTCTCTACTGCGCTTTGGGGTCCTCCAGGGCTCAGTCCTAGGCCCCATTCTCTTCATTCTCTACATCCAGCCTCTTTCCAGTGTAATTGAGAGATTCTCGGTTTCCCACCATGGCTTTGCCGATGACTCCCAGCTGTACAAACACGCTACTCCCGACCAAGTCCCTAGCGCCATCCTAAGCCTTCAGAACTGTATCTGTGATGTCAAAGAGTGGATGTCATCAAACAAACTTCAACGTAATGATGATAAAACTGAGTCTCTTATAATCAAACTGCCTAGATTGACCAGTTCACTTTCCCTCCCCACGTCCATAGGAACCAGCATCATCAATTTCTCAAACACCGCCAAGAATCTTGGAGTAACCCTGGACGAAACACTGTCCATGAACCAACAGATTGTCAACACCTGTCGCACAGCCTACATGGAGCTCCGTCGCATTTCTTCTATCATACACTATTTGACCATCGAAGCCACAAAAACCCTCATCTGTGCGTTTGTTCTTTCCAAGCTGGACTATTGTAATTTACTGTATGCAGGTTGTCCCAAATATCAGATTAACAGGCTTAAAAAAGTTTAGAATTCTGCTGCGAGGCTCATCACCAAAAAAGCAAAAACTGGTCATATTACACCTGTAATGAAATCCCTCCACTGGCTCCCTGTGGCTGCAAGAATTCAGTATAAACTTTCTTCTGTCTGCTTCAGCTGCATTTCCACATCAAGCCCCCCGTACCTGTCCTCTCTACTGCAGCTGTACACCCCCTCAAAATAACTCAGATCATCTGCTGACAGCCGCATTTTGCGTGTACCTTTTGTCCGTACCAAGTCTTTTGGCCAGCGGTCTTTTTCAAGTTCATATCTTGGGCCGCTGTACTGGAACAAACTCCCCTCCCATGTCCGCCACAGTGCTTCAAAAGACGTTTTTAAATCTGCGCTAAGAACACACCTTTTCCAACTCCATTACCCCACTGATTCATCATTGACTGCTGAGGATTCTGTTGTAGTTTTGGTGTGTTGCTCGGAATGTGTGTGTGTGTGTGTGTGTGTGTGTGTGTGTGTGTGTGTGTGTGTGTGTGTGTGTGTGTGTGTGTATGTGTGTGTGCGGTTAATATTGTGTACAGTTTTTTGTAATTGTATTTTTGAAATTTGTAAGGCGCCTAGAGCTCTACCTGAGGTTAGGCGCCATATAAATCATCCTTATTATTAGTATTAATAATAATAATAATAATTAATTAATTACGGTATTTATAGTGCGCTTATCTTATAATAATTATAACTCTAAGCGCGCACTCACAACTCGCGCACGCATGCGCACGCTTTAGACAATGACTCACGTACCACAAATAGTGAAATACATTACGACGGTCAGCTTGGGATGGGGAGTGTGTTGAAAGAGGTGAGTTTTGAGGGCGGACTGGAAGGAGGAGAGAGAGAGAGAGTGTTTCTGACGGAGAGAGAGTGGGAGAGTGTTCCAGGTGGATGGACCGTAGACGGAGAAGGAGCGGGGGCCGAAAGTGTTGAGTTTGGTGCGAGAGATGTGGAGGCGGAGAGGGTCGGAGGCAGAGCGGAGGGAGCGGGGAGGAGTGTAGGGGTGAAGTAAGTTGGAGAGATAGGCAGGAGCGCAGTTGTTCAGGGATTTGTAGCAGAGAGACAGAACTTTGTATTGGATGCGTTGGGGGATGGGGAGCCAATGAAGGAGTTTGATCAGGGGAGTGATGTGGTCGGATTTTTTCTTTCTGAGGACGAGGCGGGCAGCGTTGTTCTGGACGCGTTGGAGAGTGAAAGTGGTGGAGTGAGGGAGGCCGGAAAGGAGAGAGTTGCAGTAGTCGATGCGAGATAAGATGAGAGAGACAGCAAGTTTGGTGGCAGCTTCGGTGGTGAGGTATTTTCTGATCTGACTGATGCGGCGGAGGTGGACATAGCATGCCTGGGCCGTGGCGGAGACGAAGCTGGTCATGGACAGAGAGGAATCGAGGATGACGCCGAGGTTCTTGGCCGAGTCAGAGAGGGAGATGGGGGTGCTATCGAGTTGAAGGTGGAGAGAGGGAGGGAGCTGGGAGAGTTTCTGGCGAGTGCCTACCAGCATGGCTTAAGAACACATGCTCTAGAAAAGACAGACACAACACTAGTTACAATAAACTACTGTGTTGCATCGATTCTTAGCGTGTTTCTTTCTTCTTGGGCTTCTTGTACACCCATTCAGCTTCGATACACAGATGGGTCGGCCATGAACGTGGATTCATTCAAGGAACCCGCATCAATAGCTGTGGAAGTGTCGTACAGCACTGTCTGCGTCAACGTTGTACGACGCTTTCGCGGCTATTGATGCTGGGAGCATTGACTGGTACTCTCTGTGCTTCGGGCTATTCCTGCACCATCATTAAACTGTGACGGTCGAGCTGTCTCCTCAACTGGGTGTGTGTAGATTTCTCAGACAACAACCTGTGCTGGCACAACTCTCGAACTATCAAGGTCAATCTGACTCTTAAGAATAAAGCCAGAGTATTATTGATCTCCGAAACTCCCCCCCCCCCCCTCTTCCCCTTACAAGAATCACCCGTTACAGCGATGTTCTGTGTCACAAAAATAAGTCAACACGATTATCTCATTGTACCCCAACACCGAAATCCCCAAGTTTTGCCGTTGTTCTCTTAAGACTGCATTGCATTGCAGGACACAGAACGACCATGATAGTTCAAGGGTGATGCCAGAATAGCTTGGCGCCCATAGGCGCCAAGCTATTCTGGCATCACCCTTGAACTATCATGGTCGATCCTTATCTTGCTGTGGTGTGTCTGGGGTAGAGTGAGTTAAGGCAGGATTTTACCCCCATGCCTCCTGTCTTCTCAGGCCGAAATTAGAGGCCGATTACCCAAGATGCAGATCGATGGAATCAGAGCCTGAATTAATCCAAATTTCAGGATAATATCTACAACATTTTCGGTGATCTGAGGACCTTGCGTTTTGGGCTGAATCCCAAATCTTGCATGATTAGCTGTCTAGACCAAATTGCTGGCCTCTGTAATACACAGCGCTAACCCGTTTAGAACAAAATCACAGCAAGTGGATATGGCTCGGTCTTGATAGCTCAAGTGGGACGCCAGAAGATGGATCGACTGATAGTTCAAGGGTGGTGCCAGAATGGCTTATAGGCGCCAAGCTATTCTGGCACCACCTTTGATCTATCATGGTCGATCTATCTTTTAAACTGGATGACAGCTCATAAACTTCAACCAGAGGACTTGAGTCGAGAAGCTTTCATCATTATTTTCCAAAACATCCATCTGTATGACTGAAAATGTCTATTTTCACGATTAAGTCTCTCGTCGAAACTTTTACATCTGGATGTGGCATAGATTGACATGAGCCCCCGCAGCCATAGCGGCTCGTGTGAACCTGCTCCGCTTTCTGACTGAGACTGGCTCCGTCCTTTCTTCAAAGGGAGAGTGGTATGTGGAGACCGGCACAGAGTCGGCTGACTGTGTTGAAAATTCCCATCACATTATCAGACTCTTCGGGGCCGAGGTAAAGTGATCAACATCCGGTCGCCTTGTATTGTATGCGCTTCCTTGTAATCTTGGGGATTTTCTTGGAATACAAACCCTTTACTTCCTTTCTCAAAAAAAAAAAAAAACATCACACTTTCTTTATAAACCTTTTAGTCTCGACTCTCTACAGCAGGAGATGGATCGATATCAAGGATAGTGCCAAATAAGCTTGGCGAATGACGGCGCCAAACTTATTTGGCACTACCCTTTAATTATCATGGTCGACCCATCTCCTGCTGTAGAGAGTCGAGACTAAAAGGTTTATAATAAGGTGAACCCTGCAGGAGTGACCTGGCCCAAACACGCCACCGACAATGAACCCTGCAGGAGTGACCTGGCCCAAAAACGCCACCGACAATGAACCCTACAGGAGTGACCTGGCCCAAACACGCCACCGACAATGAACCCTGCAGGAGTGACCTGCAGGAGTGAATCCTGCAGGAGTGACCTGGCCCAAATACGCCACCGACAATGAACCCTGCAGGAGTGATCTGGCACAAACACGCCACCGACAATGAACCCTGCAGGAGTGACCTGCAGGAGTGACCTGGAACAAACACGCCACCGACAATGAACCCTGCAGGAGTGACCTGGCCCAAACACGCCACCGACAATGAACCCTGCAGGAGTGACCTGGCCCAAACACGCCCCCGTCAATGAACCCTGCAGGAGTGACCTGGCCCAAACACACCACCGACAATGAACCCTGCAGGAGTGACCTGGCCCAAATACGCCGCCGACAATGAACCCTGCAGGAGTGACCTGGCCCAAACACGCCACCGACAATGAACCCTGCAGGAGTGACCTGCAGGAATGAACCCTGCAGGAGTGACCTGGCCCAAACACGCCACCGACAATGAACCCTGCAGGAGTGACCTGACCCAAACACGCCACCGAGAATGAACCCTGCAGGAGTGACCTGGCCTAAACACGCCACCAACAATGAACCCTGCAGAAGTGACCTGGCCCAAACACGCCACCGACAATGAACCCTGCAGGAGTGACCTGGCCCAAAGACGCCGCCGACAATGAACCCAACAGGAGTGACCTGGCCCAAACACGCCACCGACAATGAACCCTGCAGGAGTGACCTGGCCCAAACACGCCACCGACAATGAACCCTGCAGGAGTGACCTGGCCCAAACACGCCACCGACAATGAACCCTACAGGAGTGACCTGGCCCAAACACGCCACCGACAATGAACCCTGCAGGAGTGACCTGCAGGAGTGAACCCTGCAGGAGTGACCTGGCCCAAACACGCCACCGACAATGAACCCTGCAGGAGTGACCTGACCCAAACACGCCACCGAGAATGAACCCTGCAGGAGTGACCTGCAGGAATGAACCCTGCAGGAGTGACCTGGCCCAAACACGCCACCGACAATGAACCCTGCAGGAGTGACCTGACCCAAACACGCCACCGAGAATGAACCCTGCAGGAGTGACCTGGCCCAAATACGCCACCGACAATGAACCCTGCAGGAGTGACCTGGCCCAAACACGCCACCGACAATGAACCCTGCAGGAGTGACCTGGCCCAAACACGCCACCGACAATGAACCCTGCAGGAGTGACCTGGCCCAAACACGCCACCGACAATGAACCCTACAGGAGTGACCTGGCCCAAACACGCCACCGACAATGAACCCTGCAGGAGTGACCTGCAGGAGTGAACCCTGCAGGAGTGACCTGGCCCAAATACGCCACCGACAATGAACCCTGCAGGAGTGACCTGGCCCAAACACGCCACCGACAATGAACCCTGCAGGAGTGACCTGGCCCAAACACGCCACCGACAATGAACCCTGCAGGAGTGACCTGGGCCAAACACGCCACCGACAATGAACCCTGCAGGAGTGACCTGGCCCAAACACTCCACCGACAATGAACCCTGCAGGAGTGACCTGGCCCAAACACGCCGCCGACAACCAAAGAGACAATAATTATGAGGTCCCCACCCTCTGTTTTCAAACCTTTGCGACGGCCTCAGTCAACTCACGCACGACGTTGTCCCCAGGACATTTTGCTCACTGTTCTCCGTTACCTGAGTTGTCTTCCCTTCAAACGCTCCGAAACAGCAGTCGAAAGGAAAAGACACCACTGTAACAACAAGTCTTGCTGTTAACCCATTTGAACTCGATTCACTACAGCGGGAGATGGCTCGACCATGATAATTCAAGGATAGTGTCAGATTAGCTTGGCGCCAATAGGCGCCAAGCTAATCTGACATTACCCTTGAATTATCATGGTCGAGCCATCTTCTGCAACTGCAATATAGTCGTTTGTTGAAACCTAACAAATTTGGGAATTGTGGCTATTGGGTGAACTAGGTTAATGGTGCAACAGGCTACTGACCTTTAAGACAAACCTTATCCTACGTAAGGGTACAAACGGGTAGGAAGGTTTTAAAAGGAGGTACAGGCTTGCAAGGTCAATTCCTTTTTTTTAATTAAAAATAAAAGTTTTTAATATGTCGCTTGCCAGCTGTCCTCATACTGAAAAGGCGTCTTTGTGGACCAAATAGTCGCACAACAAAACAATGATATGTGCTTTTGACTTTGAAAGTGCTTGTATTTTCCGGGACACCTGAGCTATTGCGCGCTAGTCTGTGATTTTGGACCTGGCCCTGTGGGCCGCAAGAACAAAATCACAGACCAGCACTCAATTGTCTCCAGTAGCAGATGGGCGGTGGCGGTTATTTTGCAGACACTGTCTGACAGGATTTGTCAAAATTGAAAGATTGCTTCCTAAAACATTTCCCTTGAAACCGAGCCATGTGTCTGCCGCGTCAGAAGGTCTTCAGCGACATTTACAGTGACTGTCTGACAGTGTCAGACAATAAGTATCTGACCGGCGTACTTTCTGGCAACAACGCAGAAACACTCCACTATACAGGACATGCAGCCTCTCGCCGCTGTGCCCATGTCACACTGCATCAGACCATAAATCTGTTACTATTATAGTAATAGACTTATGGTCAGATACATGTTTGGACCCAGTCATTGCTGGCGCGACGAAACAACACGCAGCTGCAAATGATATAGATCCTCATGAGCCCCCGCTAACGCGGGGGCTCATGAGGATCTATATCATTTGCTAGTCGCATGTGTGTATATGCATGCGTGTCTCAGGGAAGACAACTGGTGAACTTGCGGAGATTTTAGAGACCGTGGTTGCGGCGGGAGCAGGTAAATCAGAAACAAGCGAAGAAGCGACCATCGTCACGTTGCGAAGATTCTTAAAAGCAAATCTGAATAATAGGACCGATTTGTTTGGTTTTTTTTTTAGGGGAAAGTGGGGGAGTGGGGGTGGGAGGAGTGTGTGTGTGTGTGTGTGTGTGTGTGTGTGTGTGTGTGTGTGTGTGGGTTGGGGTGTGGTGGATTAAAACGCCAATGGCTATATGTAAAATCTGTTAACGCCTAAGAAGCCATGCTGTCCAAAATAACGAGACTGTG
Organism: Semisulcospira habei; assembly: GCA_036245525.1. Taxonomy (NCBI): domain Eukaryota; kingdom Metazoa; phylum Mollusca; class Gastropoda; family Semisulcospiridae; genus Semisulcospira; species Semisulcospira habei. Next base: position 186,064,188 of record BTPG01000005.1, read on the forward strand.
CTCATCCTGCAGAAGGGCGACGCCAGGGTGTGGAGCCACCAGCGGCAGTCAGCTTGTTACGCGAGTACAAAATAACCAACCAACAGGATCCATAAGCCCTTTTGAAAAAAAAAAACAACCCAGAAAAACGTTACACGTTTAGGGCTTAACGTTTTTTTTTCCACCACGAAGGTGATTTCAAAGACGGGGCACCCAAAAGAGGTCTGAACAAATTTTTAGCCCAGCTGGGTTTGAACCCACGACCTTTTGGACGAGAGTCGAACGCTGTACCAACTGAGCTCCCCAAAGCTCCCTAAGCCCTTATGAAGTATTTTAGACTTTCACAAATCCTTCAAAAGGTTACATCTGGCTAGCGGCGCGCCACACTGGTTGTCACATTCGATTCGCTACCGTTATAATGAATCGGAGACAACCAGTGTCATGAGGGACCATGCACACTAAATGTTAGTAGGTCATTGGGAACTGCCTTAGTCATTACCAACCCTTCGACTGTTGGTACCGAGTGTTGTCACCATGACTCATTCAGGAATCCAGCCAGCCAGCCAGTCCTGCAGGAATCCAGTCAGCCAACCAGTCCTTCAGGAATCCAGCCAGCCAGCCAGCCAGCCAGTCCTTCTGGAATCCAGTCTGGCTAGCCAGCCAGTCCCTCAGGAATCCACAAGCCAACCAGTCCTTCAGGAATCCAGCCAGCCAGCCAGTCCTTCCGGAATCCAGTCTGGATAGCCAGCCAGTCCTTCAGGAATCCAGTCAGCCAACCAGTCCTTCAGGAATCCAGCCAACCAACATATCCTTCAGAAGTTCAGTCAGCCAACCAGTCCCTCAGGAATCCACTCAGCCAACCAATCCTTCAGGAATCCAGTCAGCCAAACAATTCTTCAGGAATCCAGTCAGCCAACCAATCCTTCAGGAATCCAGTCCGCCAACCAATCCTTCAGGAATCCAGTCAGCCAACCAATCCTTCAGGAATCCAGTCAGCCAACCAATCCTTCAGGAATCCAGTCAGCCAACCAATCCTTCAGGAATCCAGTCAGCCAACCAATCCTTCAGGAATCCAGTCAGCCAACCAATCATCCAGGAATCCAGTCAGCCAACCAATCCTTCAGGAATCCAGTCAACCAACCAATCCTTCAGGAATCCAGTCAGCCAACCAATCCTTCAGGAATCTAGTCAGCCAACCAATCCTTCAGGAATCCAGTCAGCCAACCAGTCCTTTAGGAATCCAGTCAGCCAACCAATCCTTCAGGAATCCAGTCAGCAAACCAATCCTTCAGGAATCCAGTCAGCCAACCAATCCTTCAGGAATCCGGTCAGCAAACCAATCCTTCAGGAATCAAGGCGACAACAATCGCTACCGAGAGCCCAAGGTTAGTCCTGACCACGTCATCGGCCAGACAAAATGGACGCCATCCAGCTACAAGAGACAAATGCAGTCATGCGGTTTAAACAGGCAACAAAAACAGTGGTAAAGTCCAAGCATCAGAACCACAGCCGTCCAATGAACACAGATACAAAATACGGCAAGCGAGAGGCATAGAACCTCATGAGGCCCCGCGACTGCGGGGGCTCATGAGGTTCTATGTCTCTCGCAGTCGGGTGGTTCTGGCTGTCACGGGAGTAAACTCTGGTAGCTGCAACATAAACCCAAAAAATCCGGCGGCAGATATAATCGATAAATGCTGTCACGTGTTCAGAGTCCGTAACTGTACAATACACTACTACTTTATATATTTGTAGCGAATTAAAAAAAAAAAAGAAAAAAAAAAGAAATAAAATAAGTACAAAGCATAGATCTTCATGACAGCCCGCTGCTGCAGGGACTCATGAGGATCCATGCGTCTTGCTGGCACCTTTGTATCCATAGTCCGTGGACAGCGTGAGATCTTCGGCGTTTATTTCACTCATTCAGCCCTGACGCTCTACAGCAGGAGACGGTTCGACCATGATAATTCGGCGCCAAGCTTATCTGGCGCTGCCCTTGAATTATCATGGTCGATCCATCTCCTGCAAAAGGTGAATAGTCCGCGTTAGATGACGCCTCCAAAATTTGGGAAATACGTGCTCCGGGCTGAAGGAGTTAATAAAGGCTTCAGAAACACGGAGCATGCAGCCACTGGCATTTAAGCAGTTCATCACGTTTTGCTACTGTTGGCTTGCAGCGGATATTATTTGTGACGATGTTGACGTGCGATGGTCCCTGGTTTTGGCCTTGTCGCCTTTTGAAAAAAAAACACGGTGACGGTAGAAATAAACAAGTTGAAGTTAGAAAAAAACAAGGTGAACGTACAAACCAGCTTGTAACCCATTGATTGCCAGCGTACAGAATGATGATTGCCAGCGTACAGAATGAAGGTTGCCAGCGTACAGAATGATGATTGCCAGCGTACAGAATGATGTCTCTGACACCACCACAGAGTCACTCCCGGTTAACCCTCTCCGCTTGGGGCACACAGATATCAATGACACCAGCAAGAGTCAAAGATCCGCATGAGCCCCCGCCACTGTACGTCCTGCATGTGGATGTTGCTGGACAGTGAGAGAGTTAAGGACAGCGAATTCACAGCCAGCGCGGAGCCATTAATACCAGTCAACTACAAGTTACCTTATTCCCGTTTGAGGATCAGGTCAGAAAAGAGTTAGGACAGTGACTAGGCCAGCGCTCTTATTTCGACACAGTTCATCCAAGTGCGCGAAAGGTTCTTGGGCCCATGTCCACCGTGCACGGTCCATTTGCGGCAGGAGTCACCCCTTGTGTCTTTTTGTGCACTCAGTGTGATTTTCTTGCTCGGTGAACTACGGCCAAATTTCTTTGGACTGCCATTTTCATTAAGGCTCTTACGGATGGATGGCGATCTCATTTTCCCTACATGCAGTGACAGGGTTAAAATTAACCTCTTCAATGTCGAGAAAATTGAACACCATTACCACGCAAGAGGTCTATATCTGCATAACCCCCCGCAGTTGCGGGGGCTCATGAGGATCTATGCCTCTTTCTGAAACCACTTTGCATTACGTGTCCTTTTGAAGGCTGGAATCTGGGACGTTTAACTCTTTCTACCCCAAGACCGAGAACCTTAAATGTTGCTGTCATCCTCTGAAGACTGCATGGTAGTGCAGGACACAGCTCGACCATGATAGTTCAAGGTTGATGCCAGAATAGCTTGGCGCCCATAGGCGGTTAGTCAGTCAGTCAGCCCATAGGCGCCAAGCTATTCTGGCAGCACCCCTTGAACTATCATGGTCCATCCTTATCTTGCTGTGGTGTGTCTGGGGTGCAAGGAGTTAAGTGATACGATTTCGAAAACACAGTCTGCATGCACTGGCCTCGAGGAGATGAAATATCTGCGCGTGGCGGGCGCGCGTTAGATGCGCGTACTCACCGCTCATGAAGTTGTAGACTACCGGGTTGAAGGACGAGTTGAAGTAGATCAGCCAGTGGGCGGCGGTGAAGAGGATCGGCAGGCCCTCCCAGTGCCTCACGTGCTCCAAGTTGTTCGTGTACCTGAAAACACACGCACAACGTAACTGACGGTTCTCTCGTCCCTTCGCTGACAGAGAAAGGCGGAACCACATCCAACCTCAGGAGGCACAGATCGTCATGATCCCCCGCATTCGCATTCGCGGGGGATCATGATGATCTGTGCCTCTTGTTGAAACGAAATTGTATCTGTGTTCGTGTGAAGGCCGAGGCTTCTTTGGCGTTGAATGAAGATGAGCATGTAATGCCTCTTGATGACACCGGCCACGTGGTACCCCACGTTGTCGGGACTGGCTGCCCTGCCTGACCATTGATTTTGACCAGTGAGATGTCAGAAAGACGAACTGCGTCCATTGGTGGTGATGGGGGGAAGCCGTTTAGCCCTGACACACTACCAAGAGAAGCAGATCGACCATGACAGATTTAGGGTGGTGCCAGAATAGCTTATCGCCTCACTGTGCTTTGATGTCCCTGTTTTATGTATATTTTGTACTTAGTTAGTCGTAGTTTTAGCAACGGCAGGTACGAAAAATGACATAGTCACTGACTGTGTTAATATCTTTACCGTTGTAAAATAAAGATTCATTGATTCAAGCTACATTATGTAGCATGGACGCACTACACCAAGATATTGAATCGATCATGATAGCTCAAAGGTGACGCACTGAACCACCCTTGAACTTGTTACAGTGACTCAAGATCTGCCCAGTAGACACTACTCACCCTCCTCGCCCCCCCCCCCTCCGTCCCCCCCCCCTCCGTCCGCCCCCCTCCGTCCGCCCCCCCCTCCCCCCTCCCTCCGTCCGCCCCCCTCCCCCCCAAACAAACATAACCACTTTACTAAGACACGAGTTTTAACGCATTGTGCCCGAGGTACGAAATACCCACATTTTGGAGTTATCCTCTGAGGACTGCATTACAATTCAGGAGACAGATCGACCATGATAGTTCAAGGGTGGTGGCAGAATACTTGGCGCCTATAGGCGCCAAGCTTTTCTGCCACCACCCTTGAACTATCACGGTCGAGCCATATCTTGCTGTGGTGTGTCGCGGGCAGGAGGAGATAAGAGGTGTTTCCATTATTGACAGCGACACAAAAGAGTTCACAAATGGAAAAAAGAAATACAGAATGAGCGCTTCCATAATTCTTAAGAGTGCCAACGACTCAAAGCTTTTCTGAAATAAGGAAGTTGAAAAACAAGAGTGACCCCCCTCCCCGCCCCCCCCCCCCCCCCCGCCCGTACTCATCGATAAATACACATGGCACTAGCACTTTGAAAGAGTACGTGTTTAATGATGAAAGTATAAACTGGGAAGAAGAAGATGTGCATCACACGATTATTGATGTGAATGTGCAGGCCGCCATTCAGACTCTGATACGACACAATTCGAAGTTAAAGAGGCGGTCAAGACCGATGTTAAATCAAGCGTCCGGTCCAGACGGCATTGTAAATGAACTTATGAAAACGGCTGTAAATGAAATGAGACCCTTCCTTGCCGACCTCTTTAATGTGATACTCACTTCATGAGACTGACTGGGCTAAAGGTTATCATTCAAGCAATATACCGGCTGTTTTACGGCGAACTTGGCAGGCATCCCCTAGCAGTAACTGGTCAAGACTAAAATTGTATCTAATACTCACAAACCAGATAGATGAGGCTAGCGCTGGCAGAATTGTACACATACCAAGGGGAATTACTCAGCGTTGGACAGACAAACAGTTAGATCCCCTGCCCCCGCCTAGCAGGCACCCAATCGCCAGCCCACAGAGAAATACGCAGGTATATAACAAGACGATCATCTACATCCTAACAGCGCTGAGTAATTCCCCTTGGTATGTGTAAAATTGTACCGCCCGATGGAGCGATTCCGTCGTGAAGGTAGAGTAGTTTTCTGTACGCGACAAGAACAAATCGTCGTAACAATTCTAAACAACTTAACTCATTGTAGCCCAAGACCGAAATCCCCCAATGTTGCCGTTGTCCTCTGAAGACTGCATTGCCGTGCAGGACACAGATCGACCATGATAGTTCAAGGGTGATGCCAGAATAGCTTGGCGCCCATAGGCGCCAAGCTGTTCTGGCAGCACCCTTGAACTATCATGGTCGATCCTTATCTTCCTGTGGTGTGTCTGGGGTAGAATGAATTAAACCTTTTAGTTCCGGATCCCTACAGCAGGAGATCGCTTGACCATGATAATTCAAGGGTAGTACCAGATTAGCTTGGCGCCTTAAGGCACTAATCTGACACTACCCTTGAATTGACTTTGGTATCAATTTTATCCCACTTAATCACATATCAGATATAAACGATTTGAATTTCCTACACTTCAGTAGCTCGCTTGAGCTTGCCCTTAGCACCACGTGAATGTTCTATGTTTGTGTACAGTGTGTGAGCGAATGCGCGTGATTCACGTGAGCGTGCTTGTTGGGTTCAGTTCGCGGCGGCGCTTTGAGCCGATTTTCAATTGGGATAAAGCGCCTATTTAATGCGCTGATTTATGATTTATTAATTATCATGGTCAAGCCATCTCCTGCAACTGGCACATGGTCGTTAGGGAACACACTCCACAATTTGAGAAATGGGACCTTGGGGTCTGAAAGGGTTAAGAACAATTGTAACGCCCCAGGGAGCGTTTCCGCCGTGCAGGGAGCGTAGTTTTCACAACGCGACAAGAACAAATCGTAACCATTCTAAACAACTTTCCCCAATTGATTGAATGCAAGACGAAGCGATCACGTGATACGCAACTGCTACATCCGCCATTTTGTGCAGCAGTGAGGGCGTGGCCTTGTTGTAACGATCCCGAATGTGGCTGCTACACCTGTTGGAACATTATCTTTGTTCCCTGTCCTATTATTACATCCGAAAATTACGCAACCACGCATATCTTCGTTGATTGCAATGTTTGTTGTTACTAGTGTTAGAGGTTTCTTGATGCACAAGATGGCCGACTGCAGACGACGTGTGTACGACGCTGGCTGTGTGACGTCACTTGCATTCAATCATAGCGCAATGTTGCTTGTCGCACCGCGCCGTACGGAAACACACAAAGCGATTTCCCGCCTGCTGCTCAGCTACCTTCTCGCCTTGTTGTCTACCGCACCACCACTCTCGCATAATGAAGCACAATATTAACCAACATGGACGTCGCGCACATTACAAACGCCGTCGGACATGTTGACAAAAAGGACAATCCAATTATTTAAAGACCTTTTCCATATCGTGTCGCCAAAACAAACTACACCATAGGAGAGTCCTAAATATTAAAAACAAAACAGACAAACAAAAAAACCCACGGTGAAAGTGTTTTATTCAGAGGAAATTTTCAAAGAAACGTCAACAACAAAGGTGAGATCTGCCCTATAGTTTAACCTTTTTACTCCGTCGCGACCCCAAAATTGTGAAGTGGGAAAAATGTGAAAGTGTAGGAGTCAAATAACGCTGATGTTTTTTTTTAATCCGTTGGCTGCCGGTAGCCGTTTTTTGTCGCGGTGATTCCTGCAGGAATCACAGCGACAAAAAACCGCTACCGACAGCTAAAGAGTAACACGTTTGCTGACCGGAAAAAAAACCCCGAGAAGACTACCCAAAGATGGCGGCAGACACATCAGGCCCTTGACAGCACGTTTCAGAAGGGCGGGCTTCCCAAGATGCCCTGCCCGTTGCGCCCCCTTGCGCCCCTTTAAACCCTTGATTGCCAAGAACAATTGACACCACCCAACTGCAAGAGGTATAGATCCTTATGAGCCCACGCAATTACGGGGGCTCATGCGGATCTATACCTCTTGCTGAAACCGTTTTGTATTCCAGTTTCTGTGTGGGCTAGGGCTGTTTCTGTGTGGGCTAGGGCTGTTTCTGTGTGGGCTAGAGCTGTTTCTGTGTGGGCTAGGGCTGTTTCTGTGTGGGCTAGGGCTGTTTCTGTGTGGGCTAGGGCTGTTTCTGTGTGGGCTAGGGCTGTTTCTGTGTGGGCTAGGGCTGTTTCTGTGTGGGCTAGGGCTGTTTCTGTGTGGGCTGTGGGCTAGGGCTGTTTCTGTGTGGGCTAGGGCTGTTTCTGTGTGGGCTAGGGCTGTTTCTGTGTGGGCTAGAGCTGTTTCTGTGTGGGCTAGGGCTGTTTCTGTGTGGGCTAGGGCTGTTTCTGTGTGGGCTAGAGCTGTTTCTGTGTGGGCTAGGGCTGTTTCTGTGTGGGCTAGGGCTGTTTATGTGTGGGCTAGGGCTGTTTCTGTGTGGGCTAGGGCTGTTTCTGTGTGGGCTAGGGCTGTTTCTGTGTGGGCTAGGGCTGTTTCTGTGTGGGCTAGAGCTGTTTCTGTGTGGGCTAGGGCTGTTTCTGTGTGGGCTAGAGCTGTTTCTGTGTGGGCTAGGGCTGTTTCTGTGTGGGCTAGGGCTGTTTCTGTGTGGGCTAGGGCTGTTTCTGTGTGGGCTAGAGCTGTTTCTGTGTGGGCTAGGGCTGTTTCTGTGTGGGCTAGGGCTGTTTCTGTGTGGGCTAGGGCTGTTTCTGTGTGGGCTAGGGCTGTTTCTGTGTGGGCTAGGGCTGTTTCTGTGTGGGCTAGGGCTGTTTATGTGTGGGCTAGCGCTGTTTCTGTGTGGACTAGGGCTGTTTCTGTGTGGGCTAGGGCTGTTTCTGTGTGGGCTAGGGCTGTTTCTGTGTGGGCTAGGGCTGTTTATGTGTGGGCTAGGGCTGTTTCTGTGTGGGCTAGGGCTGTTTCTGTGTGGGCTAGGGCTGTTTCTGTGTGGGCTAGGGCTGTTTCTGTGTGGGCTAGGGCTGTTTATGTGTGGGCTAGGGCTGTTTCTGTGTGGGCTAGGGCTGTTTCTGTGTGGGCTAGGGCTGTTTATGTGTGGGCTAGCGCTGTTTCTGTGTGGGCTAGGGCTCGGACGTTGAGCTGACAGATTCCAACCACACAGTAAGCGGCCACCGACAGTATGGGAGTTGGAAGGCAGCGCTTTGCACGTATTCAGTCCAGCGAGTTGATGGTAATGACGGTGAACAAAATGAGAACATTACCTCAATCTTGCAAAAGGCAAAAAGAAAAACCATGATCCCCCGCAGGTGATTATGAGTTGTTTTTCGCCTGTTTCTGTTCTCGATCACACCCGTGTTTCCTGCACCGATGGGTTTGTCCGTCGCTGAATTTGATATCTTGGCAAAAATAATTTTGCTAACTGATGCTATTTATATACATGTTTGGTGGGTAGACGGAGGCAATTTGTCTCCTTGCAATGAAATGATTAATTCAGATTTCACTTGTAAGAAGACGCAAAGAAAGGTAAAGAGCTTGAAAGGCTGGATTTGGACAAAACAGGTGTCGAGCATTAGACAAATTACTTGAAATTACTTGAAAGATTTGAAGCTTCAGCTTAGAATAAAACCTTTCCTTTTAAACCCATTTAATGAAATACATTTCCCCGAGAAAAGCAAATGATCAATAGCAACATTTCCACTGTTCAGTTCGCAAAAGGTCATATCTTTGTTGAAAGCTTAATACTGAGACAAATTGATAGCAGATCTATGCGGACGCTAAGTTACAAACCAAATGAGCATCTATGGTAATCTTTCAGATCTCAGCCTTTAAAAGATTTCCCAGTCCCCCAAAGCCTTAGGTCGAGCGCACGCAGAGTAAATTCCCTAATCTTGCGACAGTTTCCATCTGACACATGCGGCATGACGCGTATTATTATTGCAATTACTTTAACTCATTGTACCCCATGACCGAAATCCCCAAAAGTTGCCGTCGTCCTCTGAAAACTGCAGTGCAGTGCAGGACACAGATCGAGCATGATAGTTCAAGGGTGATGCCAGAATAGCTTGGCGCCCATAGGCGCCAAGCTATTCTGGCATCACCCTTGAACTATCATGGTCGATCTTTATCTTGCTGTGGTGTGTCTGGGGTAGAATGAGTTAACTCTTTCACCGCCGGAATATAACGAGCAGCATCCAACTACAAGAGACGTAGAGCCTCATGCGCCCCGCCTTTGCCTCTTGCTGGCTGCATTGACATCTGTGTCTCTCAGGCAGAGAAGGTCTAAAGCAATGATTTACAAAAAACGGGGTGGACCACTAGCAGACGGTGCCATATAGATATATGCACTCTGTGTGTGTGTGTGTGTGTGCGTGCGTGCGTGCGTGTGTGTGTGCGTGCGTGCGTGTGTGTGTGTGTGTGTGTACGTGCGTGTGTGTGTGTGTGTGTGTGTGTGCGTACGTGCGTGCTTGTGTGTGTGTGTGTGTGTGCGTGCGTGCGTGCGTGCTTGTGTGTGTGTGCGTGCGTGCGTGCGTGCGTGTGTGTGTGTGTGTGTGTGCGTGCGTGCGTGTGTGTGAGTGTGTGTGCGTGCGTGCGTGCGTGCATTAGTTCAGTTCAGTCAAGATGGGATCTTTGCGCTAGAAAGGCCCATACACGCTCCACCCCAACCATTAGAAGTCACCCCCCCCCCCCCCACACACACACACACACCTGCCCCCCCCCCCCCCCCCCCCCCCCCCTGAGTTACTATACTCAGAGCTAAGATCGCAAGTATGAAGTTGAATTCTGAAAACTATATTACGGCTTAGGAGAAAGATCAAACATGTTAGCTCAAGGCTGGTGCAGGAATAGCTTAGCACCTGTAGGCGCCAAGCTATTCCTGCACCAACCTTGAACTATCTACATGCTGAGTATGGAGTGTGCGAGGGTGAAGGGATTGACTAACTTCAGCAGCTGGTTGGAAGGGATGCCTGTCATTGTCCCTGGCCATCCTTGTGCAATGGACCCCGATGCTAATGGTTCGGAATTGCCCAGAGGCGCTTGTAAACATCATTTGTCAGTGCGATGGCTAATTAAGCATCTGAAAGCACCAAATGCAGCCTGGGGCAAATAAGAGGAAACATACTGTAAGCTCCCTCCCTCTCCCTCTCCCACCCCTCCCTCCCTCTCCCTCCCTCCCTACCTCTCCCCCTCCCTCCCTCTCCCTCTCTCTTCTTCTAACAGGACAGTCTGTAAGAGAGGTAACAGAACAGTCTGTAAGAGAGATAACAGGGCAGTTGGTAAAGACGAGTCGCCCATACGTTTATCCTGAAAATAAAGGTTTCGTCATCACCATCACCATCGTTATCACCATTCTCTCTCTCTCTCTCTCTCTCTCTCTCTCTCTCTCTCTCTCTCTCTCTCTCTCTCTCTCTCTCTCTCTCTCTCTCTCTCTCTCTCTCTCTCTCCCTCCCTGGATGGATGGTATCAACAACAAAATTCTGAAAATGTCACTACCATATACCGTAGAGGCACACACTTATATCTTTAACCTCTGTATAAAACACAGCACGTTTCCAACTGTTTTCAAAGAGGCCAAGTAATTCCAATCCCTAAATCAAAAGATCTTGAAGATGTCAATAACTACCGTCCTATCTCACTTAGTCAGCCCTGTCAAAGCCCCTTGAAAAACACATACAAAAACACCTCCTCGATTTTCTAGAAAAGGTCAATTTCATAAATATTCATCAGTCCGGCTTTAGACCGAAACACTCATGTCAGTCAGCACTGACACACATTGTAGACAGCTGGCTGGAATCAATAAATACAAACCTGATGTCTGGAGCTGTTTTCTTAGACCTACAAAAATCATTTGATCTTGTCGACCATGACATTCTCTTAAAGAAGCCAACAGCATACCATATAAGTGAAAGCGCCATAACATTCTTTAGATCATACATAAAAGACAGAAAACAAAAGGTATATACCCATGGGAAATACTCTAAACAAGGACAAGTTAACTACGGTGTCTCCCCCGGGTGCAATCTTGGGACCTCTTCTATTTATAATATTCATTAATGATTTGCCTTTGCATATTACTAACACTGATGTCAACTGCAATCTGTTTGCGGACGATACGAGCCTCCATGTTTCGGATAAAAAAAAACAGCTGACATTAACCTTAGCTTACAAAGTAGTCTCAGCGAGGTTTCCGACTGGTGTAGAGAGAATCATATGGTTCTTCATCCAGGAAAAACAAGGAGTATTTTAATCACTACACAACAAAAACACCAACGCCGACCACAGCCGTTACATTTACAACTGAACGCTAAACCAATAGAACAAGTCACAGGGCGTAAATTCTTGGGGATACACGTTGACGAACAACTATGTTGGGAGACGCATATAAATACAGTCTGTAAAACCATTGCTAAAAACACTTTCCTGTTGTCCCAGCTTAGACAAGTAACGGATACACATACTCGTAAACTGTTTTTTTCATGCCCATATCAAGTCTCACGTTGATTATGTCTCCACAGTGTGGGACGGTTGTGGTGATGTTCACATGAACAGGTTAAACTCTATATATAAAAGAGCTGTCAAAATGATTGATACGCGGACCATTCCTACCACAGACAAATTTAGACATCTAAACATTCTCGGCCTGCGTCAACAACTTAATTTCAACAAATGCATCCTCATGCACAAGATATTAAATAACATGACACCGCAGTATCTAACCACCAAATTTATGCCACAGCAAGAACGCAAACGGACCTCAAGGAACAATACTTTACCCCTACCACTGCCTAGAATTGACCTCTTTAAAACTAGTTTATCATTTTCTGGACCGTTTGTATGGAACACTATTCCTGCACATCTGAAGACTATAGCCTCGCTTGGAATATTTGAAACGAAACTTTTCGATTACCTGATGAGCCAAACATAACATCACTGGGCATTTATTTAAACAAACCTTGATGGCTAATACTTTCATGTAATACATGCATTTATGTATAGTGTTTGTGTGTGTGTGTGTGTGTGTGTGTGTGTGTGTGTGTGTGTGTGTGTGTGTGTGTGTGTGTGTGTGTGTGTGTGTGTGGTATAAGATGAATGTTGAGTGTTATTGTTATTTTGTGTATATCACTTTTTAAATTTTATTATAATTTTTTATATTTTTTAAAAAATATTATTGTTGCATGAAATAATGTGTGTAAATATAATTCTTTATTATTATTATTATTACTTTGTAACTTATGTTATGTTGTAGATGTTAGCAACGGCAAGTTTGTAAAATGACGATTTGTTTCTGTCAAAACATTTTACCGTTGATAAATAAAGTTTCATTATCATCTCTCCTAAAAATGTATTATTACTTTGTTCTTTTCCCCACCCGGGTCTGCCCTGGAGACTTGGATGGGGTTAACTACTTTTTCTTGTTTCTCCAGGCATTGTGTGTGTGTGTGTGTGTGTCTGTGTGTGTGTGTGTGAGTGCTTGCGTGCGTGGGTGTGTATGTTTGTGTGTGTGTGTGTGTGTGTGTGTGTTTGCGTGTGTCTGTGTGAGTGCTTGCGTGCGTGCGTGTGTATGTTTGTGTGTGTGTGTGTGTGTGTGTGTGTGTGTGTGTGTGTGTGTGTGTGCAAGGACATGATTGAAAAAAGGTCTGTGTACCTAATCATTTATCCTTTAAAAATAAAGTTTCATTTCAATAAAGTTTCATTTCATTTCATCTCTCTCTCTCTCTCTCTCTCTCTCTCTCTCTCTCTCTCTCTCTCTCTCTCTCTCTCTCTCTCTCTCTCTCTCTCTCTCTCCAATCAGAAGACTGTGACTCCTTTTAGCATTCCATCGATTGCAATACATGAAGTAGGTAAATTCATAAGTAGTCTCGCGAACAAGAAGTCATCAGGCCCTGATGACATAAATCCTAAAGTTCTGAAACTATCCCTACCTTACATTGTTGAATCGCTGACATACATCTACAACCTATGTCTCCATCAGTGTGTATTTCCTTGCAAAAGTAATTCCACTACCGAAATCCAAGGACAGGGGAAATCTGAATAATTATAGACCGATTTCGTTAGTTTGTCTCATTATTTAGAGACAAATAATATACTTCATCCCTTCCAGTCTGGGTTTCGTCCGAAGTATTCCTGTCATACAGCGCTAAGCAGACTTGCAGATAAGTGGTTATCTAACGTAAACAATTCGCAACTAACGGGTGTTATTTACCTTGACTTTAAGAAGGCGTTTGACCTGGTTAACCACGACACTCTGATAAGCAAACTTAGTCATTATTTAAAAAACGTCTCATCAGTTTCCTTCTTTAGTTCATATCTAAAGGGAAGAAAGCGAAAGGTTGTAGTTAATGGATCACACTCTGAAGTGAAGGAGGTTAAGTTTGGAGTACCTCAAGGGTCAGTGTTAGGCCCTCTTCTATTTTGTTTATACATCAACGATCTGCCTGTTCACCTAACGTCAGAATCTATCGAATGTGACTTGTTTGCTGACGATACGTCAATCCACACGGCAAATAAAAACCTTAATGTGGTTGCAGATGACTTACAACAGAGCCTTGATGAGGTGTCCGCTTGGTGTGAACGTAACTCGATGAGTATCCATCCAGCAAAAACTAAGTCAATGGTAATTGCGACACGCCAAAAACACCAATTAAGCCCCCTTTCACTTGATTTGTCCTTCGAAGGCAATTCTATTGAGCAAGTGTCTGAACACCGCCTCCTTGGAATTATCATAGATGATCAGCTCAAATGGCAGGCACACACACATAAAGTGTGTAAAACTGTTTCAAGGAACATTTTCATGCTGTCCAAACTGAAGCACTTCACTGACTTTGAAACCAGAAAATTATTTTATTATGCACATATTCAGTCCCACATTAATTATGCTTCGACGGTGTGGGATGGCTGCAGAGATGTACATTTAAAAAGACTGAACTCCTTACACAGAAGAGCAGCGAAATTAATTTTACCTGATCCTACTTTGACAACGGATGATAAGATTTACAAAGCGGGACTTCTTTCTCTCAAAAAGCAGTTTGCATTCAATAAAGGTGTTCTCCTTTTTAAGATTCGGAATGACAACACTCCGGAATATCTAACCCAGCTGCTAGTCCGGTCACAGTCCCGCTATGGCGATACAAAAAGCCTATATGTAGTACCCAAAACGAGAATAGACTTATTTAAAACCAGTCTAGCATTCTCGGGGGCGACTTTGTGGAATTCGCTTCCATCCCACACGAAGACCACTCCAACGGTATCATGTTTCAAGAAAAGTCTTTTTGAACATTTATCTTCGCAGCCATAACTATCTTCAAGCTTTGCTTTCTATACGTAGATATCATTGTTAGTAATGTACCCATTCTACTGCTGTGTATGTATAGTGCTGCTGTGTTGTTGCTTCTTATTTTTTTTTTCCCCTTACCATTGCTCCAACTCCCCCAACACACCGTAGGCGTTCGTCCTATACATGTATTAATGTAATGTAATTGTTGTGTTGTAGATGTAGCAACGGCAGATTTGAAAAAATGGCATTGCCTCTGGCATCGTTAATATCTTTACCGTTGTAAAATAAAGATTCATTGATTCATTGATTCATTCATTGATTCATTCTCTCTCTCTCTCTCTCTCTCTCTCTCTCTCTCTCTCTCTCTCTCTCTCTCTCTCTCTCTCTCTCTCTCTCTCTCTCTCTCTCTCTCTCTCTCTCTCTCTCTCTCTCTCTCTCTCTCTCTCTCTGCGTGCCTATCCTTACAAATACAGTTTCAGTTCGGTTCAGTTCAGTCCCCCCTTCTCTCGTCCTCGTGCACCCTGTAGTAGCACCAGGCCCCGTGCAACAATCAGATTTGTCACCAGGTCCCTTGCAACAATCAGATTTGTCACCAGGCCCCGTGCAACAATCAGATTTGTCACTCCCTCCCACCATCTTACCCTTCAAACAATTCGGAGCAAAACGCACGCACACATGGAACACACGCATGCAGGACTGACACACTAAAATATACGAATCGCCAATGATAGTTCAAGTGTGGTGCCAGCATAAAAAGCTGCTTTGCGACACTGGAGTTAGTGTGGCGGTTGGTTGGTTAGTTCGGGTTTAACGTCCACGGCACCGAAGTGATAATGGACGGCCCTGACGGGCGGGTAATAAGGGACAGGGAAATCTATTACCTATGGAGTACGACCTGAACACTGATCAACTCAGGCGCACTCCAACTGTGCCACTTTGATTTACCAGGACCTTTCAACGGACATGCTATTGAACAAGCCCGTCTTTCCCCACTGTATTACGAGTCCAGCTACCGGGACCAGAACGGGGATTCGAACCTACGACCCGGCGATTCCCTTCGCTCTCCTGCTCCGACGCTTAACCGCCTGAGCTATTTCGGACTCTTACTGTGGCGAAACTGCGAGTTACTTTTAAACGTAATCTGTCCCGCTTTAGCGTTTTGGGGATAGAAGACGTCGCTGTCTAACAGCCAGGCAAGAAATCAAATTACCTCCCCCGGTCGTTTTAACAAAAGTTCTGTAAAGTGCATAATTTGATGACGAAAAAGTCTGACACAGTTTCTGTTAAGTTCTCATTACTAAGGTGCAATGACATCTTTTTGTTTACGAGGATTTAAATAACAAAAACCCGATTCACTGCCGGCGCACAACAAACACCACCTACTTGCAAAAGATATCGATTCACCGCAATCGCAAGCAAGAGGCTCAGATGCTCATGAGCCCCCGCAGATGCAAGGGCTCATGAGGATCTATAGCTCTTACGAACAGAAATGTCAAACTCAGCTGATCGACTTATAATTGTCTCCCAAGCGTTTCCTTGTGATTCAATTTTTCTTTCCTAAATGAGACAGGTTTGTTCTAATCGGCGATGATGTGCAGGCCGGTCAGGAAGTAACAACTATGGTCACGTGCCTTCGGGGACTCGTTGTGTTTTTGCTGCCGGAGGTTGTGTAGACACATCGGCCTGTCAAACTGGGTCAGCACGAGGCATGCACTCCCATCGGCCTGTCAAACTGGGTCAGCACGAGGCATGCACTCCCATCGGCCTGTCAAACTGGGTCAGCACGAGGCATGCACTCCCATCGGCCTGTCAAACTGGGTCAGCACGAGGCATGCACTCCCATCGGCCTGTCAAACTGGGTCAGCACGAGGCATGCACTCCCATCGGCCTGTCAAACTGGGTCAGCACGAGGCATGCACTCCCATCGGCCTGTCAAACTGGGTCAGCACGAGGCATGCACTCCCATCGGCCTGTCAAACTGGGTCAGCACGAGGCATGCACTCCCATCGGCCTGTCAAACTGGGTCAGCACGAGGCATGCACTCCCATCGGCCTGTCAAACTGGGTCAGCACGAGGCATGCACTCCCATCGGCCTGTCAAACTGGGTCAGCACGAGGCATGCACTCCCATCGGCCTGTCAAACTGGGTCAGCACGAGGCATGCACTCCCATCGGCCTGTCAAACTGGGTCAGCACGAGGCATGCACTCCCATCGGCCTGTCAAACTGGGTCAGCACGAGGCATGCACTCCCATAGGCCTGTCAAACTGGGTCAGCAGGAGGCATGCACTCCCATCGGCCTGTCAAACTGGGTCAGCACGAGGCATGCACTCCCATCGGCCTGTCAAACTGGGTCAGCACGAGGCATGCACTCCCATCGGCCTGTCAAACTGGGTCAGCACGAGGCATGCACTCCCATCGGCCTGTCAAACTGGGTCAGCACGAGGCATGCACTCCCATCGGCCTGTCAAACTGGGCCAGCAGGAGGCATGCACTGTCCCATGAGCCCTTTCGGCTGGGTGAAGCAATACAGTACGTTTGAAATTGATCAGCCGTTAACTGCCGGGAAAACTGAACTCCACTCTTGTGCAAAGGGCACACATTCTCATCACCTCCTCCCCCCCTCCCCCCTCCCCCCGCACTTGCGTGGGTTCATGAGAATGCAGGGGCGAATCTAGTGGGGGGGGGGGGGAACAGGGGTTTCCAGGGGTTCCGGCCCCCCCCCCTTCCTCACCACCCCGACCCATTTTTTTTTAAACCAAAATGCTATAACAAAGTCCCTTTTGGGGGGTGTTTGGACCCCCCCCCCCCCCCGTCCCCCCCCAAAAAAAAAAGTTTACAATTTTGGCGAGTTTTTACACACGCTCCCCTCCTGTTGTTTGATATTTTGGCGAACGGTGAGAGTCTTTACTTGCACGCGCCTTCTCTCCACTCATCCCCCCCCCCCCCACCCCCTCACTTCCCGCTTTCCGATTTTTCGGCCGACGGAAGCACGGTCTAGCGTCGGGTAGGCCTTTTGTAGGTTGAAGGTCCCAAACAAAAAGTTGGACCCCCCCCCCCCCCCCGGGTAACTGATCCGCTCCTGGAATGTATTTTAACGGAGGTATTATTATTATTATTATTATTATTACTATTATTATTATTATGTTAGTATGTATTAAACTGGCAATGTTTCAGAACATTAGACACGTGTTGATCAGTTTGACTGCTGCGCAGGCGCTCTATCATACTGAGCCATTTTGCAGGGATGGCGTTCAAAAGATTTGTTAACAAGAAAGGCAAAGCCATTATGGCTCACGTGTATGACCGATTTACATATGTGTGACCTTTGTGACCAAGGCTGGCTTCTGCACCAGCAAAATCCATGTTTTCTGAGCCCTTGTGACCCTTGACCTTTCCGATGGGTCATCCAAATTAGTATGCATAGATGGGTCGTACCATCAGGTATCTCTGTAGCAAGTTTGGGTTTGACGTTGTGATCAGTATTTGCGAAACAAGAAAGGCAAAGCCATTATGGCTCACGTGTATGACTGATTTACATATGTGTGACCTTTCTGACAAGGGCTGGCTTCTGCAGCAGCAATATCCATTTTTTTTTTCTGACAATGTATGCATTTTTCACCAATCTGGCAACCCCCGTGAGCCTTGACCTTTGTGATGTGTCGACTAAATTAGTATGCATAGAAAGGTCTTATCATCAGCTATCTTTGTACCAAATTTGGTTGAAAAATTTGGAAAAATGTGGGAAAACCTACAATTTTATAAAAAAAATTGGCATTTTACGCACATTTGCCAGCCTCTTGTGACCCGTGACCCTTCCAATGGGTCATCCAAATTAGTATGCATAGATATGTCTTACCGTCAGGTATCTCTGTACCAAATTTGGGTTTTAAGTTGTGAATAGTAGTTGAGAAAAGACACCTTTTGTCAAAATATGGCTATTTTAGACCTATTTCCTGAGCTCTCGTGACCCTTGATCTTTCTGAGGGATCAACTAGATTAGTGTGCATAGAAAGGTCCTTCCATCAGGTATCTCTGTAGCAAGTTTGGGTTTAAAGTCGTGATAGTATTTGAGAAAAAACATCTTTTGTCAAAATATGGCTATTTTGGACCTATTTCCTTAGCTGCTGGGACCCTTGACCTTTCTGAGGGGTCATCCAAATTAGTATGCATAGATAGGCCTTACCATCAGGTATCTCTGTACCAAGTTTGGGTTTGAAGTTGTGAATAGTATTTGAGAAAGAACATCTTTTGTCATAATATGGCTAATTTTCACCTATTTCCTGAGCTCTTGTGGCCCTTGACCATTCGGAGGGACCAACCAAATTAGTACGTATCAAAAGGTCTTACCATCAGGTATCTTTGGACCAAGTTTGGGTTTGAAGTTGTGAATAGTATTTGAGAAAAAATAAATGATGTCAAAATATATCTATTTTTGACATATTTCCTGATCCCCTGTGATCTTGACCTTTGTGAGAGGTCACTCAAATTGGTATGCTTAGAAAGGTCTTACCACAAAGTATCCTTGGGCCATGTTTGAAGAATGTGGTTTAAATAGTCTTCGAGATATGCCAACGTTAAAGTTTACCACGGACGACGGACGACGGCGGACGGACGATGGACGTACGACCACTGGCCCAAAACATAGACTCACTTTTGCTTCGCACGTGAGTCAAAAATTGGAATTTTTTTCCTAAATTTCCTTGAGGTCTTTTCCAGCCAGCTAATGTGGATGGCGACGATGACGACGATGATGATGGTGATAATGATGATGATAACGCATTACCTGAGGGCAAAGATGACGTTGAGCGGAAGGTAACAGGCAGCAAAGAGCAGCACAATGGCGATCAGCATCTTGGCCACTTTCTTGCGGGACGTCAGCTGAGCCTCCGTGTGGTTCCGGTACTCGCAGTAACCGTCCACGGAATCTGAAACAAACACCAGAAGTAGGTAAGAAAATGCACGAAGTTCACACATTCAAATCGACTAGGACAAAAAAGACAAGTCCCTTTTGCAAACATTGTCACGATGTTTAGGGCTGAATGTTGATGGGAGTAAATAGTGACTCCAAAACTTGCAAAATGAATTAATTATTATTCAACCAGTTGAAGAGGTACAAGGCTGGATTAAGAACTCAATCAATATCTCCCTTTAATCTAGCTGTGTGCAAAGCATCTAGTAAGCATAACAACAAATACGACTTAAAATGCGGATCAACAGGTTTTTGTGAAACGACATTTAAAAAGTGTAATGTAATTAAAAAATAACAAAACCTGCTTCGCGAGAATTCACGTGAGTAAAATATCCTAAAGATTCAAGCTTGTCTGTCTACAATTAATGCGGGCTCTAGTCGCTGTGTCACACACATACACACACACACACACACACACACACACACACACACACACACACACACACACACCACACACACACACACACACACACACACACACACACACACACACACACACACACACACACACACACACACACACACACACACACACACACACACACACGGCGTTTGGGGCCAAATGCACGTTCTGTAGCAAGGTTTGCGTGGCTAGACGTGACGTCATATTTATCTTGTTACTTCTTTGCCAGAATTCGGGGTTGACTCGCCCAGCACATCGTGTGCTCCCCTACCCGGGTCTGCCCTGGGGGACTTGGGTGGGGTTAACTACTTTTTAGTTCCCAGGGTCACCCTGGTCAGCCCCACAGGGTGGATTTTCCCCTCTATTCTGGGGCATGTGTTTCTGTCTACCCTTGGTCCATTCACCTGTATTTTCCTTTTATAAAACTCTCCCTACCGTCTGCGCTGCCTGTAGCTCTTGATATTGGATGTGTGTTGCTAAATGGTCTTAGCTTTATTTAGCGTATTGGACCGGCTAGCGACATACATTCAATATTCTGTTTAGTTTTATTTTCACAAGCAGTGTAGACACGTCCTGAGAAAGTCTTGTTGCTGTCGGGACGTTAAGCAATGTACAACCAACATCGTGTGCATTCTACGGAACGCGCTCCGACCAGCCCCATTTCAAAGTCTACCTATTTTCAATACGGCAGACAAAAACAAAACGGAGTTGCCACATTCAGTGGATTGAGCTACCATTAAAGAGCATCATTTATGTGGCTACTGTCTTTAATACTTTAATAACAGGTGGTCTTTCCAAAGGATGGTCTCTCGACACAGGCTCTGCTGTACTTTATGGCCTCTGGCACTGAAGTTGTTAATGAGTTGATGAGTCAAAGAGATGCTTGTGTTAGCCATCAAGTTGTTAATGAGTTGATTAGTCAAATAGATGCCTGTGTTAGCCATCAAGTTGTTAATGAGTTGATTAGTCAAAGAGATGCCTGTGGTAGCCATCAAGTTGCAAATGAGTTGATTAGTCAAATAGATGCCTGTGTTAGCCATCAAGTTGTAAATGAGTTGATTAGTCAAAGAGATGCTTGTGTTAGCCATCAGGTTGTACATGAGTTGATTAGTCAAAGAGATGCTTGTGTTAGCCATCAAGTTGTAAATGAGTTGATTAGTCAAAGAGATGTTTGTGTTAGCCATCAAGTTGTAAATGAGTTGATTAGTCAAAGAGATGCCAATCCATTAACCCATTCAGCCCCGACACACCACAGCAAGACGTGGATCGAGCATGATAGTTCAAGGGTGGTGCCAGAATAGCTTGGCGCCCATGCGCCAAACTATTCTGGCACCACCCTTGAACTATCATGCTCGATCTGTCTCTAAAATTTTGATACAGTCCTTCAGAGGGCAACGTTAAAATTTAGGGATTTCGATCCTCGGGTAGAATGTGTTAACACAAGGGTCCAGTGCAACTTCACGGTAAACAGGGATCAGGAGACAAACACAAGCGATATTCTCACTAGAGAAACAACAACATGAGCTCCCATGTCGTGTGCGAGGTTTAAATCTGAAAAAAAAAGAGCCAGCAGGATATAAAATTGTAACACTCAGCATTTCAACATGATCCTTTGCTTGCGTAAACAGGGATCCGGAGCCAAACACAAGCGATATTCTCATTAGAGAAACAACAACAGGAGCTCCCATGTCGTCTGCGAAGTTTTAATCTGAAAAAAAAAAAAATCCAGGAATGGCAGGATATAAAACTGTAACACTCTGCATTTCAACATGATCCTTTGCTTGCGTTGCCTTGCTCCAATGTAATCTAGTTCAGTATCGTGTTCAGTATTGATCCCCCCCCCCTCCCCACCCCCCAAACTGGTTCTGTTTCTCTCAGAAGAATCGCAATAACTTTAAGTTCTGAGGTGTAGAGGTCGCCCTGAGTCGGCCACGACGAGCCGTGTTTTGCATTGCTCTTGCTGTGATGTAATCCTCTTCAATACGAATGTCGTCCCAAATTAGACTTGTCTTTTGGGATGATCGCACTACGCAAAAGATCCGCGGGGCCGATGTTGGCCCGCGCTTGCCCGCGCAGCCTAGGCCAACATCGGCCTGAGAGCCTTTTGTTTATTGAAATGCTTCTGCAGAGTCGAAACTCATGACGTGGGTGTATCAAAACACGCAAAACATTGACCGGCTGACCTCGGCCATAGAACGTTTTGCTTACTAAGAGGTCGGATTGCACTGCCTTTTCACAGAATCAAAAGCTAATAATGATTTTGCGGGGAAAATACGTTAATAGCTTCGAGGCACTGTGCCAATTTCTGATCGCTATAAACATGACGGAATTTCGTGACGGAACGGTTTTGCGACCTCAATTCCGTAACTTTAGACCTCCAGCTTCGCTCGCAAACGATTATTCATAAAAGGGGTGAGAATCCGAGAGGCACTTAGAGTTGATTCCCTTTCGGTGCAGAAAGGTTAATAGCTGGGTTAACTAAGAGAGAGAGAGAGAGAGAGAGAGAGAGAGAGAGAGAGAGAGAGAGAGAGCAGCCTGTGTTTTTCTGCTGGTCTCCTGTTTTCTATTGGTCTGTGAATTAAAGTTTAAGGTCTAATACCACAGTCCAGCTCAAACAACAATGATTTGGGGTGCACGAATCCCCCCCCCCCCCCCTCCCTCCATTAAAAGAAATATGAAATTCTGACATAATTCCCGGGGCATGCCAATGCAAGGAAGGAGACTAAGAATATCTCCACAAAGCTGAATTGCCAGGAATTGGTAATTGTCACGCACTATGAAGACTCCACACCCTACGATCCACGCCCTTCCATCTGAAACAGACCTACATTCTGATCAACATCTGCTACCTGCAGGGCTCATGAGAATCCTTTGCTCTAGCTGTCACAGACAGATCCAAGCTGTGCCCTCCGAGTTAACGCCTTCACTGCCGAAACAAACTGAACACCACCCAAATGCAAGCGGCATATATCCTCGTGAACCCCCGCCACTGCGGCAAGTTAGAGCCACTGCGGCAAGTTAGCGCCACTGCGGCAAGTTAGCGCCACAGCAGCAAGTTAGCGCCACAGCGGGGGCTCATGAGGATCGATGCCTCTTGCTGAACCTATTAACTCATTCGAGGCGTGTTCGTGGAAATTGATGACTTGTTGTCTATTGTTCCCTGTACAGTGGACTGTCTAAGGTCAACTTTTAACCCATTTGGATCGAAAGAACATTGTATTTTATTAGCGTACTTGCGACGATAAACAATGACGCAACAAAGTGCGGTGGCCCTTAAGTTTTGACCATTAGTATAGTTGGATAGGTGTTTTGTCAGGTAATTTGTAACTTTTGGCCGCACGTCCCTAAGGCCTATGCCGTAAGGTCTAAAAATAACAGAGCATCACATGAGAGTCAGTGAGAGGTGACGTGACAAAGCACCTCTGGATAACGTCATTGACAAAGCACCCCCACATTACCGCTGCAAATGGGCACACCAAGAAGGAGCACTCATGGCGCATTCTCGGACGTGTGTCAGTGGTGTCGTGTGTGTGTGTGTGTGTGTGTGTGTGTGTGTGTGTGTGTGTGTGTGTGTGTGTGTGTGTGTGTGTGTCCGCCCTCAAACCTCACCTCTTTCAACAGTTCTAGCACTATACCACCACACTCCCCACCCTAAGCAGACTGTCGTAATGTATTTCACTATTTGTGGTACGTGAGTCGTTGTCTAAATCGTGAGCATGCGTGCGCGAGTTGTGAGTGCGCGCTTAGAGTTATAATTATTATGAGAAAAGCGCATTATAAATAGAAGAAAACAAAAACCCCACATGGTGCGTGAGTGCGTGCATATGTGTGTATGTTTGCGAAGTGCGTATACGAGTAGGCGTGAAGCCTGAAGGACTAACTTTACTCCCAGTTGTACGCAATTTTCAAAATCTCCAATTTTCAATGAAAACGGCACACAATCCAGTCAACAAAAGGTCTTCGAGCAGAGGTTAGCCACCACGAGCCGACGTTCACAGTAGAGACCCGTACGCGGACCAGCCGCGGCTGTCACCGGCTCGAGGATCTTTCGCCCACCGGGCAATCACTGGAGCTTGGAGACCCGCCGCGCGCTGATCATTTTCTCCGCTGTAATTAAAGCAATCTTTTCCTCTTCCGCGCCCCAGGGTCTTTGGTCAACATTCAACACCACAGCCCGATGGAAGAGTACTTGATTTGCCATCCATTCTTGCGCCGGAGGTAAAGAGGTCCTCGTTTACTGCTAAACAGGCCCCAATTTCAACCCCTCTGACCTCCCCCTCTTTAAAGGACCGAGTTCGCCTGTAGTTTGAGGTTGTTTTATTAGCTTGAAAAATAACTAATGTGTTTTCACGTCGACTGGAAGAGCCGCGACTTTTCTCTGCATAAATCTTACACTAGGATGTGCGCAGATACAATGTTGCAAATGCAGAATCACCATCATTCAAAATTCCCGCTCTCGAAATGCACCAAAAGTATTTCAGTTAGTGACAATTCCCCCCAAATTGTTTTGTTTAATCTTTAATTAGTGCAGATGTGTAATATACCCACAGGCATCACCCCTCCCCCGCCCCGTCTCTATCTCTCTCTCTCCCCACCCCCCACCCCCCCGTCCCACCCCCAGCTTACCCGAGACATGCTCCTTTAACTCATTCGAGACGTGCCGCCTCCGGATACGCGGCATAAGCCGCGTATTCGGAGGTGGCACGACTCGAATGAGTTAAAGAGAAATGATCAAATGAATGTCTCTCTATAACACACACACACACACACACACACACACACACACACACACACACACACACACACACACACACACACACACACACACACACACGCACGCACCCCCCCCCACCCCCCACCACACACAATGATGCGAACCGATAGAGCCGTTCTGTAGCTGCAAGAGAAACAGAAGGTCAAGCGCTTATGGTAACACAATCACAGAGCGGGATGCGGATTTGACGTAGCAGTTCAAGGGTAGTGCCAGATTAATCTGGCGTCGCTGTCAGCCAGAGGCAAACATGTTGAGGGGATCGTGAAAATCAAAGTACAAACCCTTAGCACAGCACAACAGGAGAAGGGCAGCCATGACAGTTCAAGCCCGTGAAGGCGCCAAGCCAACCTGGCACTACCCTTGAACGATGGTGGCCGAACCATCTTCCAGAACTGGCCCAGCGCGTGCAGTCTTTACAGATTTACAGTTTCGAGAATCATTAGTAAATGATCGAGTTTAATGGTCATTACAACAACAACAACAACAACAACAACAAACGAAAGACAGAAAGAAAAACTCATTTCGAAAGGTCGTGCACGGAACAGTTGACTGATTAGTCCGTCGCAGATTGTTTATCAAATCCTTTAAGTTCAACGTCAAAATCCCCAGGCGTCAAATGATCGTGGATATACAGTGGTTTCATCAAGAGACATAGATCCTCATGAGCCCCCGCAATTGCGGGGGCTCATGAGGATCTATGCCTCTTGCTGTTGGGTGGTGTTGAGGTTTTCTCGGCGCTGAACATAAACAAAGGACAATGCGCTACTTATCTTGTGGAGGCATTGTCCTCGCTCTTTGTCTGCTCTGAGCAAAAACTTTTAACCGCAACACTTCCTAAATTATATTTTTTTGTTCTCAAAAGCGCCCTTTAAAGCGTGTTTCATTTTTGCTGTTGGTTATGTCTTTGCGTTTTACACCAATGACAGTCACTTTTCTGTCTGAGATGATGATGATGATGATGCTGCTGCCGCTGATGATGATGAAAGACAGTTTGACGTGGCTCGGACCCAGACAGTGTCACTGATACCAAGCCAGTTAAAGACGTGAACCGAATATATTCCGAAATACAACCGTTTGATGACATCGATCATTTAAGACCACGAACTCTGGATGTACTTCTATCACAAACAAAAACAAAACAAAACAAAAAGAAACCCCGCCGAATTCAGATCAGCTTACAAAATCGTGCGTGCAGCTCCATCCGTGTGCTGGACTGTGATTTTAGACCTTACGGCTTTTAAGCCGTAAGGTTCAAAATCACATACCAGCACACGTGAAAAAAAAAAAACAAAAAGGAAAAGGAACCAACAGACAAGCATGGAATTGTATGCTGTCTGCCGTTGGCAGAGAATAAAATACATCTGACTTTTTGTCGTGACGTTTTTTCCTGTGTTTAAGTACGGCTGGACTGTGTTGAATGAAGGAGGAGAGTACGGCTGGACTGTGTTGAATGAAGGAGGAGAGTACGGCTGGACTGTGTTGAATGAAGGAGGAGAGTACGGCTGGACTGTGTTGAATGAAGGAGGAGAGTACGGCTGGACTGTGTTGAATGAAGGAGGAGAGTACGGCTGGACTGTGTTGAATGAAGGAGGAGAGTACGGCTGGACTGTGTTGAATGAAGGAGGAGAGTACGGCTGGACTGTGTTGAATGAAGGAGGAGAGTACGGCTGGACTGTGTTGAATGAAGGAGGAGAGTACGGCTGGACTGTGTTGAATGAAGGAGGTATCAAATGTAATTGAGAAACGTAAATGCCGACTCCCCTTCAATTTCAAGTAAAAGAACACGTCACATTTTCTCTCTAGTTCAATTTCAAACAAAAAAAAAATCACATGTTCTATTTTCATTTTAGGATAAACTGAGCTGGGAAAGATCGCGACGGGAGTGGGCTAGGTGTCCACGGGAGGGATGGAAGTGGAGTAGGTGGATGGATGGGGGAGGTTACTGGGCGGGAGGGAAGGGCGGGGCGGGGCGGGTGTGTGGGTGTGTGACGCCTTTCTTTAGGATAAAATGAGAAGCGCCACCCATTTCAACTCCCGAAGACTCAGATATCACGGTCAGCCGGTGTCAGATCTAGTCCTGAGGCCATCACTGACGCCACTGTCGTCAGATGGCCCCAGTAGCCTGCACGGCGTCAAATCCAAACAACTGTGCTGGATCTAACCATCGTGCCAGCCTGTTTTGTAGGGGACCAAATATGCCGTAATTTGGAAAAAGCCAGTATGTCAGTTTTGAAAAAAGCGAAATTTGTAATGTCATACAACGAAAATCTCGCTGTTCTGAAACTGAACATACTGGCTTTTGCAAATCACGGGAGAAATGAGGCCATGTAAATATTGGGGAGTAAGGAAAGGACTGCAAATTAAAGTCATCATACCGCTGATTAAAGCTAACTATAGTGGGCGAGATCAGGAAGAGGGGCTTGCTGGACACTTACCGTACGCCAATTAGGTTACCTCTTTAATTTCCCGCGTCAACAGCTACAGATGGATCAACCGTAAACGTTCAAGGGTAGTGCCTGATTATCTTGGCGCCTATAGGCGCCAAGCTAATCAGGCACTACCCTTGAACTATCACGTTGCAATCGTGACCCATTGGCGATTTGAGTCAATACTTCTAGCTCCAGAAAGAGTCACAGTCAAGATCAAGACTTTCAAGTAATCTGGCGACAGCACTGTACAGGACAGCCAACTAAGACACGAGGTCCGAAGACATGCCTCAAGGCTTCAACCCCTGGTAGCTTCCCCATATGAAGAGAGATGTGCAAGTGAACAATCCCTGCCCTTCCCAGACATATAGGTGCGTGGGGGCGAGCCCTACACAAAAAGACGCGGCAAGGCTTTTCATAATGAGAATTTGTAATGTGGACGGTACTCGTCGCTGGACTCAGACTCGAAAGCTTAAGACGAGAAGGTAAAACTGAAAACACGTCCTGAATGAAAGAAAGAAAAGCAAACGAGGTCGACCCAAGAGGCACGGATTCTCATGATCTGCTGCGACTGCAATGAGACTCAATGCTTCTTGGGGACCGAAACAGATACGTTGAGGGACTTGCTACTCTCTACACTGAGCCTTGGGCAGGACTGAGAGACGTTGTAAGGCCAATAACCATACCTGCGCCAGGCATGAACACTTTCTTCACATCTGTAGCGTGCAGCTTTAAATCTACACCGTCCACATCTTCGAAAAGATGAGCTATACCTTCTCATGAACCCCTGCGAGGTTAGGGGACTATGAGAGTCTATGCCTTTTGCAGAAGAAATAGGGTTGACCTTGTGACTGACTTGGACGCGTTTAGTATTCATAGGCTGTCCCAGACCAGACCCTGAATTGGGGATCGACTAGGTGTCGAAAGGTCCTCGGCGTTACGTCGGCTGTGGATAGCTCGCGCAAGCCGACCACGACCGATGTTCTGCCAGAGGACCTTTTGCTTACTAGAGAGAGAGCGAGAGAGAGAGCTGTAAGCTGATGGTCAGTGGATTTGGGAACGAAATGCCCAGTTTGAGATCTGGATTTTGTAAGGGGACCACCTCGCGGTCCTGGACAAACACCTTGAGTTACTTTCAAAATGTGCCGCAAAAAATTATGCACCGAGAAAAATTCAACACAGCCCAAATGCAAGAGGTATAGATCCTCATGAGCCCCCGCAGGTGCGGGGGCTCATGAGGATCTATGCCTCTTGATGAAAACGCTGTGCATCCATGTTTCTTGACGACTGGGGATCTGAGACAACAAATTTATAATGATTTCCAAAACACGGGGCTAAATTTCTTTTTTATGACTTCTGGCGTTAGGATGAAATCAGCCAGAAGTTTTCCGTCCATCGCTGGTCATGTTGATAAAGGGGCGACCCCAGGCGGAGCTCTAACTCCACAACTTATTGCGTCGGCGCAGAGATGACAGCTAATAGGCCTCCGGCCTGCCAGCAAGAAGCACAGATTCTTATGACCCACCAGGGCGTGCAGGTGCTCATGAGACTCTATGCCTCTTGCACCTTTTTGTGGCGCTGGTCACTCAAATAACAGGACAGCCCTTGGCTGTGGTGCCGGGGAGAAAGGGCGAGGACTAATCGTTCTACTACTTATGGCGCGGTCACCCAGTGAACAAAAGATCCCTAGGCCGGAAGTCGGCCGCAGCGGGAGCGCTGCGGCTGGCACTCGGTCCGGGGATCGTTTGCTCGCCGAGCAGACACTAGCACACTGACCCCAATCTGACAGGGGCTGACGGAACAATCTCTCGCAGCAGTGCTAGAAAATGAGTCAGTCTCCCCAGCTCCTTTGTTACAGAGATCACGGGCACTCGCCGCAATGCGAGGTTCCTACGAAGCGCAGGGCTGGCACCAGCGCCGGTAACACACAGTACCGCATGCGATATCACAACGGGGACCAGATGCACAAAGAGGTGCCAATGAGGCATGAGGATAAACAAGTAGGCTGAGAGGTGTCCCGAGGGGCACCGGCAACTAAACAATAATTATGTCAAGATAAGTTCTGGCGCATGTCTTCAAACCGGCTGCCGTCCTGGAGCCTTTCAGTCGTAAAGCGGGCAGCATTGCCCGCCGACCCCCCCCCCCCTTTCCTCTCCGCCCCAGTTTGTTTGTAAGCCGATTCACCGTCGTACAATAAAGTTCTTTGCACATTGTACATTGAAATGGGTGTGTTCTGACCAATCCATTATCACAGGAGACAGGGATTCTCTGGCCGCCCCTTCAGCCAGGCTCCTACGCCACTGCGCATGCACACATCACCACCACACCCGCCAGCACCACCAACATCACCACCACACCCGCCAGCACCACCAACGTCACCAGTCGCGTAACCCCTGTCCTGCCAGTGGACGCACCTTTTCATTTCTGAAACTGTTACTCATCATTCAGCGACCAGAAGCCAGGCCAAGAAACATGGAAACAAACTGGCCCCAGCAAGAGGCATAGATCCGCATGAGCCCCCGCGGTCGCGGGGGCTCATGAGGATCTATGTCTCTTGCATCTGGATCGCGTTCAAGTCTTATCGGCAGTGAGGAGGTTACTATCAGGGATCATCATCCTGTCGGTGGACATCATCCTGTCGGTGGACATCATCCTGTCGGTGGACATCATCCTGTCGGTAGACATCATCCTGTGGACATCATCCTGTCGGTGGACATCATCCTGTCGGTAGACATCATCCTGTCGGTGGACATCATCCTGTCGGTGGACATCATCCTGTCGGTGGACATCATGGTAGACATCATCCTGTCGGTGGACATCATCCTGTCGGTGGACATCATCCTGTCGGTGGACATCATCCTGTCGGTGGACATCATCCTGTCGGTAGACATCATCCTGTCGGTGGAAATCATCCTGTCGGTAGACATTACGATCTCCACTGACCGCGAGCAGCAGGTCAGGATTAACGGCCGGGAACGGAAACCAAAGGGCATCCAGTATGGAACGATCCGGGGCTGTCGCTCTCTTTACTTTATTTAACTCATTCTACCCCAAGACCGAACTCCCCCAAATGTTGCCGTTGTCCTCTGAAGACTGCATTGCAGTGCAGGATACAGATCGACCATGATAGTTCAAGGGTGATGCCAGAATAGCTTGGCGCCCTATTCTGGCATCACCCTTGAACTATCATGGTCGATCCTTATCTTGCTGTGGTGTGTCTGGGGTAGAATGAGTTTAAACGTCATAATGACGTGGCAGAATGACTGCGATTCTATCAATCTGTTGAGGAAATCCCCGCTACCAGCAAGAGGCATAGATTCTTATGAGCCCCTGCATGACTATGCGTCTAGCCGTTCCTTATTTAACAGCGGCAGAGTTCACACTTGGGTCAAGAGTCCGCAATAGCTCAGGCGTTTAAACGTCGGAGCAGGAGAGCGAAGGGAATCGCCGGGTCGTGGGTTCGAATCCCGTCCCGGCCCCGGTAGCTGGACTCACAATCCAGGGGTAAAAACGGATTTGTTCAATAGCATGTCCGTTGAAAGGTCCTGGTAAATCAGTGGCACAGTTGGAGTGCGCCTGAGTCGATCAGTGTTCAGGTCGTACTCCATAGGCAATAGATTTCCCTGTCCCAAATAACCCGCCCGTCAGGGCCGTCCATGATCACCTCGGTGCTGTGGACGTTAAACCCGAACTAACCAACCAACCAACACTTAGGACATGACTTGCGATTCCTTCAGTCCCAGGACTGAAACAGTATTGGCTGGTTTCCGCCGACGACAACAAGACACATGGATTATCATCAGCCCCTGCGGTGTGCAGGGACACATGATACTCTGTGCCTCTTGAACGGGCAAGGTGTGATCCAATGACAGAGGGGCGGCCAGCAGACTTATCTCAGGATATGAAAAGTCCATTGTCCTCTTGCTTGGGCGAATTGAATAGAAAGATCGTCTAGTGCTATAAGATCGGCTAGTTCTTGTGTTATTTCCTGTTCATCATATCAGTAGCTGTCTATTGACAGGACCGAATGAATAATCGTACATAGTCCATCCCTGCCCGATATTAAAGGTCACTGAAACCACCGTTGAAAATAAGAGAAAGAAAAATACGTTAAGAACAAAAGGGGAAAACGGATTTTTTTTAATGCACATTTTAAGAGGGGAAAAACAACAACAACAACAACAACAACAAAAACCCACCATCACCCACTCGAACAAAAGAACAAACAAACACTCAAGTGACCAAGTTCAGAGAAACATAGTGACGTTTGTAGGGTGCCATAGAAAGCCGCCGCTCTAAGGCGATGAGCAGCTCAGCCCCGCGGCTCACACTTGTTTGTCTAGGGCCGTACATTTTACCCGATACCACGTCACTGATTCTCACACAATGTGAAGGAAAATTCCGTCACATTTTCCTCCTTTCATCGCGCTAACTGACTGCCGGTACACGTGAAATGATAGCACGTGAGGCCTGCTCGTCCACAGCGCGTGGTTCTGATCAAACTCAACTGCTGATACCGCCGGAGACTCGAACTTGAAACACGCGCATGGTCTGTTGTCTTAGAACGGGTTAAATTCTTGTCTGCCGAGAACAAGCGAACAAGATCCAACTGCAAGAGACATAGATCCTCATGATACCCCCGCAATTGCGGGGGCTCATGAGGATCTATGC
Organism: Semisulcospira habei; assembly: GCA_036245525.1. NCBI lineage: Eukaryota > Metazoa > Mollusca > Gastropoda > Semisulcospiridae > Semisulcospira > Semisulcospira habei. Next base: position 186,095,921 of record BTPG01000005.1, read on the forward strand.
CTCTTGCTGACACCCTTTTTGTATCCATGTTCTCTGGCCGGCTGGAAATCTTTGGCGCTGGATTAAGAAAGACTGCAGAATCTCAGTCTGCCTCCACTGGCAAAGAAGGGTCCGCGGCGCTTGGATACCGGGGGATGATTACGCCAAGTACCAGCATCGACTGTTTTAGAGCAGTGTTCAGGTGCTTCAATCCCTCCCAAACACAGTTCTAAAACAGCTCACAACAGTTAAAAGCTGATACCTGGCACGATTCCCGGGATTTCAAACACCTTAACACTGATTACAACAGACCATGCTGACCTGACTTCGTGTAACCCCTAGAATTCAAGCAGACGATGCTGATACTTTAGTTGTATGCGTCGCTTGTATTACCATCTTAGAGCTGTGTGAATGCAAAATTTAAGGAACCGTTAAAATAAGCTTGCGCAAGCCTGAACAAAGATCCGGGATTTAATTACGATGCGGGCGCCATCAAACAGTTCTGCTTGTCGCGTCTGCCGGATATACCCTATGTTTGTTAGCACACTCAGTGGTGGGAGGGGGGGGGGAACCTGAACACCACTGATTCAGTCCCGACACATCACAGCAAGATATGGATCGATCATGATAGCTCAAGGGTGGTGCCAGAAAAGCTATTCTGGCACCGCCCTTGATCTAACATGGTCGATCTGTCTGTCCTGACTTGTAATGCTGTCCTCAGAGGACAACTCCAAAATGTGGGTGATTCGTGCCTGGGACACAATGGATTAAAAATAATCCAATCCAATCCAATCCAATCCAATCCAATCCAATCCAGTCCAATCCTATCCAATCCAATCCAATCCAATCCAATCCAACTACAATAAAGGGCACATACGCCGCCTTAAGTGTCTGTAATTCGAATCGGTGCTGACATTTACGGAAAAATGATGACAATAACTTGTCCACTTTGCCCGAGACCGGACACGTTTTTGGCTCAGTGCGAATCCATTCAGTGATGCAAAGCAGATGTTGCCATTCCCTGCGGGGAACAATTCCCCTTGTACTGGAGCATGTTCAAATAATGAAGTTATTTCTGCCAGCATAGGAACACGCCCTCAACTAACACTAATTTTACAAGAGGCACAGATCCTCATGGGCCCCCGCATTTGCGGGGACCCATAAAGATCTCTGCCCCTTGCTGCTCTCGTTTACACTCGTGGGGGAAGAGGGGGGCGGGTGGGGGTGGGGGGCAGGTAGTTATTTCTGCGATGGAAGATGGGCCATTGCGCTAGGATTTCGGTATAGGCCCGCTGGGACATGGCAAAATTGGTATGTCACTCAATGTATGTCTTCTTGAAGACTCATAACTGAAAATATGTCACGTCTTTGATTAAGTTTGCCTATAGCAGACGCTGCGACGGAGCTCGATCAAAGTACGTCTTCTTCAAGATTCAAGACATTTATTGCCCCAAAAGTGATATTCTTGTGACAAAAGAGGTATGGTCTTGAGGACTTTTTAACTGAAAAGTGTCATGCGTTTGATTGAAGTTTACCTAGGGGACGCTGCGTCGGGGTTGGGTCGATGCAAGCGTTCTTGAAGACTTTTTAACTGGAAAAAAGTGGCGTGCCTTTGATTACAATTTGCAAAGAAGGCGCTGCGACGGGGTTTGGTCGATGTATGCGTTACGCTATTGTACACTGACTTTAACTGAAAAGTGTCATATGTTTGACTGAGGTTCGCATAACTGACGCTGCGCCGGGGATAGATGAATATTAAACCTGTTTGGGCAGTTCTTGACTTCAACCAAAATGTGATACGCATGCGTCTGATTGGTATTTGCATAGTAGACGGTACAACGGGGTCTGATAGACGTTGAAGCTGTATCTGGGAGGATCCTCCTCTCTCTCTCTCTCTCTTGGCTTGACTTCGCGAACGAAGATTTTATAGGAGTTGCCCACGACGTCTGCAGGCTTGTTCGTGGCTGCGGAGGCCAATCCGAGACAGGCAGGTTCGACCGCAGTGGCTGCAGGGGAAGGTATGGCCAGGGTTCTGAGCTGCGGCATCTCTGTTTTTTCTCCTGAGCCGCTTGTCCTTAAGGCTAGCTCTGTGAGAGTCCTCAAAGGAGACTCTCTTGGCTTGACTTCGCGAACGAAGATTTTATAGGAGTTGCCCACGACGTCTGCAGGCTTGTTCGTGGCTGCGGAGGCCAATCCGAGACAGGCAGGTTCGACCGCAGTGGCTGCAGGAGAAGGTCTGGCCAGGGTTCTGAGCTGCGGCATCTCTGTTTTTTCTCCTGAGCCGCTTGTCCTTAAGGCTAGCTCTGCGAGAGTCCTCAAAGGAGACAGCTGCCTTGTAAATGGTGGAGCGCCAGGTGTCACGGTCCGCAGCAAGCGAAGACCACTGGTGGTGGTCGATTTGGCAGGCACTAAGTGACTTCTTGAGACAGTCTTTGTATCTCTTCTTTGGTGCCCCTCTGTCACGGTGTCCAGTAGCAAGCTCGCCGAACAGGGTGATCTTTGGTAGGCGATGATCCTCCATCCTGGAGACATGCCCCGCCCAGCGGAGCTGTGTCCGCAACAGCAAAGCCTCGATGCTCACAGTTTCAGCCTGTTCAAGGACCTCGACGTTGGTGACATAGTCACTCCAGTGAATGCCCAGGATGGTACGCAGGCAGCGCTGGTGGAAGCGTTCGAGGAGTCGTAGTTGGCTGCGGTAGAGGGCCCAGGACTCGGAACCATACAGCAGGGTGGTGAGGACCACAGCTCTGTACACGCTGATCTTGGTGCCTGTTTTCAGCTAAGTGAAAAGGTGTCATCTGTTTGATTGAAGTTTGCATAGCAGACGCTGCGACGGGGTTTGATAATTGATGAGCCTAAACGGAAAATGTGAGTATATGCTCGATTGAAGTTTACATGGTGGAGCCTGCGCCCCAAGGTCCCATTTCTCAAATTGTGGAGGTGTTGCCTAACGACTATGTACCAGTTGCAGGAGATATCCTCAGTGAAGGCGCCAAGCTAATCTGGCACTACCCTTGAATTATCATGGTCGAGCCATCTCCTGCAGTAGAGATCCGAGGCTAAAAGGGTTAAACAACAACCAACTGTTATTCCGCAGTATAATCGTTCCGTTGACTTAACCCCTTAACTGCCGGCCGGTAACACTGTCAGCTAAAGGGTTAAGAAGATACAAATGAAGTCAGCAAGAGTTACATATTTTCATGAGCCCCTGCAGCTTTAGGTGCCATGAACATCTATACCTAATGGAGAGATCTGACTTAATGTCTGAACTTTACAGTACCCGCGCTGGCGTACAGCACTGAATTTTCTGTGTCGACCTTTCTTTCCATTTCAGTCTTTTCCGATCCGATCATCCAGTAAACAAGGTCACCTTTCACCACGCCAGGCAGACTCTCAACTACCGCAGCGCCCGAAGCAAAGCGACTCACGTGACTTAGTGGTTTCTAAAACGTCGGACTGGAATCTGCGAGGATTAGGGCAGAAGAAAAGGAACTGAAACAGCGCCCGGAATGCAATCTTTTGGACACTAACATTTTAAAATTACCTCCGTGAGAACCCGAATCTTCTTTTTGACTGTCCGCGGGGTTTTATCTAATTTAAGTCTGGAATTGCTGGCTGGAACTCAATCTAAGTGTGCTGGTCTGTGATTTTGGACCTAACGGCCTATAGGCCGTAAGGTCCAAAATCACAGACCAGCACAAAAACTCGGCCTGGAACCCTAAGGTCCGGAATCACAAAACAGCAGACGAAGTACGGCCAGTCATTTTGACTTGGAGACAAACACCATTATAGTTGTCTTTCAACTGTAGCAGTTTTTTATTTTTCTGTCCTCACTTTTTTCCTTCCCTTGGCTTCCTTTTAAATATGGTTTGCAACTGAAATACACGTACGACGGGGAAAAATTCGGGTATCTGCTGTAGGCATTTTTAACACTGGCGTTGAAAATTGTATTTTTAGATTCTGAGAAACGTTAATGGAACTCGATTTTATTGTTTTAAGTCTTTGACGGCAGCTGCTTGGTAGCCTCTGAATCAAGAATGTAAAATAATGTGTGATGAAAAAACTGAAAACAAACAAACAAACAAACAAACAAAAACCACCAACCAATCAACCAAGCCCGTTTGATTAGACTTGACAACATTTAAATCAACTTTTTTTAGTTTCATCCTACTTTAATGTATTGTGTATGGTAGAGCACTCATCACCAAAACATATTGTGTATGGTAGAGCACTCATCACCAAAACATATTGTGTATGGTAGAGCACTCATCACCAAAACATATTGTGTATGGTAGAGCACTCATCACCAAAACATATTGTGTATGGTAGAGCACTCATCACCAAAACATATTGTGTATGGTAGAGCACTCATCACCAAAACATATTGTGTATGGTAGAGCACTCATCACCAAAACATATTGTGTATGGTAGAGCACTCATCACCAAAACATATTGTGTATGGTAGAGCACTCATCACCAAAACATATTGTGTATGGTAGAGCACTCATCACCAAAACATATTGTGTATGGTAGAGCACTCATCACCAAAACATATTGTGTATGGTAGAGCACTCATCACCAAAACATATTTGCGTATTTGTGAAGCGGCTAAACGCGACAGTCCGACCGTCAATAGCACACTGGTTGTCTCCCTGTATTCGTTACCGCGGTAGCGAGTCGAGGAAGACAACCAGTGTTCGTTAAATGAACACGAACTGAAAGTTGAGCTGGAGAGATTCTAGGCCTCTCACACCTGTGTGGTGTTAAGCAGCAGAGATAGGGTTAGAGGTGCAGCGCGTTCATCAGAGTCTCGGAGAATGAGGGGGCTCGAAGGAGTTTAAAAACAAGAAAAGAAAAAAAAAAAAGAAGAAAGAAAGTATTTTCTTTCAACAAAAATGAAACTGCCCAAATAAAAGAATCCTGTCAAAAAGGAAAGGAAAACGAAAGAAAAACTGACCGGCATTACAGCTATCGTTTCGTCAAAAAGAAAAAAAAAAAAAAAAAAAAAAAACCAACAACAGACATCCTTCGTTAAAAATTTTAAAAAAAATTTAAAAAAGTAAAAGAAAAATTTGTTAGTTGCTAGGGTTTAGCCCCGAACGGGTAACTGAGGCCATCTCAAGTAGAGAAAGAGAAGAAGAATTAAAGTTTCGCTCCTCAAACTTTAAGAAAAACGGATAGGAAAAAAAAATCTTGCGAAGGAAATTCGAAACCCACTTGCCCATTGCCAAAAAGGAAATCGGAACGGGTTGTTTTCAATCACCCACGCGATCACCATCGCCACTCCTCCCAAAACATGATGGCCAAAGCGCAGGGGAACTAAAGAGGATCACGTGTTAGCCACTTACCCCGCAGAGAAAACGGAACACAATCCGACTGCGAGAGACATAGATCCTCATGAGCCCCAGTAGTAGCGGCGTTGAATCAACACGCTTCATGTTGATCGCATTCTTTTGGAGTCGGCCCAGACCCTTTTGCTGACCTTCCAATCAGTGAGCAAACAGTCCTCCCGCTGACATTCTTTTGGAGTCGGCCCAGACCCTTTTGCTGACCTTCCAATCAGTGAGCAAACAGTCCTCCGGCTGACATTCTTTTGGAGTCGGCCCAGACCCTTTTGCTGACCTTCCAATCAGAAAGCAAACAGTCCTCCGGCTGACATTCTTTTGGAGTCGGCCCAGACCCTTTTGCTGACCTTCCAATCAGTGAGCAAACAGTCCTCCGGCTGACATTCTTTTGGAGTCGGCCCAGACCCTTTTGCTGACCTTCCAATCAGTGAGCAAACAGTCCTCCGGCTGACATTCTTTTGGAGTCGGCCCAGACCCTTTTGCTGACCTTCCAATCAGTGAGCAAACAGTCCTCCGGCTGACATTCTTTTGGAGTCGGCCCACACCCTTTTGCTGACCTTCCAATCAGTGAGCAAACAGTCCTCCGGCTGACATTCTTTTTGAGTCGGCCCACACCCTTTTGCTGACCTTCCAATCAGTGAGCAAACAGTCCTCCGGCTGACATTCTTTTTGAGTCGGCCCACACCCTTTTGCTGACCTTCCAATCAGTGAGCAAACAGTCCTCCGGCTGACTGGTCAGCACATAGCCGTGCGCGGGCACACTCGTGCAGACCTGTTGCTTCCTGTCCTCTGCAGAAAACAGACCAGTCGTTTTTTTTTTCTTTGTGAAAAGCGAGATTTTGATTGTATTACAGTCAAAATGTCGCTTTTCACACAAAAAAGGACTTGCTGTCTCTCACCCTTAGATCTATGCCTAGTGGCCGATATTTCAGCTTTAAAGCACTACTTTTTGTATTGCCTAGCAGACCATTCCAAAATGTAATCGTGTCGCGGGAAATTCATGGCCGATGTGTCTACGATAAAGAAAATCCGCGGCGTTGCCTCCAAGACAAAACGTGCGTCAACGGGAAATCAGCCGCATCAACGTGAATGGAAAATGGAGGTTCCCTGCCAAGATAAAGTTAGTGGACACGTTCCAACGGCAAGATACATAGATCCTCATGAGACCCCGCAGCTGCGGGGGCTCAT
>BTPG01000005.1:186107432-186126153 GCA_036245525.1 Semisulcospira habei
AAAAGACTCATTCTCACATTGAAGTAGCTTGTTAAAAGACTCATTCTCACATTGAAGTTATAGTTAAAAAGACTCATTCTCACATTGAAGTAGCTTGTTAAAAAAACTCATTCTCACATTGAAGTTATAGTTAAAAAGACTCATTCTCACATTAAAGTAGCTTGTGTAAGAAGACTCATTCTCACATTGAAGTAGCTTGTTAAAAAGACTCATTCTCACATTGAAGTAGCTTGTTAAAAAGACTCATTCGCACATTGAAGTAGCTTGTTAAAATGACTCATTCTCACATTGAAGTAGCTTGTTAAAAAGACTCATTCTCACATTGAAGTAGCTAGTTAAAAAGACTCATTCTCACATTGAAGTAGCTTGTTTAAAAGACTCATTCTCACATTGAAGTAGCTTGTTAAAAAGACTCATTCTCACATTGAAGTAGCTTGTTAAAAAGACTCATTCTCACATTGAAGTTATAGTTAAAAAGACTCATTCTCACATTGAAGTAGCTTGTTAAAAAGACTCATTCTCACATTAAAGTTATAGTTAAAAAGACTCATTCTCACATTGAAGTAGCTTGTTAAAGAGACTCATCCTCACATTGAAGTAGCTTGTTAAAAAGACTCATTCTCACATTGAAGTAGCTTGTTAAAAAGACTCATTCTCACATTGAAGTTATAGTTAAAAAGACTCATTCTCACATTGAAGTTATAGTTAAAAAGACTCATTCTCACATTCAAGTTATAGTTAAAAAGACTCATTCTCACATTAAAGTAGCTTGTTTAAAAGACTCATTCTCACATTGAAGTAGCTTGTTAAAAAGACTCATTCTCACATTGAGGTAGCTTGTTAAAAAGACTCATTCTCACATTGAAGTAGCTTGTATAAAAGAATTATTCTCACATTGAAGTAGCTTGTTTAAAAGACTCATTCTCACATTGAAGTAGCTTGTTTAAAAGACTCATTCTCACATTGAAGTAGCTTGTTTAAAAGACTCATTCTCACATTGAAGTAGCTTGTTTAAAAGACTCATTCTCACGTTGAAGTAGCTTGTTAAAAAGACTCATTCTCACATTGAAGAAGCTTGTTAAAAAGACTCATTCTCACATTGAAGTAGCTTGTTGAAAAGACTCATTCGCACATTGCAGTAGCTTGTTGAAAAGACTCATTCTCACATTGAAGTAGCTTGTTTAAAAGACTCATTCTCACATTGAAGTAGTTTGTTTAAAAGACTCATTCTCACATTGAAGTAGCTTGTTAAAAAGACTCATTCTCACATTGAAGAAGCTTGTTAAAAAGACTCATTCTCACATTGAAGTAGCTTGTTAAAAAGACTCATTCTCACATTGAAGTAGCTTGTTAAAAAGACTCATTTTCACATTGAAGTAGCTTGTTTACAATGGCGTATGTGAGCTCAGCGGGAAAATCCCATACGCGTTCAGCCTGCCCCATAGGAGTCCTCTCGGAGTTCCTTTCGATTTTGTGCAGGGTAACCATAGTATGACAGAAATCGATTGGCTGTTCAAATTGAAGGTGAGGGACTTTTTATTCGTGGCATTCTCCCCAGAAAATAAAGACAGTAATGCGCGCTTTACAGAACATGGAATATTAAATGATACTTTTTAGATCAAGGAAGTTCATCAGATTGAAGGTGAAATGACAGTCATTTGATTTCTCGTGGGCGTTTCTTGTGCAGGGAAATTAAAGTAAAGAATTTTATTTTCTCGGCTTGCACATTATCGAAGGGGGACAAGATGGAATTCAAATAAACTGGGAAATAAGGGTAGTGTAGAATTATTCTTGTAGGTGCTGATTTGCCTTGTCCGTTTTTATCTGGCGCTGCGGCTTCTGCTTGTTTAACCCTTTTCATCCTGATACACCCATTGCTTGACTAAAAATTTGACTATGTATCAATGAATGAATCAATGAATCTTTATTTTAAAACGGTGAAGATATTAACACAGTCAGTGACTATATCATTTTTCGTACCTGCCGTTGCTAAAACTACGACTAAGTACAAAATATACATAAAACAGGGACATCAAGCACAGTGATACAAAATATACAGTCCACTAAAAACAAACACGCGCACAAACACACAAACGCACGCACGCGAGCGCGCACACACACACATGCATACACACACACATACATACACGCGCACACACACGATAGTTAAAATATACACGTACATTCGTGTGTCTACGTATAACTAGATATTGTTATTTGAGTGATGTCAGATATCTATAATGACTTGCCTTGAAACGCGATAATGTTGGAGTGGCTTTAACGTGATGTGGGAGTGAGTTCCACTGTGTGAGTTCCACAGACTATCATAGTTCAAGGGTGGTGCCAGAATATCTTGGTGCCTGAGGCGCCAAGCTATTCTGGCACCACCCTTGAACTAAAATGGTTGACCTATCTCTAATCTGTAATGTAGACTTCATTGGACAATTAAAAAAAAAAAATCAGCTCAGGATGTAAGGGATTAGAACAGTGGGCAGGCGTACATCAACGCGCGTGCAGTCCCGAGGCGTCTAGATAGGCTTGTTTAGCTAGCTGAAGCTCCGTGGTCAGTCCTGGTAAATCAAAGTGGCACAGCTGCAGTGCGCCTGAATTGATCAGTTTTCATGTCGTACTCCCATAGGTAATAGTGTCCCTGTCTCTCTAACCCACCCGTTGTGGCCGTCCATTATCACACCGTTGCCGTGGACGATAACAAGGCTCATTGTAGGCACATGTCAATCTGTTTTAACTGCCTTTCAAGCACCAGCCCAGAATACTTGTCCTATTTGCTGCATGTGTATACACCCTCTCGTGCGCTCCGCTCCTCTTCTGCTAAACGGAAGTTGTGTGCACCTTCTGTCCAAACCAGTAAAACGTTTGGTCAGCGCACTTTTGTTTATCAAGCCCCAGTGTTATGGAATACACTTCCTCTTGAGGTCAGAAACAGTGAGTCTGTCTCTGACTTCAGGAGGTCTTTGAAAACTCACCAAAGCTTTACTTTGAATAATTGCCAGTGTTTGCCGGATGCCTTATTTGTCAGTAGTTCTGTAATCCTCCTTGTTTAGACTGAATGTTATTTAGAACATAAATTATTATGTATTTTAGTTCATTGCAAAAGTGGTGTGTTCGGGTATTGTGTTTTGTTTTGTTATGTGCATATGTCATTGTATTTTTATTTTTGTGTACAGATTCTAAAGCGCTTAGAGCTTTTGATTTAGATCAAGCGCTATATAAATACTCATTATTATTATTGTACCCCTAGTCCCCTGCGCGGCGGCTGTAGCCGAGAGCGTACATTCGGGCGCCGACCCTTTAAACGTTGCACTGCCTGAAATAATAACAGAGTTGTACGACTCGTGACTTGTTCAGGTGAAAGGTGTCTGTTTCAGTTTCACCGCCACATGGGAACGACGGAAAGATGATTGTAGTCAAAGTAGTGCAATTAGCCCGGCGCGGATCCCTTCCTGGCGCTCTAGTCGCCGCACTTGGCAGGCGTTACTTAAGTTGTCTGCTGGGGTCTAGAGGCGGAAAGGACGGTGTGTGTGTGTGTGTGTGTGTGTGTGTGTGTGTGTGTGTGTGTGTGTGTGTGTGTGTTGGTCTGTGATTTCGGCCCTTACGGCCGTAGGCTTTACAGACGCATAGGCCGTAAGGGCCGAAATCACAGACCAACACACACACAAACACACACACACACACACACACACACACACACACACACACACACACACACACACACACACACACACACACACACACACACACACACACACACACACACACACACACACACACACACACACACACACAACCCAGCACACAGTGAATGAAAGCAAGCTAAAATCTAGCGCCAAGTCCAGAAAAAAAAACAGTGAATACAAATCGCTTAAGTGTGTGCAGGTTGTCGATAAAACTTGCTTCGCGCATTGTCTGCACGCGTGGGAAATGCATGGCAATTCGAATACGTTTTAATAGCGCGGATTTTTACACTCAAAGCTTGCTGTGTTTCAGAACAGACAGTTTAGCTCCTAGTGAACGATGTCACAGCTGCACTTCAACATGCCTAGATGTGAACTCCAATCGGTCTATTTCTCCACTCCCTCCCCCCTCCCCCCCCCCCCCCGGCACTTCTCTGCCCAGCCCTCACGCTTACACAAGAACCGGATCAGACAGTTTCTGTTCTAAAAATACATTAATGAGAAGTTAACTCCTTCGTATCGTTTCACATAAGCCTGGCCGCTAGCGTCACATTTTAACAAGAGTTAAGTGGAACCTGTTTTCGGCAGTCGCCTTTTGTTCAAGAAGAAGTGGTCTTTAAAACACGGGCGCTCTCTCACGAGAAGTCTTGAAAGGCAAAAGATGTCGCCTGTCGTTAAAGACCACAATTCAGGCGGTTACAGCCACAAACGGACGGCCTTTAATGACAGGGGATCTCTCATAATTATAAGGATGGTCACTCGAAACGGGTTGCGCTGTAATCCAGAATCCAGTCCCACCATCAAGGACAGGACAGGCTCTGTTACAGTCAATCCGTGCATTTAGGAAATTCAACAATTTTCTATAGGGTTACAACATTTAGCCCCGAGTCCCTACAGCAGGAGACTGACTGACCATGATAATTCAAGGGTAGTGCCAGATTAGCTTGGCGCCTGAAGGCGCCAAGCTAATCTGGCACTACCCTTAAATTATCATGGTCGATCCGTCCCACTGCGACTAGTAAATAGTCGTTAGGCAACACATACAAAATTTGAGAAATGTGACCTTGGGGCTAAAAGGGTTAAGAAACTACGTGAACTGCCTGTAACCCCCCCCCCCCCCCCGTCATTACACGAACTGCCTGCAACCCCCTGTCTGTACAGGAACTGCCTGTAACCCCCCGTCATTACACGAACTGCCTGCAACCCCCTGTCTGTACAGGAACTGCCTGTAACCCGCTGTCATTATGTGAACTGCCTGTAACCCCCAGTCATTACATGAACTGCCTGTAACCCCCTGTCATTACATGAACTGCCTGTAACCCCAGTCATTACATGAACTGCCTGCAACCCCCAGTCATTACAGGAACTGCCTGTAACCACCAATCATTATATGAACTGCCTGTAACCCCTTGTCATTACTCTAACTGCCTGTAACCCCTTGTCATTACACGAACTGCCTGTAACCCCTTGTCATTACATGACTGCCTTTACCCCCCCCCCCCCCCCCATGAACTGCATATAACCCCCAGTCATTACAGGAACTGCCTGTAACCCCCTGTCATTACAGGAACTGCCTGTAACCACCAGTCATTACGTGAACTGACTGTAACCCCCAGTCATTACAGGAACTGCCTGTAACCCCCTGTCATTACAGGAACTGTCTGTAACCCCCTGTCATTAAACGAACTGCCTATAACCCCTTGTCATTACAGGAGCTGTAAACTGCCTGTAACCCCCAGTCATTACATGAACTGCCTGTAACCCCTTGTCATTAAATGAACTGCCTTTACCCCCCCCCCCCCTTCCGTCATTACACGAATTGCCTGTAACCCCCTGTCATTACATGAACTGCCTGTAGCGCCCCGTCATTACACGAACTGCCTGTCTCTTGGCTTGACTTCGCGAACGAAGATTTTATAGGAGTTGACCACGACGTCTGCAGGCTTGTTCGTGGCTGCGGAGGTCAATCCGAGACAGGCAGGTTCGACCGCAGTGGCTGCAGGGGAAGGTATGGCCAGGGTTCTGAGCTGCGGCATCTCTGTTTTTTTCTCCTGAGCCGCTTGTCCTTAAGGCTAGCTCTGTGAGAGTCCTCAAAGGAGACAGCTGCCTTGTAAATGGTGGAGCGCCAGGTGTCACGGTCCGCAGCAAGCGAAGACCACTGGTGGTGGTCCATTTGGCAGGCACTAAGTGACTTCTTGAGACAGTCTTTGTATCTCTTCTTTGGTGCCCCTCTGTCACGGTGTCCAGTAGCAAGATCGCCGAACAGTGTGATCTTTGGTAGGCGATGATCCTCCATCCTGGAGACATGCCCCGCCCAGCGGAGCTGTGTCCGCAGCAGCAAAGCCTCGATGCTCACAGTTTCAGCCTGTTCAAGGACCTCGACGTTGGTGACATAGTCACTCCAGTGAATGCCCAGGATGGTACGCAGGCAGCGCTGGTGGAAGCGTTCGAGGAGTCGTAGTTGGCTGCGGTAGAGGGCCCAGGACTCGGAACCATACAGCAGGGTGGTGAGGACCACAGCTCTGTACACGCTGATCTTGGTGCCTGTTTTCAGCTGTTGATTGTGCCACACCCGTTTGAAAAGTCGCCCGAAAGCGCTGTCGCTTTTGCCAGCCTGCTGTCAAGCTCCTTGTCCAGCTTGGCGTCCGACGTGATAATGCAGCCAAAGTAGGTAAACTGGTGCACTGACTTTAGTTCAGACTCACCAATGGTGATGTGAGGAGGGCGATACACTGTCTTGGGTGCCGGCTGATGGAGGACCTCTGTCTTTTTCAGACTGACCTCGAGTCCAAAGAGCTGGGCAGCATCTGCGAAGCAAGACGTGATGCGCTGCAGGGCTCTCTCTGTGTGTGCAACGAGGGCAGCATCATCAGCAAAAAGCAGCTCACGAATCAGTTGGTCTATGGTTTTCGTGTGGGCCTGCAGTCGTCTGAGGTTGAACAGGCTGCCATCGAGACGATACCTGATGTACACTGCATCGTCATCATCGAGGTCCACTGTGGCCTGCTTCAACATCATGCTAAAAAAGATGGTAAAGAGGGTCGGTGCCAGCACGCAGCCCTGCTTTACGCCGTTGAGAATAGGGAATGGTTCTGAGAGGTCATTGTTGAGTCTGACCTGGCCTTGCTGGTTCTCGTGTAGCTGGGCAATCATGCTGAGGAACTTTGGGGGACAGCCAAGTCGCTCCAGGATCTGCCACATGCCTTGCCTGCTCACAGTGTCGAACGCTTTTGTTAGGTCGACAAATGTTACGTACAGCCCTTTGTTCTGCTCGCGGCACTTCTCCTGTAGCTGTCTCAGCACAAAGATCATATCGGTGGTGCTCCTGTTTGCTCTGAAGCCACACTGGCACTCTGGGAGTTGGTCTTCAGCGATGGCATGTACCAGCCGATTCAGGAGCAGCCTTGCAAGGATTTTCCCAGCAATGGACAGCAGGGTAATTCCCCGATAGTTGGAACAGTCAGACTTCTCGCCTTTGTTCTTGTACAGGGTGATAACGACTGCATCACGGAGATCTCTTGGTAGTGTTCCTTCCTCCCAGCAGCAGAGAAAGAGGTCATGGAGCTTGTTGTGCAGTGCTGTGCCTCCATGTTTCCAGATCTCTGGCGGTATTCCCCCTGTCATTACACAAATTGCCTGTAACCCCCTGTCATTACATGAACTGCCTGTAGCGCCCCGTCATTACACGAACTGCCTGTAACCCCCAGTCATTACAGGAACTAACTGTAACCCCTTGTCATTATGTGACCTGCCTGTAACCCCCAGTCATTACACGAACTGCCTGTAACACCCTGTCATTACAGGAACTGCCTGTAACCCCCTGTCATTACAGGAACTGTCTGTAACCCCCTGTCATTAAACGAACTGCCTGTAAGCCCCTGTCATTACAGGAGCTGCCTGTAACCCCCTGTCATTACACGAACTGCCTGTAAACCCCTGTCATTACAGGAACTGCCTGTAACCCCCAGTCATTACACGAACTGCCTGTAACCCCCTGTCATTACAGGAAACCCCTGTCATTAAATGAACTGCCTTTACCCCCCCCCCCCCCTTCTCCCGTCATTACACGAACTGCCTGTAACGCCCCGTCATTACACGAACTGCCTGTAACCCCCAGTCATTACATGAACCGCCTGTAACCCCTTGTCATTATGTGACCTGCCTGTCTCTGTCTCTCTGCTACAAATCCCTGAACAACTACGCTCCTGCCTATCTCTCCAACTTACTTCACCCATACACTCCTCCCCGCTCCCTCCGCTCCGCCTCCGACCCTCTCCACCTCCTCATCCCCCGCACCAAACTCTGCACTTTCGGCCCCCGCTCCTTCTCAGTATACGGTCCATCCATCTGGAACACTCTCCCACTCTCTCTCCGTCAGAAACGCTCGCTCTCCTCCTTCCAATCCGCCTTCAAAACTCACCTCTTTCAACAGTTCTAGCACTATATCACCACACTCCCCGCCCCAAGCTGACCGTCGTAATGTATTTTCACTATTTGTTACGTGAGTCATTGTCTAAAGCGTGCGCATGCGTGTGCGAGTTGTGAGTGCGCGCTTAGAGTTATAATTATTATAAGATAAGCGCATTATAAATACCGTAATTATTATTATTAATTATTATTATTATTATTATTATTATTAAGCCCATGTCATTACAGGAACTGCCTGTAACCCCCTGTCATTACAGGAACTGCCTGTAACCCCCAGTCATTACACGAACTGCCTTAACCCACCAGTCATTACAGGAACTACCTGTAACCCCCAGTCATTACATGAACTACCTGTAACCCCCAGTCATTACATGAACTGCCTGTAACCCCCAGTCATTACGTGAACTGCCTGTAACCCCCAGTCATTACAGGAACTACCTGTAACCCCCTGTCATTACAGGAACTGCCTGTAACCCCCTGTCATTACAGGAACTGCCTGTAACCCCCTGTCTTTACAGGAACTGCCTGTAACCCCTTGTCATTACAGTAACTGCCTGTAACCCCCAGTCATTACATGAACTGCCTGTAACCCCCTGTCATTACAGGATTTCGATTTTCCTGCAAATCTTGGCCGTCTTATACACGGAATTCCTAAACGACTTCTAATGTGTGAATTGCTATTTTCAAATAACATTTTCAGTATAAACATTTCAACGTGTGTCGATGTGTTGTGACCTACGCCGACGTCCGCCCAACGCCGTTTTGCTCACTGGGTTTAAATGCGGCAATTTGCTGGGTACACCAAGTATTATGAGTCTGCAAATTGTACTAGCCTACTTTGTTCGCTTCGAAACAACCGCGCTATTTCTCAGCTTACTCAGTCAACGACAAAAGACGTCGGTAGAAATTAACCTTTCATATGACCCCAAAAGTCAATGTGCAGGTTAAAAAATTATATTAAAACATGACTAGTCTAAAACGTTGTTCATAGTGAACGTCTGAAATACATTTTGACAGACGGAGCAAGTTTGGTGAGCTACCTACCAGTGTGCGCAAAAAGTCCTCCGGCAAATGTCGGCCAGAGGACCTTTTGCTTACTGATTACACTTGGTATCGACTCCTCTGGCCAACATGTTGTTTCAATCTGCGCTTTCCATTGTTACCTAACGTCACTAGTGCAACCTGCACTTAACCATGCGTGTAACGATCACTGAGCATTCACCAAGTCCTTTCACAATTCTCAGTGCAAGCTCTTAACATCAAAATAAACAAGAAGGAAAAAGACAAAACAAACACCACTTCTAATGCAAAACCACGACTCATGACCACACACACACACACACAAAAAAAAACATCCGACTTCCTGTCCATTTTCACGTACAAGAGATCCCCCCTGTTATGGTCACCTTTCATTGCCTTTTGTTTCGTTGATCAGAAACAGAATTAGACGACAGGGGCCAAGCTGATCATCCACTGCCCCTGAGCTGGCAAAGTCGATCTACCTTTGCTTGTTGGCGCCGGCAGTTAAAGAAATATGGAGCAGCGGGAAAAAGGTAGGAATGCAACATTATGCAAAGGATGCCGAAACACTTCTCAGCTTCCGATTTGCTGAAAACAGTCCTACGCCAAATAGGGAAAAAGGTCCTCTTATCTGAGAAGCAGCTGGAGCTAATCTCTGTCAGCAAGAAACGTAGATTCTCATGAGCCCCGTGCGAATGAAAGGGCTCATGTGCATCTATGCTTGAAGCAGGCAGAAAGCATGGCCGGGGTACTTTTCCAGGGCTACCACTTAGGAACTGAGAAACCGCTGACGTTGAGTTGGGTCAGCAAGACACAGAGATTCCCGTCAGCCCCTGCGTCTGCTGGGTGTCATGTGACTTTGTGTCCCTTGCACATCTGGAGATACCATAGATGAGTGACGATTTCTTTTCAGCTTGCAAACTTCCACAGCTTTTTTCCCTCTTTTTCTCTCTCTTTCTTTCCAGCGAACGTGTTCTCAGTGAATACAACCCGTCTGTAACTTGAAAGAGAAAAACAGTAGTAGAAGCCTGTGGGGTGCGGGGGTGGGGTGATGGGGGTGGGGTAAGGTGAGGGGGGGGGGGGCATGGTATTTGGCGTGGGGGTGGGTGGTGATGGTGAACCTAATATACTCTATTTGACGGTCCCATTGACATCAGTCCTTAGAGGGTAGTGCCTGATTTAGGATAGTGCCCGACGGAGTAAGTATCCTGCCGCCTCTTCATCTACCTGAGCTATCACGGTCGATCCGAAGTCTACGGCTGGCCCTTAAAATTAAAGAGCTACACAAAACCTTCACTTTTATTCGATTTCTTTTCCAAAAATGTGTGTGCGCATGCATTTCCCTTTTTTCTGCTTTAGCCTGGAGCTCCACTTGCAATGCCAATTTTACAAGCAGACTCTCATTTCGGAAAGTGAGAAAAAAATATTTTGGGCTTGCGGCGTTTAACAAAATGTCGAATTTGTAACAAAAATCAAAACAAAACAAACATGAAATAACATGTCGTGTTAACCCCCTTGTGCATGCAGACAGAGGTACTGTAAACAGTGTGTGTGTGTGATACTGTAAACAGTGTGTGTGTGGTACTGTAAACAGTGTGTGTGTGTGGTACTGTAAACAGTGTGTGTGTGGTACTGTAAACAGTGTGTGTGTGGTACTGTAAACAGTGTGTGTGTGGTACTGTAAACAGTGTGTGTGTGGTACTGTAAACAGTGTGTGTGTGTGGTACTGTAAACAGTGTGTGTGTGGTACTGTAAACAGTGTGTGTGTGGTACTGTAAACAGTGTGTGTGTGGTGCTGTAAACAGTGTGTGTGTGTGTGGTACTGTAAAGAGTGTGTGTGTGGTACTGTAAAGAGTGTGTGTGTGGTACTGTAAAGAGTGTGTGTGTGGTACTGTACACAATGTGTGTGTGTGGTACTGTAAACAGTGTGTGTGTGGTACTGTAAACAGTGTGTGTGTGGTACTGTAAACAGTGTATATATGGTACTGTAAACAGAACGGGTGGCTGCATGCACAAAGGAGTTAGTGATATTTTTAGCAACTAAGCCCGAGTGGCCCTTGTGCAGTCACTAAGCTTTCCGCCGGCAAATCAAAGACATGTTTTGCAGCGATGTTTGTCTGGTGATCTGTGAATTTTAATCCTTAACTCATTCAGCCCCACCGCACTACAGCAGGAGTTGGATCGACCATGATAATTCAAGGGTAGTGCCAGATTAGCTTGGCGCCTGTCGGCGCCAAGCTAATCTGGCACTACTCTTGAATTATCATGGTCGATCCATCTCCTGCAACTGGTGCATAGTCGTTAGATGACGCCTCCAAACTTTGGGAAATACGACCTTGGGGGTTGAATGAGACCTTAACCCCTTGATTACCGAGAAACAGTGACAACGACCTAACCGCATGAGACACAGATCCTCCTGAGCTCCCGCAGTTTGCGATGGCTGATGAGGATCTATGCCTCTTGCTGACATCACATGGCATCCACGTGACTTTGACTGTTTGGGCGAGGTCAGCCGGAAGCCAAGAGGTTAAAGTTCCTTTTGAAGCAGAGTGGGCCGACAGAAGAAAGGCGGGTGTCAATGAAGTGACGTCACGTGCATGAAGGAACGTGCTGCCGTCAGCTTGCCGTGTGCACAGTGGTGGAAGAGGCTTTCACAAATAGACCCAACGAAAACCGGAGCAAAATATCAACCAGCTCACTCGCTGTTGTATTAGAACTACAGAAACACCTAAACACGGAGAGTCACTACGCGGGCATTCATTCTGACCTCAGTCAGAAGTAGTGCCAATACAGTGACGTCATGGGCATGAATGAACTCGCTGAATGAGCACGTGACGAGTGATGAGTTATCATCCAACTGTTTGCTCCTGACATAAAATACAAGCAGCGGAAACCATACAGTAACTACATCTACTAGCGGAACCAGAAGCAAATTACACCCTAGCCCTTTGGCTGTCCATAGCGGTTTTTTTAAAAATAATTTTAATTTTTTAAAAATAGATGATTCCTGTCGGACTGGCTGGCTGACTGGATTCCTGTCGGACTGGCTGGCTGACTGAATTCCTGTCGGACTGGCTGGCTAGCTGACTGGATTCCTGTCGGACTGGCTGGCTGACTGGATTCCTGCCGGACTGGCTGGCTGACTGGATTCCTGCCGGACTGGCTGGCTGACTGGATTCCTGTCGGACTGACTGGCTGACTGGATTTCTGTCGGATTAGCTGGCTGACTGGATTCCTGCATGACTGGCTGACTGACTGGAATCCTGTCGGACTGGCTGGCTGACTGCATTCTTGTCGGACTGGCTGGCTGACTGCATTCCTGTCGGACTGGCTGGCTGACTGGATTCCTGTCGGACTGACTGGCTGACTGGATTTCTGTCGGATTAGCTGGCTGACTGGATTCCTGCAGGACTGGCTGACTGGCTGGATTCCTGTCGGACTGGCTGGCTGACTGCATTCCTGTCGGACTGGCTGGCTGGCTGGATTTCTGTCGGACTGGCTGGCTGACTACATTCCTGTCGGACTGACTGGCTGACTGGATTCTTTGACTGGATTCTTGTCGGACTGGCTGGCTGACAGGATTCCTGCAGGACTGGCTGGCGGACTAGATTCCTGCAGGACTGGCTGGCTGACTGGATTTCTGTCGGACTGGCTGGCTGACTGGATTCCTGCAGGACTGGCTGGCGGACTGCATTCCTGTCGGAATCATCGCGACAAAAACCGCTATGGACAGCCAAAGGGTTAAATTTACTCGTGCTATTATCAGCCACTGCAGCCACTGACTAAACACGGTGTCTGTAACCTCTTGACTGCTACTGACGATACCACTCGGCGGAAAACACGCGTGACTATGTGACTACGTGATTACCTAACTACATCACTACCTACGTCACTGCGCGTCTTTCCGCCGAACGGCATCGTCAGTAGCGAAACGTTAAACATGTTTGGGCTTAACGTCTTTTGTCCACCACGAAGGTGATTTCAAAGACGGGGCACCGAAAAGAAGCTTGTACCAATTTTTTTACCCCAGCTGGGTTCGAACCCAAGACCTTTTGGACGAGAGTCGAACACCGAGCCACCTAGCTCCCCATCGCAGAGACCACAACACTGAGCCGCGCGACTATTCTCCAGATATGGCTGCAACTGATAAAGAAAGTCAGTGTTCGCTTCTATATATCAGAGATAATTCAAGCAACTCAAAAACGGATAAAATATTTTCAGGTCACAGACAAACCTGACGTCAATAGTTTCTGACTTGAAGCGCGAAAGATCTTGGCACAAGTGACGACCCACATCTGACTCCAATCCAACTATGCCTGCCCTCAGCTAACTGCTCGCCTACTTCAAATCAAGTGGGAACAGGAAAACGCCATAAAAATTACAGCTTAACCTCGTAACTGCCGGAGCACAGCAGACACCATCGAAATAAAATAAACCTAGATGCAAATGCCTCCAGTCTTTACGACATCCCAGCAGCAAGCGAGGTGCGCATCTTTACATCCCAGCGGCAAGCGAGGTGCGCATCTTTACGACATCCCAGCAGCAAGCGAGGTGCGCATCTTTACGACATCCCAGCAGCAAGCGAGGTGCGCATCTTTACGACATCCCAGCGGCAAGCGAGGTGCGCATCTTTACGACATCCCAGCGGCAAGCGAGGTGCGCATCCTCCAGCTGTATTCACACTCAGTGGCAACAGACACAGAACGCCATGGCGCCTAACACCAAGACACACAGACATCTTCCTGCATCTACATCAAGTTCTTCACACCCAGTCGCAACAGACATAGATCTTAATGTCCCCCTGCGTATGGGGGGGGGGGGGCTCATGAGGACTAATCCGCTTGCTGGTCTCATCTGAGCTGGTTCCACATACATCATTTCAGCGTGGCAGGCGACAAAGGGGTTTAAGGTTCTAATGGGCAAACAGCATCATTAGCATTCTGAGGTCGAATGTTTTTTGGGTTGCACGCGCGCAGATGTATAAAGATTACTACTTCCGGGTACTTAAGTTTCCATTATACGTAACTCACAAACCAGATAGGTGAGGCTAGCGCTGGCAGAATTGTATTCATACCAAGGGGAACGACTCAGCGCTGGACAGACAAACAGTTAGATCTCTTGCCCCCACCTATCAGGCACCCAATCGCCAGCCCACAGAGAAATACGCAGGTATAAAACGCGACAATCATCTACATCCCTACATTATACGTAAGCGGTGATAGTCACGTTTAAAAGCGAAACAAACTCAGACATGATTATAATTTTTGTTGTTTGCCATTTTTGCGTTTAAACTTTTTAACGTTTAACTTTGTAAGCACAACGATTAACCCCAACAAAACGGCGAACAGCATGCGGGGGCTGGCAAGAATCTATGCCGCTTTCTTGGCCTCATTCGTCACCGCCACGTGGGTTAGGCAGACCGGCTTATAATCAATCTGTGATGGTTTCAAAGACTACGTTATTTGTACGCGCTGAGCGGTTAAGAGGTTAATGTATTTTCGCCGCGTTTCCGTATGCGGAACTGGCCTCGAATGAGTTAAGTTTTTAACAAGACGTACACACAGTGCTTTATGGACGATTCTATTGCGTAACTCGTTCGTTCACTGCCGAAAAACAAACGAAAAGGTAGAAGAAGAAGCCCATCCACATGGCAAGAGGCATAGAATCTCATGAGCCCCCGCAATTGCGGGGGTGCATGAGATTCTATGCTTCTTGCTGAAACGACTTTATATGCATGCTTCTTTGGTGGCTACAGGTCTTCGCTGTTCAATTTACAATGACCTCAAAAGCACAATGTGTCCACAGGCATTGGGCCACTAACTCCATCATCTGAAATGTATCACGCAGTATCAGGGATTAGAACAGGCACTGACTGACCTAGTATAACAAGTCTGCAAAATTGAGGCAATGATCGATCATAACTCGGACATACATGTCTAATGCATGGTGTAGACAGAACAGTCATATCTAGTCAAACTACGCATATTCTTTAACAAAATTATAGGAGCGGTTTGACAAAGACGAGCATGACACAGCTTCAAAACTTAGTTGTTTCTTTGTTGGTTATTACTTTGTAGTCTACAGACTTGGCAGTCACCTATTTTGTCTGGATTTTCTTCAGAGCGATGGCCTGTAGTCAGACGTTAGACCGCATTATCTGAAAATAGATCGACGTAAAAAAACAGTAGGCGGACATTTTCCCCAATTACTCACAATCAACTAAAATACTTTTTTTGTGCGCACCCTTCTATCCTATCTTTTGTGTGTGTGTGTGTGTGTGTGTGTGTGTGTGTGTGTGTGTGTGTGTGTGTGTGTGTGTGTGTGTGTGTGTGTGTGTGCTTCGATCAAACTTGATCTATGATCATTAGTCGATACTGCACAGTTCTCTCCCCTGACAGTGCTTTTACCTACTTTATTTTGTAATCTTCCTACATTTATAGGTGCAATGACCGATCGGGAAATACGCTATGATTATGATTATGATACCGATTTATATACTGCGCATTGACCACGACAAAGTTCAGCCCTACACTGCACACTGTCTTTTTGAAATGACTGTACATTGAATATCAAAGCTCTCCAGCCTTCAAGACAAAGTGGTTTCACCAAGAAGTTTAGATCCGGCGGGGCTCATGAGAATCTATACCTCTTGCAGTCAGGTGGTGTTCAAGTCACCAAGAGGTTTAGATCCGGCGGGGGCTCATGAGAATCTGTACCTCTTGCAGTCAGGTGGTGTTCAACTATCTCGACAGTGAAGGGGTTAGGGAAGTAGTCACGCCCTCACCCGATACACAACTGTACGAGGCATAGATCGTCATGGGCCCCCAGTGAAGATGATGTATCTCTTATTTGCTCCATGCACGTCTAAGTTCCTCAAAAAGAACATTTGTCAGGCATTCAGTTAGTGATGGTTTCAGAAGCACAAAGCACGTCCACTAGCGACGGTCGTGGCGACTGAAACTGATACTGCTATGAAGCCACGCACATGCTGAAAGCTCCTCTAGGACAACTGACCACATACAGTGCTGGTCTGTGATTTTGGACCTTACGGCTGAAAGCCGTAAGGTCTAAAATCACAGACCAGCATACAAGCGTTTAGTAGGACTTCATACGTGGAGCTCTGTACTGATAAATTACATATTTTTGTTCACAAACGGTCAATGGCCTCGCAGTAAGCAACAGAACCTCAGGACACTGTCGAGCAATAAGTCCTTGGTTTGACGTCTGATGTGGAAAAGTTGACGTGAGCATGAGTTGGCCACAGTGTGCAAAACGTCCACGGACCGACGTCAGCCTTCGCTAGCAAGCGCATGGCCATGGGCGGGCCCGCTAAGGTTGACGTCGGCACGATGACCTTTTTGCTGACCAGGTGTTCTTCCTGTATCAAGGCCATAGCGGTCTTGGGAAAAGTCCAACTCGCAAGTGCTCACTGAACACAAGTTACTATCTCTACCACATGTTTATAATTCTCTTAACCTTGCAACGTCTCAGCTAAACCACTTGCTCAGTGGCAATAGTCAATCTGAGGCACATGTTCCGGGGGAAATAGCCAATCAGAGGCACTCTCACAGAAGCGACGACCAATCAGAGGCACTTGGTTACTGGTTCCGGGACAAAAATCAATGAGATTGCTGGCTGTTGTGACATGAGACGTAAAAGATAGTAGGGAGTGCTCTGTGACAGCAAGGACAGTGCAAGCAGCACACATGAACCACCTCGCTTGAACCTCGCGATCCCTGCAGTGTGCGCCGTTCTCGTACCTGTTGTGAGGTCATTCCTTGACGAGCACTGTGCCTCTAAAAGGGAACGTAAAAGAAGCCACCCTTTGAAAGCATGAGCTCATGGGAAAAAATAATTATATAAAAAAGCTGGCTGAATCCACTAATACAAGAAATTCGAGCATTTTCGAACCTCCTTCTGCTTTAGAAAATACCTCTGTTGCTGTTTCTTCCCTGGAAGCATTATGAAGAACTACACATTATGAAATGGCTCAATGTATAGAATTAAAATTCAGTAAGATGAACAAGTTAAGACAAAAAATGGGGCCGTAAATTTGGCTTTCAAAATGTCAAGGGAAATTCTTTCGATGAGATGGCGAAGTTTGAAGTATCTGGGTCGTAAAACTACAGTAAAATCAGCGGTCTAAAGAGTCCAATTAAAGAACCATAACTCTTCAAGATAGAAATACGATTAACTTGCCGTTTTAGCAAAGTGCATAATTTTGAAAAACAGTGCATTGAATTAAAAAAAAAAAATTAAAATAATTTTTTGAACTGTAAATTTTATGACTGCATGTAAACGTGACGATAATGTCGCACCAGGGGCCAGTTGCGTGAGCGAGCTTAGTCCTGCGCCAGTCACTAAGCAAGGTGCGCCGCTATAGCGCCACAACACTCACCCCGCTATAGCGCCACACCACTCACCCCGCTATAGCGGCACAACACTCACCCCGCTATAGCGCCACAACACTCACCCCGCTATAGCGCCACAACACTCGCCCCGCTATAGCGCCACAACACTCACCCTGCTATAGCCGCACAACACTCACCCCGCTATAGCGCCACAACACTCACCCCGCTATAGCGGCACAACAGTCACCCCGCTATAGCGCCACAACACTCGCCCCGCTATAGCCGCACAACACTCGCCCCGCTATAGCGGAGCACCTTGCTTAGTGGCTGGCGCAGGACCAAGCTCGCTCACGCAACTGATCCCTGGTGTTTAGTCTAAGGAACACGCTGGCCTTCACAGAATACGTCCGCGAGTGTGCTGGTCTGTGATCTTGGACAAGGTTCAAAGTCATAATAATAATAATTACGGTATTTATAATGCGCTTATCTTATAATAATTATAACTCTAAGCGCGCATTCACAAACTCGCACACGCATGCGCACGCTTTAGACAATGACTCACGTACCACAAATAGTGAAAATACATTACGACGGTCAGCTTGGGGTGGGGAGTGTAGTGATATAGTGCTAGAACTGTTGAAAGCGGTGAGTTTTGAGGGCGGACTGGAAGGAGGAGAGAGAGTGTTTCTGATGGAGAGAGAGTAAGAGGGTGTTCCAGGTGGATGGACCGTAGACGGAGAAGGAGCGGGGGCCGAAAGTGCTGAGTTTGGTGTGGGGGATGAGGAGGCGGAGAGGGTCGGAGGCGGAGCGGAGGGAGCGGGAAGGTGTGTAGGGGTGAAGTAAGTTGGAGAGATAGGTAGGAGCGTAGTTGTTCAGGGATTTGTAGCAGAGAGACAGAATCTTGTATTGGATGCGTTGGGGAGCCAGTGAAGGAGCTTGAGCAGGGGAGTGATGTGGTCGGATTTTTTCTTTCTGAGGACGAGGCGGGCAGCATTGTTCTGGACGAGAGAATGAGAATATGAGAGCCCCAGCCCACCCCTCCCCCAAACAATATATTTATTCTAATTAACACGGTAATTAAGCAAGCCCACGTCAACAAAGACACCCAATACCTTTATTACCTAGCCATTTTAGTTCCACTCCAGAAATCATTCAAGCTACGTTTGGGGGAGGGGTAGGCTGGGGCTCTCATATTCTCATTCTCAGAATAATTAATTCTAGAATGAGAAT
>BTPG01000005.1:186126173-186356541 GCA_036245525.1 Semisulcospira habei
TTAATTATTCTGAGAATGAGAATATGAGAGCCCCAGCCTACCCCTCCCCCAAACGTAGCTTGAATGATTTCTGGAGTGGAACTAAAATGGCTAGGTAATAAAGGTATTGGGTGTCTTTGTTGACGTGGGCTTGCTTAATTACCGTGTTAATTAGAATAAATATATTGTTTGGGGGAGGGGTGGGCTGGGGCTCTCATATTCTCATTCTCTGGACGCGCTGAAGAGTGAGAGTGGTAGAGTGAGGAAGGCCGGAAAGGAGAGAGTTGCAGTAGTCGATGCGAGATAAGATGAGAGAGACAGCGAGTTTGGTGGCAGCTTCGGTAGTGAGGTATTTTCTGATCTGACTGATGCGGCGGAGGTGGAAATAACATGCCTGGGCCATGGCGGAGACGAAGCTGGTCATCGAGGATAACACCGAGGTTCTTGACCGAGTCAGAGAGGGAGATGGGGGTGCTGTCGAGTTGAAGGTGGAGAGAAGGGAGGGAGCTGGGAAAGTTTCTGGCGAGTGCCTACCAGCATGGCTTCCGTTTTGTCGTCGTTCAGTTTGAGCTTGTTTGCTGTCATCCAGTTTTTCACGTCTTCGTAGCAGTCAGCCGTGCGAATCAGTAGTGACTGAGTGTTGTCGAGTTTGTCTTTGTCTAGTAGTTGTGAGTCGTCAGCGTAAAGGTGGTGGTGTATGTGGTGAGACTGGATGATGCTGGACAGGGGAGAGGTGTAGAGTGTGAAAAGGACCGGACCCAAGACAGACCCCTGTGGAACGCCGCAGGAGAGCCTGAATGGGTTGGAGGAGACGCCGTCGATGGTGACAGACTGCTGTCTGTCGGAGAGGTAGGAGAGAAACCAGGAGTGAGCAGAGTCAGTGATGCCAAAGGAGTGGTGAAGGCGATGGAGGAGGATAGAGTGGTCTATGGTGTCGAAGGCGGCACGCCATTACACACAAACCGTCACCAACATCAAACTGTCCCCGTCGGCCTAGCCACTGATCTGGCCGGGTAAATCGAACTCAGCGAACGGCAACTCTCAATTGTTTTGCTTCACACGAATGACAACTCGGTAAGGGCGCAACAAGCGGAGTACCCAACGAGCGAAAGGCCATCCGCCCGTCGTCGGCTGCCGTTGACCCGCGCACGGTCGTGCGCGGGTCAACGGCAGCCGACGTCGGCCCGATGGCCTTTTGCGCACTGGGTACGTCCTGTTTCCCGCACTAGAGGAAATATTAGCCAAATAGACTGAATATCGTGCAGTGATTGATGAGTGAAGCTGCCAGGGATGTAGAGCAATGTTAAAAAACCATCTGCCTGCTGACGCCGATCTTTGAGCAAAACATGTACAGCGTACACAATAGGCCGCGTGAAGTTGTGACACGTGATTTTTGAACTTTCGTGACACGTCACCTGCGCACCGTCAACCCTCTGCAAGAGTACACGTACCAAGTGCTGGACAAACTCGCTGTTACATCCCCTGACCCAATCGTCAGCCCAACGGTTACATTCCCTGACCCACTCGCCAACCCAACGGTTACATCGCCCTGACCCACTCGCCTTCCCAACGGTTACATCCCCTGACCCAAACGCCAGCCCAACGGTTATATCCCTTGACCCAATAGCCAGCCCAAAGGATACATCCCCTGACCCAATCGCCAGCCCAAAGGATACATCCCCTGACCCAATCGCCAGCCCGACGGTTACATCCTCTGACCCAATCGCCAGCCCAACGGTTACATCCCCTGACCCAATCGCCAGCCTAAAGGATACATCCCCTGACCCAATCGCCAGCCCAACGGTTACATCATCTGACCCAATCGCCAGCCCAACGGTTACATCCCTTGACCCAATCGACAGCCCAACGGTTACATCCCCTGACCCAAACGCCAGGCCAGCGGTTACATCCCCTGACCCAATCGCCAGCCCAACGGTTACATCCCCTGACCCAATCGCCAGCCCAACGGTTACAGCCCCCTGACCCAATCGCCAGCCCAACGGTTACATCCCCTGACCCAATCGCCAGCCAAACGGTTACATCCCCTTGACCCAATCGCCAGCCCAACGGTTACATCCCCCTGACCCATTCGCAATCCCAACGGTTACATCCCCTGACCCAATTGCCAGGGCAACGGTTACATCCCCTGACCCAATCGCCAGCGCAAGGGTTACATCCCCTGACCCAATCGCCAGCCCAACGGTTACATCCCCTGACCCAATCGCCAGCCCAACGGTTACATCCCCTGACCCAATCGCCAGCCCAACGGTTACATCCCTCTGACCCAATCGCCAGCCCAACGGTTACATCCCCTGATCCAATCGCCAGCCCAACGGTTACACCCCCTAACCCAAAACGCCAGCCCAGCGGTTACATCCCCTGACCCAATCATCCTAACGGTTACATATCCTGACCCAATCGCCAGCCCAACAGCCCAACGGTTACATCCCCTGATCCAATCGCCAGCCCAACAGCCCAACGGTTACATCCCCTGACCCAATCGCCAGCCCAACGGTTACATCCCCTAACCCAATCGCCAGCCCAACGGTTACATCCCCTGACCCAATCGGAGCCCAACGGTTACATCCCCTGACCCAATCGCCAGCCCAACGGTTACATCCCCCTGACCCAATCGCCAGCCCAACGGTTACATCCCCCTGACCCAATCGCCAGCCCAACGGTTACATCCCCCTGACCCAATCGCCAACCCAACGGTTACATCTCCCTGACCCAATCGCCAGCCCAACGGTTACATCCCCCCTGACCCAATCGCCAGCCCAACGGTTACATCCCCCTGACCCATTCGCAAGCCCAACGGTTACATCCCCTGATCTTGACCCGATCAGCCCAAGGGTTACATCCCTTGACCCAATCGCCAGCCCAAGGGTTACATCCCCTGACCCACTCGCCAGGCCACGAAACATTACACATATAATATAAAGCGATCATATACGTCCCTAAACACGTTGATCGGTCCTAATGAGGTATAGCAGTCTACGTCATACAGTCAGCATCGATACGACGACGACAGCAACAAGAACAATAACAAGACGCACACCGAAAACGGGAGAACTCAACAAAATGCACGAGAAAACCTAAGATATTTTAACTCATTTAAGACGTGCAACATATGCCTACCAGGCTATTGCCGCGTATCTGTATGTGGCAAGTCTAGAATGAGTTAACCCCTACACTGTCAGGACACAAGAAACACCCAGCCGCAGGAACCCTTGCACTCTTCAATACTCTTCAGTCAGAGCAACATGCTAAACGAATAGGACAGTATTCTTACATAGCGCTATATACAAACCTCACAACTTTGATTTTTAAAAAAAACAAACCCACCTACATGTACACAATTAATGAAAGAAAAAAACGTTAAATTTTGAGGGCTTAACGTCTTTTGTCCACCACGAAGGTGATTTCAGAGACGAGGCACCATACAGGGTCTTAACAAATTTTGACCCAGGATGGATTCGAACCCGCGACCTTTTGGACGAGAGTTGAGCGCTCGATCACCGAGCCACCCAGCTCCCCATTATGAAAGAATTTTTGACCACGATAGAGTCTAATGCCTAATAATTGTAATCAGATCACATCAATATGAGACAAAAATTACTTCCGCTAAAATATATAAACTGTCTGTCTTTCATGTCCCATTAATTCTTGCCTGTCAACGTGTACGAACAATCTCTCTGAAATGACGGTGACAGAAATCTTCGCGGACTGACTGACGAGTAGCCCGTTCTGCTTCAGGCTCAGGGGTATACCGTTGGGTTCACAGACATCTTACATTTGGAGATTTACATTTGTTCCCTGATACGGGCTCGTAATTGGCAATGTCACGGACGCTGGCAGCTGCGATGCGTCAAAAACTGATGTCACACAACGGTCCGTGGCGCAGTGGTTAAGGCGCCTGCCACCAATGCCAAAGGTGCGCGGTTCGATACCGGGTTCCGGCGTTGGACTTTTCTCCTCTGGTAAGTGTCACCGTTAATTCGGGCGGACCGTCGGGGGTTCTTTCTCCGGGTACTCCGGTTCTTCCACCCCCCCCCCCCTCACTTTGGTACCGGTCTCAGGCCACTTTACAAATTTCAAATACAAGCGATCAAAAATCTCTGTAACTTCAGTAGCTGACTGGCCCTTCGTTTGTCTTGTACTGTGTTTGTCTTAAATGGCGTAAATCCGTGCCTGTTTCGTGAGTGTGTGTGTTGGGTTTCAGGCGCGGCGCTTTGAGTCGATTTCCCCAAAATTGAGAAAAAGCGCCTATATAATAACGGTATTATTATTATTATTATTATGAAGTCAGATAATGACGCATCGCAGCTGCCGATAATTGCGATCCCGTATTGTGGATGAAGTCAACGGATGCCCAATCAACAACGGAAGCGAGTATATACATGACTGTACATGTGTAGCATTCAATCAAACGTCCCGCCGTGAGATGGCCTTAGTCGCCTGCTAGGCGTTAAACCCAAATAACTAGCTAATTAAATCAATCAAACATCGTCACTGTGTATTAGCCAATCAAACGTCGTCACTGTGTATTAGCCAATCAAACATCGTCACTGTGTATTAGCCAATCAAACATCGTCACTGTGTATTAACCAATCAAACATCGTCACTGTGTATTAGCCATACAAACATCGTCACTGTGTATTAGCCAATCAAACGTCGTCACTGTGTATTAGCCAATCAAACATCGTCACTGGTATTAGCCAATCAAACGTCGTCACTGTGTATTAGCCAATCAAACATCGTCAGACTTACGTGTCACTGTACTGGATCCGTCATCAGACTGAATCTGCCTGCACATTTAATGCCCCTTTAAAAGACAAAGAACAACAACGTGCCTTGTTTTGTTTCACGTGTGAGACTTTGTTTCTGTGTTGTACAAACATACTTGAAGTTCTGAAAACTTTAAAATACGCAAGAATAATGTTTTTTTCTTGTTCAAGCATCTGGTCAGACCCAAAACGGCGCAATTTGCACCTTTCTTGGTCCAGTCATAATTGTGTCATTTAAGTAAGCTGTTTGTCTTGCCGCGACAAGGGGTCGGGAATGTGTGTGTGTGTGTGTGTGTGTGTGTGTGTGTGTGTGTGTGTGTGTGTGTGTGTGTGTGTGTGTGTGTGTGTGTGTGTGTGTGTGGCGTGGGTGGGGAGGGAGGCGAGTGGGTAGAGAGAGTTGGTAGTGGGGGATGGGTGTGTTGCGAGGGTGAGAGGGTGCCCGGATTCAGCTGACGAATCAAGGGACGGGAGATGACTGTCAACACAGTAAATAATGTCGGCACACACAATGAATAGCCCACACAGACAGCTAGCTACAGCACAACCCGTTTGGAGTAACCATCCTTACATAAGAAACAGTGGAGTCTTGAATCGCCAAAGCGTCACCTGTCATTAAAGACCACCATCATTTATGTGGCTACAGCCAGAGTTAGGGTTAGTGACTACAGCCAGGGTTAGTGGCTACAGCCAGAGTTAGGGTTAGTGGCTACAGCCAGAGTTAGGGTTAGTGGCTACAGCCAGGGTTAGGGTTAGTGGCTACAGTCAGGGTTAGGGTTAGTGACTACAGCCAGGGTTAGTGGCTACAGCCAGAGTTAGGGTTAGTGGCTACAGCCAGAGTTAGGGTTAGTGGCTACAGCCAGGGTTAGGGTTAGTGGCTACAGTCAGGGTTAGGGTTAGTGACTACAGTCAGGGTTAGTGGCTACAGCCAGAGTTAGGGTTAGTGGCTACAGCCAGGGTTAGTGGCTACAGCCAGAGTTAGTGGCTACAGCCAGAGTTAGTGGCTACAGCCAGGGTTAGGGTTAGTGACTACAGCCAGGGTTAGTGGCTACAGCCAGAGTTAGGGTTAGTGACTACAGCCAGGGTTAGTGGCTACAGCCAGAGTTAGGGTTAGTGACTACAGCCAGGGTTAGTGGCTACAGCCAGAGTTAGGGTTAGTGGCTACAGCCAGGGTTAGTGGCTACAGCCAGAGTTAGTGGCTACAGCCAGAGTTAGTGGCTACAGCCAGGGTTAGGGTTAGTGGCTACAGCCAGGGTTAGTGGCTACAGCCAGGGTTAGGGTTAGTGGCTACAGCCAGGGTTAGTGGCTACAGCCAGGGTTAGGGTTAGTGGCTACAGCCAGGGTTAGTGGCTACAGCCAGGGTTAGTGGCGACAGGCAGGGTTAGGGTTAGTGGCTACAGCCAGGGTTAGGGTTAGTGGCTACAGCCAGGGTTAGTGGCTACAGCCAGGGTTAGGGTTAGTGGCTACAGCCAGGGTTAGTGGCTACAGCCAGGGTTAGTGGCTACAGCCAGAGTTAGTGGCTACAGCCAGGGTTAGGGTTAGTGGCTACAGCCAGGTTTAGTGGCTACAGCCAGGGTTAGGGTTAGTGGCTACAGCCAGGGTTAGGGTTAGTGGCTACAGCCAGGGTTAGGGTTAGTGGCTACAGCCAGGGTTAGGGTTAGTGGCTACAGCCAGAGTTAGGGTTAGTGGCTACAGCCAGGGTAAGGGTTAGTGGCTACAGCCAGGGTTAGGGTTAGTGGCTACAGCCAGGGTTAGGGTTAGTGGCGACAGCCAGGGTTAGGGTTAGTGGCTACAGCCAGGGTTAGGGTTAGTGGCTACAGCCAGGGTTAGGGTTAGTGGCGACAGCCAGGGTTAGGGTTAGTGGCTACAGCCAGGGTTAGGGTTAGTGGCTACAGCCAGGGTTAGGGTTAGTGGCTACAGCCAGGGTTAGGGTTAGTGGCTACAGCCAGGGTTAGGGTTAGTGGCTACAGCCAGGGTTAGGGTTAGTGGCTACAGTCAGTGTTAGGGTTAGTGGCTACAGCCAGGGTTAGGGTTAGTGGCTACAGCCAGGGTTAGTGGCTACAGCCAGGGTTAGTGGCTACAGCCAGGGTTAGGGTTAGTGGCTACAGTTAGGGTTAGTGGCTACAGCCAGGGTTAGTGGCTACAGCCAGGGTTAGTGGCTACAGCCAGGGTTAGGGTTAGTGGCTACAGCCAGGGTTAAGGTTAGTGGCTACAGCCAGGGTTAGGGTTAGTGGCTACAGCCAGGGTTAGGGTTAGTGGCTACAGCCAGTGTTAGGGTTAGTGGCTACAGCACCTAAATCATGGTCTTTAACCCTTTTAGCACCAAGGTCCCATTTTCTCAAATTTTGGCGGTGTTGCCTAACGACTATGTACCAGTTGTAAGAGTTTGATCTTGATAATTCAAGGGTAGTGCCAGATGAGCTCGGCGCTCCAGGCGCCACGCTCATCTGGCACTACCCTTGAATTATCATGATCAATCCATCTCCTACTGCAGGGCCCCGGGACTACAAGGGTTAATGCCAGTGACACGCCATTATAACACTGGTTTCTCCCCAAAACCTTTTGTTGTATGTAATAAAAAGTGTGTACGACTTTGAGCAATGGACCCTCTCCCCCCCCACCCACCCTCATTTCACTCCTCACCATCCCCTACGCACCTCTCCAACCACCCTACCTCCACAATCACAAACAGAATCAGACACAAGGAAAAGGTCCCCCACCCCACCCACCCCTCCTGCCTTATCCACTGCTTACTCCCCACACCCCACACCCCCGACCCACCCCACCCATCTACATCCATCCACACACTCAGCCCCCCCCCCCCTCACCCCCCTAACCGAACTAGACATAAGATATTTGGACAAAGAAAAACACTTTAGCATCATGATAACGAGGGATCGTTAGCGATAAGACCGAGTGTTTGTACAGATCTGTGTGAGAAAGGCCTGCAACAATAAAGCTTCCTTAGTCCAACACTGCAATCCCAATGCCTTGTCTAATTGAGGACTCCAGATGTACATGAACTAGTAAGATATACACAGAAACAGCACACACAAAAAACAACAACAACCAACCTAGCAACTTTAACGTTAAGAAAGCTACAAAGTCAGTCCAATAGATGGACCTGCATGAAGAGAGCGATCAACCTAACGTCGTGATCGGGCACGATTGCAAGAGACAAAGATCTTCATGGCCTGGCTTATGAGGTTCTATGTCTCTTGCAGACCGACTCAGTTCGAACAGTATTGTCTCACAGACCGTCTGCTTCGCTTCCAGACACAAGTCCCAAAAGGAACATTTGTAAAAGTCCGTGGGACTGGTTTCCGGCCTGCAAAGGTGTCCTCTGTCTGGCTGCGGGAATTTGTAAGCTTAGTCGCCAGGATTGACAGGTCTGAGGTGTTCTGAGGATCTGTCTTCTTAATCGTTCCTCCAGTACCCAATATCACACATTGCGACCCCCCCCCCTCTCCCCTCCCCCAACCCATGATCAGTCTCTTATCCAAACAACCAGACAGATACAGATAGCCTATAGATGGTCTCAGATGTGGATCTAAATCTGGTATAAGGCATCACTACAAAGAGCCCACACTGACATCTGCAGCAGATGGATTGATCATGATAATTCAAGGGTAGTGCCAAATGAGCTTGGCGCCCGAAGGGGTCAAGCTCATCTGACACTACCCTTGAATTATCATGAGAGAACCTCACGTGGAAAGAAACACGTATAGAAAGGACGGTTATAACGAAATGTATTAATATTTAGGGGTTTGAACGTTTCCAAATAGACATATACTATACAAGTACACGTAATTATGTGCACAATTTGCTAAATATCTTTTAGTGGGAAGTGGCACCTGAGTTTTATGAACATTGTTCAGACCTAGTTCGGTGCCCCGTTTTTTTTTAAAAATCACCTACGATGTTGCAAAAGACGTTGATGCAATCCAATGGTTTTGGTACAGGCGGTTCCAAGAAACTGCTGAGGAGCGAAACAACATCATTTGTTCAACACGCACCAGTGGCGGGACCGGACTAGCCAAGGGCACGTCAGTCATCCACCTAAACAATGCCCGGCGGTAAGACTGAAGGCGCCTGTTTATGACAGTGTCTCTGCGGATCGAACGCTCGTTATGTCCTCTCCGCCGATTACGATCAGGAAGTTGTTAACAACTAACCAGGGCATCAGGCTCTGGATAATGATAATAACGGTGGTGGAGGTGGTGGTGATGATGAAATGACGATGATGAACGTTGTCGTCATCATCGTCATCATCAGCGTCATAATAACCATCAACATCATCACCACAATAATCCCGGATAATCAGCATAAGATATCTATTCACAGACTAACCCACTGCCAGATTTTTTCTTCATTCTGACTGACCCAACAGAAGAGCGTGGAACTGAGCACACAGAAAAGAATTTACCAACGAGCTTTCCTACCACCGCGGCGGCCGTGTTTATTATATATCACGTACTGCCTGGCCCGCCGACCTTCGCTGTTGATATTTCCCAACAAGCGGCGTGCCAGTGAAAATGACTGTGTGTGGGGGTGCTGGTTTTATTTCATTATAATGACTCGTGACTGTTACCATCATGATAATTATGTGTTATAAATGATGTTGACGGACTTTGTCGGAGCGGTGCCCTCGGCCTCCAGGTGCAGCTTTGACCGTTGTTTTATGTTGCCTAGATGGGAGATTATTTTCCTTTCGACGGTAATTTGTTTCTGTTGTTAACTTGTATTTTTATGTACTAGCTTTAGTCAAGTAGGAATTTAACAAAAGAGCATAATTTTATACTAGTGTGTTCAGGAGACATAGGACTGTCTTAGCATTCTGTTTTTGTCAGGGAGGTTCAGGTCGGGATGAGGCCACTGGCGCCGGCCATTGGAAGCTTGGCGACGGGCTTCATCACCCGTCCCGAGTCATTGTCCATTGTGTAGCTCTGTTATCGTAATTTGTGGAATGAGCGAGTGAGTGAATGCGAGCAGCACATGCGGTGCAAGACAATGATTGCTGTGTATGATTATCTTCTATTACAGCAACAATAAAGTCATCTTGAATATATCGTTGTCGTGACAACCATCACTCAACATCAGATTTCTGTCTGCGGATGTGTGAGATTGCCCGGCATTTCCCCAGTAAGCACAGATCCTCGCGCCAGGCCGCAGTGCTATCGCGCACGGATGTGCACTGCACAGACACTGACTCATTGTACCCCAACACCGAAATCCCCAAATTTTGCAGTTGTCCTCTAGTCCTGTAGACTCTAGTGCAGGACACAGATCGACCATGATAGTTCAAGGGTGATGCCAGAATAGCTTGGCGCCCATAGGCGCCAAGCTATTCTGGCATCACCCTCGAACTATCATGGTCGATCCTTGATCTTGCTGTGGTGTGAGTCTGGGGTAGAATGAGTTAAACAGCCGTGCGAGGGTCCATTTCGACTTCGGCCCCAGGGTCCACTGCTTACTGGGTGAGAAGAAAAGCAGGAACAGAAGAGGCCTGTACACAGCAACCGAATGCAGACGTCAGTCACATCGTGCTGACAGGAAATACTGTCTTACCTTCAGTGCCTGGCTATGTCATTCATGTCAACTGATGCTATTACAGCATGAGGCTGAATCATTTTTTTTTTTTAAAGATGGCATGAACCATAACCCACAGAGTCCCTTCTATATGAGAGCTGTCCTCGCTATCAAGGGTCTCTACCTTTTGTCTTTGATCTGATTCTGATGGTTAAATATCCCCTTTAAGTATAAAAGCCAAGCAGATCTGCCAATGCGCCACAGTGAATTCTAAAAGGGGCGCAGTGCATACGCGTCATTGGTTTGTCAAACGTCATTTGTCATGGCGTATATTTTGTTTTGAACTAATTTTATATTTAACGTGATATCCCTTTCACTTTCGCTTCAAGACTTGAGAAAATGGTGACAAAAATAAAATTTTAAGGTACAATTTTAAGTTTTGCTATAATTTGCCTGAAATCAGGTTGACTTTACCTAGCTACATGATATAATAAGTACACCTGCATGCTTTTCTGAAAGCACGTCGATGTGTGCGTGCGCGTGCGCGCGTGCGTGCGTGCGTGCGCGCTCCAAATATCTCCAAAAGCCATAAATCCTCATGCGCCCGGAGGGCGCATGAGGATCTATGCCTCTTGGAAATGCGCACATGTGTGTGTGTGTGTGTGTGTGTGTGTGT
This sequence comes from Semisulcospira habei, assembly GCA_036245525.1. Classification (NCBI taxonomy): domain Eukaryota; kingdom Metazoa; phylum Mollusca; class Gastropoda; family Semisulcospiridae; genus Semisulcospira; species Semisulcospira habei. The sequence goes on from BTPG01000005.1 coordinate 186,137,142, forward strand.
GTGTGTGTGTGTGTGTGTGTGTGTGTGTGTGAGGGAGAGAGAGACAGAATTACGTCGTATTTAGAGTATTGCGTCAATGTTTGCGTTGTGACGGAGCTGTTTCTTTTACGTCACCGCCACTGTCTGAATTTCTCCAAATGTCAAGGTTTTTTACTGTTTTAATTTCTTTCAGAAAAAAAAAAAACTTTTTCTGAAGAAGTTGAATGGGTACAAAACTGGCTAACGAACTAATCCAATGTCTTTCTCCAAACTAGCCCTATCCAAAATTTAAGTAAATATGACCAAAATTACGGACTCTAATCTGGGTCAACCGACTTTCTATAAAGGGTCTTCAGTGTCTTCAATGAGACGTCCAATTACAATATGCTCGAAGGCTCTCTTAGCCACCCTTTGAATAAAGTATTGCGCCAAGTTTCAAGCTTGAACGTACAGAAATATCGGAGATTCTCTTGTTTACATACATACACGCACACACGCACGCATGCACGCACGCACGCACGCACGCGCACACACACACACACACACACACACACAAACACACACACACACACACACACACACACACACACACACACACACACACACACATACGGCGCTTCGCGGAAAATGAACGTTCAGCAGCGAGGTTAGCGTAACTAGGACATGACGCAATTTTTATCTTGTTACTTCAGTTGTCAGTGGTTTAGGCCTGCCCGCCTTTGACATCATGGACATGCTATTTAATTCGCACCACCGCGACCCGTCCTAAAAAGTAGTGCTGATTGTCCTGTGAAGACAACATTACAGATCAGTAGAACGATTAACCTTGATAATACAAGGGTGGTGCCAGAATAGCTTGGCGCCTGAGGCGCAAAGTTATTCTGGCACCACCCTTGAACTTTCATTGTCAAAATTTGACATTTAATGTATTTCAAGCAATGGGCGTATCAGAATGAAAAGGGATATTCCGTTATAAGATAAAGTTTCGTTGATTTATTGCCTGAACACAGCGAACTACACCAAAGTGTAAGTACAGAGCCTCGCATACCGCAGCAGACGCGGGGGGCGCATATGAACTGATGCTTTTTTCCGACTCCATTTAAGTCCATGTGCCTGAGTCAGACGGGGTTACCCGGTAGTGATTCAAGATCAGTGGTGGCTTCAGAGACAATATTTCTAGTCACTGGCAGGGAATCAAGATCTGTGGTGGTTTCAGAGACAATATCTCTAGTCACTGACAGGGAATCAAGATCTGTGGTGGTTTCAGAGACAATATCTCTAGTCACTGACAGGGAATCAAGATCTGTGGTGGTTTCAGAGACAATAATTCTAGTCACTGGCAGTGAATCAAGATCTGTGGTGGTTTCAGAGACAATATTTCTAGTCACTGGCAGTGAATCAAGATCTGTGGTGGTTTCAGAGACAATATTTCTAGTCACTGGCAGGGAATCAAGATCTGTGGTGGTTTCAGAGACAATATTTCTAGTCACTGGCAGTGAATCAAGATCTGTGGGTTTTTTTCAGAGACAATATTTCTAGTCACTGGCAGTGAATCAAGATCTGTGGTGGTTTCAGAGACAATATTTGTAGTCACTGGCAGGGAATCAAGATCTGTGGTGGTTTCAGAGACAATATTTCTAGTCACTGGCAGTGAATCAAGATCTGTGGTGGTTTCAGAGACACTATTTCTAGTCACTGGCAGTGAATCAAGATCTGTGGTGGTTTCAGAGACAATATTTCTAGTCACTGGCAGTGAATCAAGATCTGTGGTGGTTTCAGAGACAATATTTCTAGTCACTTGCAGTGAATCAAGATCTGTGTTGGTTTTTTTTCAGAGACAATATTTCTAGTCACTGGCAGTGAATCAAGATCTGTGGTGGTTTCAGAGACAATATTTCAGTGAAGCAGTAAACCCTTCGGGTGTCGGTAGCGGTTTTAATTGCCATGTTTCCTACAGGACTGGCTGGCTGACTGGATTCCTACAGGACTGGCTGGCTGACTGGATTCCTACAGGACTGGCTGGCTGACTGGATTCCTGCAGGACTGGCTGACTGACTGGATTCCTACAGGACTGGCTGGCTGACTGGATTTCTACAGGACTGGCTGGCTGACTGGATTCCTACAGGACTGGCTGGCTGACTGGATCCCTGCAGGACTGGCCGGCTGACTGGATTCCTGCAGGAATCATGACGACTACACGCGCTACCGACAGTCAAAGGGTTACATTACTTCTTACATTTCGTCTGGTAGCCATGTCAACTTACGGTGGTATCCTCTGACGGTGACCCCAGGGACCTTGACATTCCACAAGTGGTGGGAGATGATGGTATAGAACACGCCGATTGTTACCATAGGAACCAGATACAAAGCCACCATCAAGGACAGATGATATACCTGAAAAATTCAAGCCACAACATTTGGCGTAAACATACTGTGTGTTAAGTGCTCACTTTAAAACCGACGAACTCGCCAAAATGTGCTGTTCGAATTTGACTGTCTGGTAAAAACAAAAGATGTAATTGGGACCAGCATGAGGCAGTTTGCGGGGGGGGGGGGGGGTGGGGGGGGGGGGGGGGGGGGTGGGGGGGGGAGGGGAGCTCATGCATCTTGTGGATGGAAGATGAAAGATGTGAATTTTTACCGTGGCGTTTTCAGGTTTAAGATAAACAATTATTGCACCACCTAGTCTGAAACCAGTGAACATTTAATAATAATAATAATAAAATAATTACAGTATTTATAATGCGCTTATCTTATAATAATTATAACTCTAAGCGCGCACTCACAACTCACACACGCATGCGCACGCTTTAGACAATGACTCACGTAACACAAATAGTGCAAAAATACATTACGACGGTCAGCTTGGGGTGGGGAGTGTGGTGATATAGTGCTAGAACTGTTGAAAGAGGTGAGTTTTGAGGGCGGACTGGAAGGAGGAGAGCGAGTGTTTCTGACGAAGAGAGAGTGGGAGAGTGTTCCAGGTGGATGGACCATATACTGAGAAGGAGCGGGGGCCGAAAGTGCTGAGTTTGGTGCGGCGGGTGAGTAGGCGGAGAGGGTCGGAGGCGGAGCGGAGGAGGCGGGGAGAAGTGTAGGGGTGAAGTAAGTTGGAGAGATAGGTAGGAGCGTAGTTGTTCAGGGATTTGTAGCAGAGAGACAGAATCTTGTATTGGATGCGTTGGGGGATGGGGAGCCAGTGAAGGAGCTTGAGCAGGGGAGTGATGTGGTCGGATTTTTTCTTTCTGAGGACGAGGCGGGCAGCATTGTTCTGGACGCACTGGAGAGTGAGAGTGGTGGAGTGAGGAAGGCCGGAAAGGAGAGAGTTGCAGTAGTCGATGCGAGATAAGATGAGAGAGACAGCGAGTTTGGTGGCAGCTTCGGTAGTAAGGTATTTTCTGATCTGACTGATGCGGCGGAGGTGGAAATAACATGCCTGGGCCGTGGCGGAGACGAAGCTGGTCATGGAAAGAGAGGAATCGAGGATAACGCCAAGGTTCTTGACCGAGCCAGAAAGGGAGATGGAGGTGCTGTTGAGTTGAAGGTGGAGAGAGGGAGGGAGCTGGGAAAGTTTCTGGCGAGTGCCTACCAGCATGGCTTCCGTTTTGTCGTCGTTCAGTTTGAGCTTGTTTGCTGTCATCCAGTTTTTCAAGTCTTCATAGCAGTCAGCTGTGCGAGTCAGTAGTGTCCGAGTGTTGTCGAGTTTGTCTTTGTCTAGTAGTTGTGAGTCGTCAGCGTAGAGGTGGTGGTTTATGTGGTGAGACTGGATGATGTTGGACAGGGGGGAGGTGTAGAGTGTGAAAAGGACCGGGCCCAGGACGGACCCCTGTGGAAGGCCGCAGGAGATCGTGACTGGGTTGGAGGAGACGCCGTCGATGCTGACGGACTGCTGTCTGTCGGGATTGGTAGGAGAGAAACCGGGAGTGAGCAGAGTCAGTGATGCCAAAGGAGTGATGAAGGCGGTGGAGGAGGATAGAGTGGTCTATGGTGTCGAAGGCGGCAAAGAGATCGAGTAGCGTAAGAAGGGAGATGTTGCCCGAGTCAGTGGAGAGAAGCAGGTCGCTAAGGATATGTAGAAGGGCTGTTTCAGTGCTGTGATGTTTGCGACAGGCAGACTGGAAGGGACTGAGGAGGTTGTTGTCGGCGAGGTGGAGGTTGAGTTGGTTGAGGACAACCTTCTCAAGAAGCTTGGACAGGAAAGAGAGATTGGGGACTGGGCGGTAGTTCTTGAGTTCGTTTGGGTCGAGGTTGTGTTTTTTGAGGAGAGGACGGACGATGGCGGACTTGAAGATATCGGGGACGGAGCCATTTTCTAGAGATGTGTTGATGATGTCGGTAATGAAGGGCAAAAGTTTTGGGAGGCCGTCCCGGTAGAGGGAAGGTGGGAGGGGGTCTAGTTCGCAGGTTTTGAAAGGCATGGACTTTATGGTCTTGAGGACTTCATCCTGAGAGACGGGGCGGAAGGACTAGAGGGGAGTGCCGGAAAAGGGGGGGGGGGGGGTCAGGAAGGCAAGGCGGAGAAGGCAGAGTGTCGAGTGTGTTGCGCAGAGTTTCGATTTTGTCGGACAAATAGGAGGAAAAAGCGGACGGAAGTTCTTCTTTGCTGTGTATGTTGGGAAGAGGAGAGTCTTTAGAAGTGCCTAGGAGTGTGTTCATGGTAGCGTAGAGGGTTTTGGAAGAAGTGGATTCCAGGATTTTGTTTTGAAGGTGTTTGCGTTTGGAGTCGGAGATCATTCTGCAGACTTTGGATCTGGTGGTTTGGAAGATCTCTCTGTGAACGGTGAGGTCAGATGAGCACCAGCAGCGTTCCGCTTGTCGACGCTCGCGCTTGGCCTCAGCTATGTCGTCAGTGAGCCAAGGAGAGGGGAGTCGGTTGGGTATGGAACAGGTGGTGACAGGGGCATGGGTGTCTAGAAGTTTTCGAAGGGAGGAATCGAAATGGGATGCAAGATCGGGAGAGGAGGCGGGGTCCAAGAGAAGGTCGACAGCTTCGTCGAAGAAGTTCTCTCGGTTGACAGATTTTAGTTTGCGACTAGAGACAAAGAGCTTGGGTTGGGAGGTAGGTTGAGGGCGACGAGAATAGCGAGGTGGTCGGAGGGAAGCACAGAAGAGATGTCAGAGTCGAAGAAGAGTTGATCGGAGGTGCGGGTGATGATCCAGTCGAGGGTGTGGCCGAGTCGGTGGGTGGGTTTAGTGATGTGTTGTGTAAGATTGTGGTTTGAAAGTAATAATAATAATAATAATAATAATACCGTTATTATATAGGCGCTTTTTCTCAATTTTTGGGGAAATCGACTCAAAGCGCCGCGCCTGAAACCCAACACACACACTCACGAAACAGACACGGATTTACGCCATTTAAGACAAACACAGTACAAGACAAACGAAGGGCCTGTCAGCTACTGAAGTTACAGAGAATTTTGATCGCTTGTATTTGAAATTTGTAAAGTGGCCTGAGACCGGTACCAAAGTGTGGGGGTGGGGGGGGGGGGGTGGAAGAACCGGAGTACCCGGAGAAAGAACCCCCGACAGTCCGCCCGAATTAATTAACGGTGACACTTACCAGAGGAGAAAAGTCCAACGCCGGAACCCGGTATCGAACCGCGCACCTTTGGCATTGGTGGCAGGCGCCTTAACCACTGCGCCACGGACCGCAAGTGACGTGCAAAGGCGTTTTGTGTCGGGGTGGTCGGGTTTGTCGAAGTGGAAATTAAAGTAGCCAAGAAGGATGTGTTTTCCGGCTCGTGTGTTGTAGTGGTCGAGGAGGAGATCGAACTCGGTGAGGAACATGGAGTTTGTGAGTTTGTTTTGAGAGCTTGGAGGGGGGCGATAGATACATGAGAAGATGAGGGACTGGCCAGGGAGTGTTGCTACGGCCTCGACAGATTAATAGGAGGGATGAGCAAAAGGGAGAGACTGAGAGAAGGAGAGGTGAGCAGAAAGACAGTCCCTGTAGATGATGGCAATGCCACCCACTCTGGAAGTACGCGGGAAGGAGGCCAGGCGGTAGCCACCCGTAGTGACGCTGGCGATGATGGGTTCATCGCCAGCTGAGCGGAGCCACGTTTCGGTGATCACGACAACATCTAGGTCATTGTCTAGAATGAAATCTGAAATCACGTCGGCTTTGCCATCTTTACAGACAGACTGTGCATTGAACAGACACAGTTTTAGGTTGGATGAGCCAGAAGAAGAGGGAGAAGAAACGGACGAAGAAGAGGAGAAAGGAAGAGGAGGGTGGAGAGGGGGGAAAGAGGATGGAGGGGGGAAGGAGGGGGAGGGGGAGAGGGGGGAGGAGGAAAAGACGGGGAAGGAGAACTGAGCAAGAAAAAGGATGCGAGAGGAGGGTGAGGGGGGAGGGGGGAGGAGGAGGAAGGGGAGTAGGAAAAGCTGAGGTAGAGGGGGAGGGCGAAGGGGAGGAGAAAGGGGGAGAGGGGACGAGGAGGAAAAAGAAGGCGAAGGAGGAGGGGGGTGAGGGGAGGAAGGGGGAGGAGGGCGGGGGAGGGGGCGGCCGAGGAAAGCAGGGAGCAGTAGATGAGCAAGAGAGGAAAGGAAATGGGAGAAGAAGGAAGGGAGGTGGATAAATCGATGAGGCGGGGGGAGGCGGAAGGGGTGGAAGGGCACAGGAAAAGGGGAAGAAGTGTGTGGTTGTGTTTGTGGTGGTGAGTCCCGCCTTTTGCTAATTCCACCCCTGTATCCTCTCTTTCGCGATTGGATGCCGCGTAAGGCATCTGCAACACTGTCAGCGGCACCGGCCGCGCAGTAGGTGGCGTGGCGACGTAGAGATAGCAGTTGGCGTGTGTATTTGATGAGCATTATTGTTTGTGAGGACAAGAAAGAGGAAGACGAGAAGAGGGTTCAGTAGGGTGTGTGTGTGAGAGTAAGTGTGTGTGTGTGAGCGGTGTGGTAGGGGAGCGACCTAATTTCCGGTCGGTCAGCGGCGAGATCGGGCAATGGAGCCGAAAGTGGGGAGAGCGAGATTTCGACGAGAGAGCACACGAAAACCTATAGAACGGTAGGAACACGAACGAGTCTAAAACAACCAAGCAGCAGATGCAACCACGGGTGGCAAACAGACTCACACAGTAAACATATCACACACTAGCACGCAGCACATAAAAACAGGGCGCGGAAAGGCCCGGCGAACCCACGCTGCGGAAGAAGCAAAATGGCGACGTAAACAAAAATTCAAATGACAGACACAATTCAATACGATACCACTCAAACAGCTACCAGATCCGACGAAACACAAGCATAATCCTCATCAGCGCACTCTTATACGATACTCAGCAGACTTTCAACACACGAAACACAGTACATCTAACGAAAAACCACAAAACACTGGGAGCGAAAACACGTAGTAGGTCGCACAAACAAGATGGCGCCCAAAAAATTTTCGTCGTCTTTGTCCGGCGACCTTCATCTGACCTTGATTTCTTAACCTGAACTTTACACCGCCTAACCTTGACTGCTCACCTGTTGCGAGAGACTGTCAATCTCCATGTAGCAGTAGGACAGGTATCCCACCAGCTCCGGGTCTCTGAAAGTGCGCCTCAGCACCATGTAGATGGCGGAGGGAAGGGCGACAACCGTGCCCACCAGCCAGATGGCAAGGACGGTCAAGGTGACCTTCTTGTGGGTGATGCGCGACTTTAGAGGTCGGCAGATGGCAAAGTAGCGCTCCACCGCGATGGCGCACAGGGTCTGCACTGAAACCCCGATGGACTGCGTCTGTAACGAAATTAAAATAAAAAACAATGACAAGAATGTCAAAGCCCTTATGGCTCACGTTTATAACCTATTCACATAACAAGTCTGGCTTTTGTGACCTTGACCTTTCTGACAGAAGATAAGTAACGGGCTGATTTTTGCACCAGTAAAATCTAAGCATTTAATCATTTCTCACACATTTGTCAACCCTCTGTGACCCTTGGGGTCAATTAAATTATGCAAAGAAAGTCTTGACGTCATCTATCTTTAAGCCAAATCTGATTGACAAGTTAAAAAAAAAAACCCTTTGTGTGAAACTTTAATTCTATCAAATCTAGCCATTTTCACACATCTGTCAACGCACCCGTGACCCGTGACCTTTCCGAAAGTATGCATAGAAAGGTCTTATCATGAGGTACCTCTGTACCAAGTTTGCGTTTGAAGTTAAAAACAGTATTTGAGAAAAATCAATTTTTTGAACACGTTTGTTTTGTTTGTTTGTTTTTTTTTTTTTTTTTTTTTGTTTAACCCATTTCTGGATCTCTTGACCTTTGCATCGGGTCATCTGAATTGGCACGCATACAAAGGTATTACCAACTGGTATCTCTCTACGAAGTTTGGGTTTGAAGTTGAACATAGTATTTGAGAAAAGACGATTTTGGGGAGGTAAAACTATGGTCATTTTGGACCTATCTATGGACTCCCTGTGACCTTGACCTTTTAGAGAGGTCACTGAACTTGGGTTGTTTAAAAAAAGTCTTGTCACAAAGTATCCTTGACTCTAGTGTATTAAATAGTCTCCGAGAAACTGCAAATATTCAAGTTTACCATGGACGACGGCGGACGGACGACAGACGCGCATTACACAGACTCACTTTTGCTATCGCACGTGAGCCACAAAATGTGGCGAGTATACATTCCAATCAAACTGTGAAACTCAAACACAGATTATGTGTATAGCCCTGCGCTGTCAGCGGACGCGCGTGCTTTCCGTCTGAAATCTGTTATGGCAACGCACATCACCCAATCCCTCTCCATACAACATGCATGCAGGGCAAGACGCATAGACCCACATCACCCAGTCCCTCTCCACACAACATGCACGCAGAGCAAGACGCATAGACCCACATCACCCAGTCCCTCTCCACACAACATGCACGCAGAGCAAGACGCATAGACACACATCAGCTCCCGCAGTTGGGTGGTTTTAGCATTTTCCCGGGGTTGGTAATCATACCTCTCTAATGCATTTTCGATAGGGCATTGGAAAGACGATACCACATGCTGATTCAAGAGAAGAAGATATCGTAAACGCATAGCGTGGATCAGCATGGAACACGCAATACAAATTTCTGTCTCTCTGCTACAAATCCCTGAACAACTGCGCTCCTGCCTATCTCTCCAACTTACTTCACCCCTACACACCTTCCCGCTCCCTCCGCTCTGCCTCTGACCCTCTCCGCCTCCACATTCCTCGCACCAAACTTAACACTTTCGGCCCCCGCTCCTTCTCCGTCTACGGTCCATCCACCTGGAACACTATCCCACTCTCTCTCCGTCAGAAACATTCTCTCTCCTCCTTCCAGTCCGCCCTCAAAACTCACCTCTTTCAACAGTTTTAGCACTATATCACCACACTCCCCACCCCAAGCTGACCGTCGTAATGTATTCCACTGTTTGTGGTACGCAAGTCATTGTCTAAAGCGTGCACATGCGTGCGCGAGTTGTGAGTGCGCCCTTAGAGTTATAATTATTATAAGATAAGCGCATTATAAATACCGTAATTATTATTATTATTAACACAAAACATTTTACTTAACCATTTTAATCCCAAGACTCAAATTTTAGAAGTGTCAGAACACAACTATGTGCCAGTTCCGGCCCAATAGCCTTTGCGCGCTGGGCTAGTAGTACATGTACCAGGTGCGTGGCTCGTGTTCCTCCTTTACGGGGGAGCGGATGCAGGAAGGGGAGGAGGGAGGCGGTTCTGGAACGCTCAGTTTACAAATGTCGCATTATTTCTGGCTACGTCATCTATCGTGTTCTAGTTAACCGACGACCTACAGGGGCCTGTCCCATCAAATCGCCATTTTACTGCGCTGCCGCTGACCCCGAATATGACTACCCGACCTCCCCATCTCATTCATTCATAAATCCAATATTTCTTCCCAGAATAAACGTCCCCCACTGTTCCCAGATGAGGCCCCCTGAACAGCGGACCCAAATCACGTGGGCAAGCAAGAGGCACGGATCCTCATGAGCCCTCGCAATTGCGGGGGCTCATGAGGATTTGTGCCTCTTGCGGTAGGATTTAGTTCCCATGTGTAAAACACCGTCACGAATATGCCTGACAAGAAGTATTAAAAAATTCAGCCCAAAAAGATGACTGCAAAGCGTGTAAAATGCAAAGAAGTACCCAACGGAGAAAGAAACACGCTTAGAAAAGACGGGGTACAACACAATTTATTAATATTTCGGGTAAATACCCTTTGTCAAAATAGACAAACAAACAGAGAGATCAGTCGCTACTTATCTTCATTCGCAGAAGGAATGTGGCAACTGAAGAAGGTGACGTCAAATAAAATAAAAAGGTTCCACGTTTTACGTCATTTTTATTTTACTTTTTACTACGCACGTTTGTTCTTCCTTTCATGCAAGTGCGGGAGCTCATGAGGATCTATGCCTCTTTCTCACCTTCTTTTATATATTGTGAACCTCCGGCAAGCGTGGTTGTCCGGCAGACGAGATAGTTGTGATGGTTTTAACCCGCTTCTGCGTCCAGCTACCAGCATTATATATAGTACCCGCGGACACATGTGCAAGAGGGTTAAAATAATTATATCAGTTCTAGACGCTGGCGGTAACAGGTTAAGATGATGTTTGATTTACGAGACGTTCGTTGGACTTTAGGACACGGCGAGCAGACACGTAGATAAAGTCATTTTATGGGTACGGTTAACTCATCGGAGACGTGCTGCATCCGGATACGCGGCTTTCAGCCGCGTATCCAGATGCGCCACGTCTCCAGTGTGTTAAAGACAGTGTAAAGACAGATGTAGGAATTTTGCAGCAGGTAGCAAGGAAGTTGCACTGTAAGACTTGTCGCAGCGTGTTGCAGCCAACCTGCGGCTAGAAGCCTCGTCACGTGTTCAATAAATGCAATGGTGTTGCATGCAACAAATTCCCTGCGTGTGTAAAGCATCTCTCGCTACCCCCCCCCCTCCGTCCCCCCCCCTCCGCCCCCCCCCCTCTCCTCCTGTATACTGCGTACATGCGAGTACAATCGGGGAGATGTTATATTGATAATCACCTAGATACACGACTGATATACGGCGGGTATTAAGATGGTATTCGATTTATGAGACATTGACTTTCGGAGAGGGCCTGCCCAACCCTAGATAGTATATTTTATGGGTGAAGGCAACGATTTTCGTTCGCATTTCGGTACGATCGCTTTAGATTTATGTCTTTTCTATGTGACTTACGCGTACTAACACCGGATACTCAAGACCAGCTGGTGCCGATCAGTTTCTTCAGCCAACTGTAAACAGACCATGAAAGCGCCATTTTTCAGCGTATAAGACAGCACCTCTTCAAAAATGCATCTTTCTTTTCTGACGTTCAGCCGCAGGCCTAAAACCTTAGACGAGACTGACTCGACATCTGCACGAATCTTTCTCTCGCTTTCAGTCACCGGCCTAAACCGCTGGACATGGGTATTTTTGTTTGACGATGGCCGATATAAATTATAAAAAGTTTGAATCGAATCCTCTCAATCAATTCAAGATTGGTAGTATGTCTTTTAAAAATGCACATGCGCGCTCCAACCCACCTTTAAGTTGTCTTCCCTTGGGGTGCTTTTGACGCCGCGCTAAAAGTTCAAGTAAGGAAAAGAGAGACGGACGATGAAAGAAAAAGAACGTTGAATTTCTTCACTGACACATGCATGGAACCTGTGAAACAATCGCACACGGGCACGCAGGCACCCCTTCTACTCGAGGATCATTAATGTAAATGAGACAAGCAAAGGACATAGACCCTCATCAGCGACAGCGGGTATTCACGAGGGTCTACGTCCCTTGCGGCTGGGTGTTTAGGCTCTGTGTCCCTGTGTGACGGACTATGCCTGTCAATCAGGGTCTATATTATCATTCTTGCAGTTGGGCGACCCTCACCGTGCCCCGGCCACGAATGGGTTAACTCATTCTACCCCAGACCCACCACAGCAAGATATGGATCGACCATGATAGTTCAAGGTTGATGCCAGAATAGCTTGGCGCCTATTGGTGCCAAGCTATTCTGGCATCACCCTTGAACTATCATGGTCGATCTGTGTCCTGCACTGCACTGCAGTCTCCAGAGGACAAGGGCAACATTTGGGGATGTCGGTCTTGGGTTAGAATGAGTTAATGAGAACTAGAACGTCTTCCCGCCTGACTGTAAGATCGGGCCAATGATCTATTGCCATCTTGGCGCTAGTACGAAGTTACCAGACATGGCGCTGGACACGTTCCTCAAATCTGGGACCCCATCTTTCATTTCCAATTCAAATACAGCACCTCAAATCGTGAATCTAGCAATAGGCTGCAAGATCCTTGAACCAACGCATTCAGGCCAAAGCACGCACCACGCGAGAGAAATGTCATCGGGCTAAGGCTTACTCTAGTTGGGCCGTGCGCGTCTGAGGTTGGCCTGAAGGCATTTTGCTTGCTGCGCCCATTACTCCCAAAAAGCAAGCAAGACGTTGGAAAGTTAACACTTTGCGACTGAGGATATTCCGATTAAAAAAAACAACACATAATAATAATAATAATAATAATAATAATAATAATAATAATAATAATAATAATAATAATAATAATAATAATAATAATAATAATAATAATAAGAAGAAGAAGAAGAAGAAGAAGAAGAAGAAGAAGAATCGAGTTAAGCTTTATGGTTTCATGTCTCTTGTCCACCACGAAGGTGATTTCAAAGAGCGGGCACCGAGTAAGATCACCACACATTTCGACTCCGGCAGGATTCGAACCCGCGGCCTGTCGGAGGAGAGTCGAACGCTCTACCATGGAGCTCCGTTGTGATTAGAAAGAAGGTGTGTGTTTGGTCTGTGACAGTGCGCCTTACGACTCATAAGGGCCAAAGCCAGCGACCAGCACACCCCTAGTTGCACGTCCCTCGGACGAAATGGTGGGTCACGTGTATGCAAGTTGCTACGCCGTTCGTGAAAAGAATGAGCAATTGTGCTAACATTCCAATCACAAACATCGTTTTAACTCATTCAGCCCCAGACACACCACAGCAAGACGTGGATCCAGCATGATAGTTGAAGGGTGGTGCCAGAATAGCTTGGCGCCCATAGGCGCCAAGCTATTCTGGCACCACCCGTCAACTATCATGCTCGATCTGTCTCTAGAATTGTAATGCCGTCCAGGTCACATTACATAGTCAAATTTGGCCAGTTCAGGCAGTGCAAGGACCGGTGTTTTTAAAAATAATTTTTGCCTTGTTTGAAATGTTGTAGTAGGGCTGAATATTAGAATTTGCTGGAAATTTCTGGTTACATGAGAGGAGACATGTTTGGTGCTTTGATTCATACCATCCTGAGCTTATCCAGTGGACAATTGTGGGCCTATGTTGAGTTGCCGTTGACGTAGTGATTTGAGGGGCACGCTGATTTCAGCTGTGCTTGGGTGTGGGGTTGGTAAGGAATCAGGTTCATAGCCAAGAAATGAGACAGTCAATGTGCTGTTTTTATTGTTATTTTGTGCATGGCAAATGTGCAGCTGGTGGGCGGTAGTGTTTTTTTAGGTGATTGAAATATTAGGGGATGCCTGGGACTGACTATGGCTAAGAGACTGTACAGTACGGAAACAGCACTGTGTACCGGGACCTCCAGAGGGCGACACCAAAATGTGGGGCGTTTCGGTCGTGGAGGCAGAATGTGATATTATTCGGGTCCGGAGGAAAGTGTGCTATTTATAGTCTCGTAATACATTCTGCCCCGCGCACCACAGCAGGAGATGGATCGACCATGATAATTCAAGGGTAATGCGGCCAGACTAGCTTGCCGTCATTAAGCGCCAGTCTATTCTGCCACTTCACTTGAATGATTCATGGTTGATCAATCTCCTGCAACTGGTGCGTCAATCGGAAAATGCTGCCCAGGGTTAAATGGGTTAACGAACGATTCTCAAATGCAAAAGGTATAGATTCTCGTGAGCTCCCGCAGTGGCGTGAACCAATGAGAATGCGCGTCTCTTCGTGGCTCTTTTAATATCCGTGCGTCCCTGACAGACGACCCGTCAGCACGAATCTGTGATCGTTTCACTGATATCTGATCACTAGGGATGAATGGATTAAACCCGTTATTTTTTTTAGATAGTGGATAAAAAGTGTGAGAAATGCATTCGCCTCGTGGTCGACGCAAAAAGTATTTCCATAACGCGGACGCCTGTCATGCTGACCCAACATTAAATTTGCACTTCATGCTAAGCAAGAGACAATTACGTCTATTCAGTAAGAAGCTTACTGCTTTTTTTTTTTTTATTCATTAAATTTTGCGCGCTATTGAGTTTTGAAGTTTTACATATTTTGTCTTTTCCGAGAACAGAGAATTTGAACCTAATGTAACTTTTTATCTATCTGCCTGCGTGTTTATTTTTCGTTTTCCTCTGTGCCTAATTGCTTTGTTTTTCGCTTGTTTGCGTTCCTAGAGGCCACGCGTCTAGCTTACAACAAAACGCGTTAACCCTTTTGAGCCCCGAGCCCCTACAGCAGCAGATCGATTGACCATGATAATTCAAGGGTAGTGCCAGATTAATCTGGCACTACCCTTGAATCATCATGGTCAATATATCTCCAGCAACTGGTACATAGTCATTAGGCAACACCTCCAAAATTTGAGAAATGGGACCTTGGGGCTACAATGGTTAACCTTGCATGTCCTGGTGAGAACTTTAATCTCCTAGAATAACAATGGCTTTGCTTGCACAAGCCATTCCGACGGAAGAGCAAATGTACAAAGGTCCGAGCACCCTTAAAGCGCGCCGAACATGCCATACATTTTACGCGGGCAGTTTCTTTTTGAAATGACCCCCGACTCTCCCTTTTTTTCCAAGGGGACATAACTTACCCTTACAAATGTTCAAATTATTTAGTTGCCGCGGTGGCTCTTGTTTACACGCGGCTGGAAGTGGAGAGTTGGGGGTCATTGAAAGTTCAGTTTTCTCGGGTAAAAATCGTGCTACATTCGGCGCGCTTTAGGCTTAGGCGTACCTAGTGAAACGCCATAGTCAGCCCACGGGCTGTCACCAAACACAAAACATAGTAACACGGAGGTAACGTCAGTTAGGAAGCGGCATAGATTCTCATGCGCCCCCGCAGGTGCGGGGGCTCTTGAGAATCTATGCCTCTTGTACATGTTGGTTGATTTGTTTGTGTTTTCGCCCGCTACCTGAGTCCTTTAGCCTACCGTGAACTAAATCCGGTGCCCGCAGATTGTACTCACACGGGACAAGTGGGGCCGAGTTCGGCCCCAGGACCATTTGCTGAACCCCCGATCTCAAAGGTCAAAAAACAAAACACAGTGCCATTTCCGTACTGTCCAGTCTCTTAGCCTTAGTCAGTCCCAGTCATCCCCTCATTTTTCAATCCCCTAAAAAACACTACCGCCTACCAGCTGCACAAAAAACAAGCACATTTCTTGGCTATCAACCTGATTCCTTACCAACCCCACACCCAAGCACAGCTGAAATCAGCGTGCCCCTCAAATCACCTTGGCAGCGGCAACTCAACATAGACCCACAATTGTCCACTGGATAAGCTCAGGATGGTATGAATCAAAGCACCAAACATGTCTCCTCTTATCTAACCAGAAATGTCCAGCAAATTCCAACATTCAGCCCTGCTACAAATTGTCGAACAAGGCCAAAAGTTATTAAAAAACACCGGTCCTTGCACTGCCTCACCTACCTCGTTTGAATATGTAACATAACCCAAAGTGCAGAAAAGGCAGCGGGTAATGGGCAGTACACAGCACGCAGCAAGCATTCGGTACGCAAACCGGAAAAGGCACGCCGCTGCATGCAAATTGTTCAATTATTTAAATGAGAACAGCGTGACGGAAGCCTAGTATGGGATATAATGCGATTTACGCGATGCGCATGGCAATACAACCTCGTAAACTTATTCATTAACCCGCTGCGTTAACCTGTATATGCACAGCCTTATTCAACAAGGACGTCTCATTGTATACGCGTGCTTATTCAACCAAGGACCATGCGAATATTCTACATCCAGCAATGGACATGACGTGCACGTCGTTATGCCTACCATAGTGCAAAAGCACGGCACAATCTCGCAATGCTTGACGGGGAACTATCCATTGCAGTTCCAAAGCCAAGCCGGAGTCGTTCAGGAGGCGCTTAGATCACCAGAAAGTATCAATGAGATCTCTCTTCCTTTCTCTGATACGACTGTAATCGACTGGAACATTAGCTCATTCGAGACGAACGGGATCCGGATACGCGGCTTAAGCCGAGAGTACATATGGAATAGGCTTATGCCGCGTATCCGAATGCCGTTCGTCTCGAATGATTTAACGCTTTGTGCCGGTGAACCCGCGTCTTCCCTGTTCACTTTACTTTGCGTTGCACTGCTTTGCGTGTGTCTGTGTGTGTAGACGAAAGACCTAAAACGGGTGACTGTCTTTACCATCCTTATGGAAACTGGGTATGTGTATAATTCTGGGTTTCCAAGTCAGACACCCATTTTTTCTGAGGGTTGTTTCTGCATTGTCTTGCGGTAAAGATTCATAAAAAGTAAAAAAATCCGTTTTTCTCATTTTGGCGTTAACACATGCACTTTTGTGTTTAACAGACACGCCGGTAGTGTGTGTTTGAAAACTTGTCCCTCCCAGCAATGTGTGTGTGTGTGTTGTGACACAGAACCCTGAAAATGAGCGTGTATGTATTACATCACCCTTCTCAGCTAGCTATAAATAACTTCATAGCTGATATGGGTCAGGGGGGATATTTTGTTGTTTTAGGGAGTAAATTGTTTATGTTTCTACAGAATTAGGTTTGTTATTTGAGGGTGTGGTTGTTTTGTTAAAAAAAAGTGTTGAGTTGTAATGTACTTCCGGGATGATGTGGAGAAAGGTGATGTCTAGTGGCAGATTTGAGATTCATGTATACGTTCACCAGGGACTTAGCCTATACGTTTTCTACGTTTGTTTCCATGTCAGATGAAGAATATTTGATCTGAAACGTCGTTCTTTGTTTCTATTTTAAAGGGTTTTTCGCCACTATCTTCTGTTTTAGTTTGACTTAGCCTATAATTATATTCGTGCGCCGGTTGCTAAGAAGTGAAGTGATTGTATGAGTGCGCATTGTAAGAGAGGACGTTTAGACTTTGGGTGAGGCTGCTGTTGTCTTTTGTCCTGCCCGACCTTTTGGTTGAACCTGTTGCTTTATTTTGTAGGTTTGTCGATGTTATCAATGCCGCATCTCCTTTTGGATTGTATGCACAAATTGATTGAATGGAAATGACGTCACAGAGTCAGCGTCGTTTCATGCGTCGTCTGCACCAGTCAGTCGTTTAGTGCAGTTAAAAGAGTGCAGGCTTGGATGGGCCATTTTCTGATGTAATAGTAAAGTATTATTTGTGTGAATGCTGTCCGTTTGAAGGAAGGTTGATTGATTGTACATAGCTTAACGTCCCGACAGCAACAAGACTTTCTCAGGACGTGCCTGCACTGCTAGTGACAAAAACTCAACAGAATATTGAATGTATGTCGCCAGCCGGTCCAATACGTTAAATAAAACCTACGACATGGGGCCTAAATAAAGCTAAGACCATTTAGCAACACACATCGAATATCAAGAGCCACAGGCAGCGCAGACAGTAGGGAGAGTTTAAAAAAGGAAAATGCAGGTGAATGGACCAAGGGTAGACAGAAACACATGCCCCCGGAATATAGAGAAAAAACCCACCCTGTGCTTGTAAATTAAAACACTTTTAACCCCACCCGGGTCTGCCCTGGGGGACTTGGGTGGGGTTAACTACTTTTTATTTCCCAGGGGCACCCTGGTCAGCCCCACAGGGTGGGTTTTTCTCTCTATTCTGGGGCATGTGTCTCTGTCGGCCCTTTGTCCATTCACCTGTATTTGACTTTTTAAAACTCTCCCTACTGTCTGCACTGCCTGTAGCTCTTGATATTGGATGTGTGTTGCTAAATGGTCTTAGCTTTATGTAGGCCCCATGTGTTAGGTTTATTTCATGTATTTGACCGGCTGGCGATATACATTCAATGTTCTGTTTAGTTGTTGTTTTTTCACAAGCAGTGCAGGCACGTCCTGAGAAAGCCTTGTTGCTGTCGGGACGTTAAGTAATGTACAATAAAACACTTTTAACATTAAGAAAAGTTGAGTTAAAAGAGGTTTTAAAACAGTTTTCATAAAAACTTTTGCCCGACACGCTTCTAAAAACAACATTTTCTTAGTTTTAAACCTTGTACCGCGCCATAAACGCCACGATTGCTTTTCAGTCTTAGCTGTCCTATAGTGTGGAATGTGGGACTTTGCCAACTGGATCCATCTGGTGCACTCCAAATGAGTATTTGTGAGTGGTTTGACGTGCAACTCAGTGTGCGCCTCTGAAATGACCTACTGATTCCACTGATAATGAAACTCTTTCATTCATAAGAGTGCATTGAGCAGCTCTATAAACCAAAAGTGATGACCCCCCTCCTCCCCCCCCCCCCCCCCCACCCCTCCCCTCCCCCCCCCCCCCCGCCCCGCCCCCCACCACACACACACACTTCTCCCCCCCCCCAACCCCCTTACAACCCCACTCAAACAATCATAATAGTAAAATCAACCAAAGGTATCTTTAGTGAGGTATTTTCACTGTAATCCCAGTTTTGTGTGAGAGGCACCCACTTTTGGGGTAAACACCCATTTTTTTTCCATCCAGTGGCTCTGTTTCTAGAAAATGTCTATTTTATTTTAAGTTGTAGAGCTTAGTTATAAGGTGAGTTCTAAACATTGGCATCAACTCCAGAGCCCTAGAATAAATAGAAATATGGGAACCCATTTTCACATAAAATGGTAGGTCACCCAGTCTGAGGGTTTTGTGTTCATGTGTGTGTGTGTGTGTGTGTGTGTGTGTGTGTGTGTGCGTGCGTGCGTGCGTGCGTGTGTGTGCGTGCGTGTGTGCGTGTGTGCGTGCGTGTGTGCGTATGTGTGTGTGTGTGTGTTGTTTTACATTCTGATTTAACAACCCAAATACATTGACGAAAAAAAAAAAAAAAACGAATTTGTTTGGAATCCAGATATGTCGCGTTTGTTTTGCTTGTCAGTAGATACAACCCAAAATTCCTGCCTGCAATGGCAAAGGAAGACCCAGCAAAGTCCAGACAGAAAGGTGACTGCTGTGCGTGTAAAATGCACAGGAAATCGTGTTGTGCGTGCCCTTTCCAAGCATGCTTCCTTATTGGGACTCTGAACCTTATAGCCATATTCCAGACAAAAGTGCCACCGTTGGAGACACCCACTGTGTTTCAACATTCACCGCACCGACACTGATCGCACGCACTCCTCCCGTGTGGGAATCGCGGTTTGGATGGCTGCTGGCTCCAGAGAGCTCGTCCATTGCATGCAGCGCACATCTGCAAGAGGCACAGATTCCCATGAGCCCCTGTAGCTGCAGGGGCTCATGAGGCTCTATGCCTCTTGGTGACCGACATTGGCGGATGACGACTTGGCTCAAGACTTCCCAGAGAATGTGCATACGCATCAGTCCACCAAACGCCTGACATCAGCAGGAGGTACAGAGTCTCGAGAGCCCCTGCAGCCGCATGCGCTCATCACAATCTATGCCTCTTAGTGGTAGAGAGAACTCTTATTTATATCCCCCAAATCGAGGACGCCTTATGGACTTAGGTCTGAGACATGAGAGTTGTGCAAAACAGGGAAGCTGGCCGCAGAAGACCCACCAGTGACGAAACAGTGCCAGAAAACCAAGACGAGTGTGGTCCTCTGGCAAGCGGTTCTTGGTGTCTCACAGGCTTAAGAGCCGATGTCAGAGGACCTAGCTACTTGTTAGTTTCAGCGTCCGGTGGTGTGATCCTGCAGACTAGCTTGAGGGAAAATGCGTCCCTTGGTAACAAGTCTTACATAATAATAATAATAATAATCGCATTAAATAGGCGCTTTATCCCAATTGAAAATCGGCTCAAAGCGCCGCCGCGAACTGAACCCAACAAACACGCTCACGTGAATCACACGCATTCACTCACACACTGTACATAAACACAGAACATTCACGTGGTGCTAAGGGCAAGCTCCAGCGAGCTACTCAAGTTTTTGGAAATTCAAAATCGTTTCTATTTGAAATTTGATTAAGTGGGCTGAAGCTGATACCAAAGTGGAGGGGGAGGAAGAGCCGGAGTACCCGGAGAAAGAACCCCCGACGGTCCGCCCGAATTAACGGTGACACTTACTAGAGGAGAAAAATCCGACGCCGGAACCCGTAATCGAACCTCGCACCTTTAGCATTGGTGGCAGGCGCCTTAACCACTGCGCCACGGACCGCCCCATCTTTCGTCTGTCAGAGTTTGAGCATCATTTATTTTCTGAGTATGGGTCGATCCACCTCAACAGGGAGATGGATCGACAACGACACGTGGCGAGTGATGCCAGATTATCTTGACGCCTGGCCTCCGCTACATGAATGAGTTTAACCCATTTCACCCCAAATGTTAGAGGTCTCGCTTAACTCATTCTACCCCAAGACCGAAGTCCCAAAATGTTGCCGTTGTCTTCTGAAGACCGCTTTGCAGCGCAGGACACATCTCGACCATGATAGTTCAAAGGTGATGCCAGGTTAGCTTGGCGCCCATAGCTTGGGGCGGTCCGTGGCGCAGTGGTTAAGGCGCCTGCCACCAATGCTAAAGGTGCGAGGTTCGATTACGGGTTCCGGCGTCGGATTTTTCTCCTCTAGTAAGTGTCACCGTTAATTCGGGCGGACCGTCGGGGGTTCTTTCTCCGGGTACTCCGGCTCTTCCTCCCCCTCCACTTTGGTATCAGCTTCAGCCCACTTAATCAAATTTCAAATAGAAACGATTTTGAATTTCCAAAAACTTGAGTAGCTCGCTGGAGCTTGCCCTTAGCACCACGTGAATGTTCTGTGTTTATGTACAGTGTGTGAGTGAATGCGCGTGATTCACGTGAGCGTGCTTGTTGGGTTCAGTTCGCGGCGGCGCTTTGAGCCGATTTTCAATTGGGATAAAGCGCCTATTTAATGCGCTTATTATTATTATTATTATTATTATTCTGGCATCACCCATGAACTATCACGCTCGATCCTTATCTTGCTGTGGTGTGTCTGGGGTAGAATGAGTTAACAACGATGTACCACTTTCAGGTGGTGGACCATGATAATTCAAGGGTAGTGCAAGATTAGCTTGGCGTCTGACGGCGCCAAGCTAATCTGCAACTACCCTTGAATTATCATGGTCGATCCATCACCTGCTTTAGGGCGTCGGGGCTATATGAGTTTACGTCCTGCACAAATCACAACCAGCGAGCTAGCCCCCATGTCCACTTCTCCCCGTGCCTCAGTTGCACTCACCAGTACGTTTATCTCCTGCGCCACCCACTCAGCAAGGTGCTCCGCTATAGCGCCACAACACTCACCTGCTATTGCGGAACACTTTGCTGAGTGGCTTGCGCAGGACATGAATTCACTCATGCAACGGCCCCTTGACTTGTATTCTGCCAGCCAAATGCGCACACGAATCGGCCGAGAGAGCGTCAAGATGGCGGCTGATTAGTTTCACACCTGAAACCAGAGCCTAAAACGGTATTATCACACACACACACACACACACACACACACACACACACACACACACACACACACACACACACACACACACACACACACACACACACACAACAAACTGCGCCTGGGAAAGCTGTGGGAAGAAATATAGATACCTGCCGGATTTACCCGTTTCAGATATCACGAGACAGCACTCTCTTTATATCTGTGATCCATTGAACCAGATTATTTTTTAGTTGAGGTAGTGAAATCTAGACCTAATGGCAAATGTTTCAAAACAAAGAAATTTTCGATCCGAAATTCGAGAGCGCTTTCCTGTGCGGAAATTGTGAAGATTGGATTTCCCACAAACCAATAAACAGAACTCTACACATAAAGTTTTCCTTGTGTTTTTCGTAATTAGCAGCTGAACACAACATGAAAACGGGTTGCAGTGTGCAGTGTGCAATGTCTTTGGACTACTCAACGTTTGTCCCTGACGCATTCTTAGGAATTGAAAGAAAAATCAAAGAAGCAGAAGCAGAGCACTTCATCATACGTTGATTGCTTGTCGTGTTTAAACGTCGCAATTTGCAGTCAGACGTAACCTAAGAACAAGAAATAATTACCCAACGCGTAAAGGCCTTTCGGACCGACCTCGGTCGCCTTTGGCCTTTGCGTATTGGGTACTTTAAAAAAAAAAAAATTTTTAAAATTACATCTGAACTTTATACACTGGGAGGTGTTATATATATGAATTATATATATGTATGTATGTATGTATGTATGTATGTATGTACGAGGGGGGTGCTGATAAGTTCCTGGCTTTGCCCTCTTCCAGATAAAAAAGAAAAACGAGTGTGGGGGCATATGACACCCTAATATCTTAGTATGTAACTGTACAAATATCAGGTGTTTGCGATTCCAACAACTGTGGCTTTTTTTTAGGTAGAATCTATGATGGCAGAGGTACAAGCAAGTTTCACGTCTTTGAAGGTACGGGCTGTCATGAAGTTTTTGTTTCTCCAGAAACAGTTAGCAAAGGACATTCACACAGAGATGTCACAAACACTGGGGTAGAAGTGTCCTTCCTACAGCACTGTCAAAAACCTGGATGTCTCGTTTCAAGACTGGGCATTTCACCGTTGAAGATGAGCCCCGCAGTGGGCGCCCCCCAACCTCAGCTGGACCCGGCTAGCAACCTGACGTATGCCTGTCCCATAGAGCTGATTATTGAGGACCGGCGAATATCCGCAAAAAGATAACCCAAATACTGGACATCTCACGGGAGCGTGTTGGGTTTGTTATCTTCACTATCCTAGACATGCGCAAGCTTTCAGCGAAGTGGGTGCCGAAATGTTTGAACAGTGATCAGAGGAAGGAACGAGTTGGCGCATCCAAAACCGTTTTGGCCCATTTTGAAGCTGCACACGACTTTTTGGCTAGGTTAGATACTGAGAATAAAACCTGGCTCCACCTCTATGATTCTGCAACCAAGGAACGGTCAAAGGAATGGCGCCACAGTGGGTCTCCACGGCCGAAGAAGTTCCGCACCCAGAAATCGGCCCCAAAAAGTCATGGCGTCCGTTTAATGGGACAAGGACGGTATTCTGTTGGTGGACTACCTACCTCAGGGCTCTAGTATCACCCGACAGTATTATGCAAACCTCCATGACCAGCTGAAAGAGGCAATTAAGACGAAACGACGTGGAAAGTTGACCAAAGGGGTCCTTTTCTTGCAGGACAATGCACCTGCGCACACGTCCAACGTTGTGGCTGCCAAATTGAACACCCTGATTTTCCAGTTAGTCCACCATCCACCCTACTCACCTGACCTGGCCTCTTCGGAGTATTATCTGTTCCCGAAATCGAAAAAAACACCTGAAGGGGCAACGTTTTGAGGACATTTCTGACGTCACACATGCTGCTGACAGCTGGTTTGAGGCTCAACCGACGGACCTTTACTTGAACGCTCTAGAAAAACTGCAATTACGCTGTACCAAGTGCATCAGTCTCTGGTTGGAATATGTTGAATAAATGTGTTATTTCATAACTCTGGCTCTCTTCTTTCTGGTCAAAGTCACGAACTTATCAGCATCCCCTCGTATGTCTGTCTGTCTGTCTGTCTGCTGTCTGTCTGTCTGTCTGTCTGTCTGTCTCTCTCTCTCTCTCTCATCTCTCTCTCTCTCTCTCTCTCTCTCTCTCTCTCTCTCTCTTCATATGTACCCACTCCATATTGTTTCCTTCCTTTGACACATGTACTGACCATATAATTATCGTATAACAAGCAAATTAATTATGCATGAGCTTTCCTCGATATACTTTCCTTCCCGAAAAGCCTTACGGCCCTGGTAAAGTTGTTGATGGATTCTCGAGCCAGGGTCTTACGAAATAAAACACAAAATACTGTTCTGCTGCAACACTAATGCATCATTTTCAACTATGACAACTTTAACACTTTGATTAATTTTAAACTGACTTCCCGTTCTTCACCAATGCCGAAGATGCTTTTCTTGTCTGTGTACGTGCCATCGCTGCCATCGTGTGCTTTGGCACTGACTCGCATTCGGAACGTGGAAACCCGTAAAAAGCGATACAAAAAGTACAAAAAGCTAAAGACACTAACCTATAACTTGAAACCTTCATTGTTGTAGATATGTAACGCAAACTAGAGTCGCTAAATGCAACATTCTTAGCACCCCCCCCCCCAAAAAAAAAAAAAACAAACAAACAAAAAACAAAAAAAAAAAACCAACAACAGAAAAATCCCACCGAAACTGTATTAGCGTAGGAAGTAGATGGAACAGCCAAACGCTCAAAATCACTCATCACAGTAAGCTCCCTTTACATCAACAAAACTGTCGTCTGCTTCACATAGCACCTATAGTGGAATCGTGTTTTCTTGTTTGTTCGCTTCTATTTTATTTTCTTTTTCAAGTCATTATCAACATTGCTGTTATGGATGTTTCATTTGCTAAACTTTGCTTATGAATTAAACTGAATTAAAATCATTTTGTGAATATGCATACGTTTTGTTTCGGTGTGCATGAGTGTCTCGGTATGCAAACCTAAAATGGTCGCACAGAGTGGAGGGCACGAAGCGAAAGTAACGTTTTGTTTTGGGCTGGGCACATAAGTTATATTAAGCAGCAATTTCTTTGCTATAGTGTCGACAACAGACAGATGTGCTTACCTGACCCGATCAAAATGTCCTCGTCTTACGACTCGGACGTTTTGATTGGGGTCTCGTAATCACATCTGCCTGTTATCGGCACTATATCAAGCAAAATGCAGCTCAATATAATATACTAAACCTAAAAGGAGGTCATATGGTGATTGCCTGCCGTTTTTAGAGGGCGTGATTAGCAAATGAGTATAAACTTAAAAGTAATCAGTAATGTCGTGTGACGTTGTTAGCGTTTGACCATGGGAAAGTCTTTAATAGCATGGACAGAAAAAAAAAAAAAAACTGAGAGAGTTCACACGCAGATTGAGTGTCGCTTTGTGTCGTACACAGCAAACAAACTCCACACTAACTAGTTTGTCTTCCAAATACTCAACTTACACATAACGAATTTCACGCATGGACTGTGTGTCGTTCAAAGCCGTAATCAGGTTTTGGACACACCATACAAATAACCAGTCTTGTAGTCTGTCTTTGAACAATTAATGTGAAATACACTTCTATAAAACAAAAACGAAAACAAAAAACACAAAAAATGCTCGCATCAAGTTCACCCCGGGGTGAAGCAGATGTTTCTTTCTTACTGATAATTTATAAATACGAGAAATTTGTGAATTGGTCTGTGATTTTGGATCTCATAGCCTACAGCGGTGAGGTCCCATTGTCACAGACCATTTTATGATCGTAAGGTTCACACTCACAGATCAACGCACAAGTAGGCAAAAATAGTAAACAAATATAACTGATACTATCAGTGACAGATTGCTTTCTTTTACTACAGTACAACATGGGGATGGTAAGGCTTCAAAACACGTTTCCGACTTCGGAGTTTGCTCGCAATGTGGGTAAGGGGTGTGGGGGGGGGGAGGGGTCGTGTTATCATCGTAACATGTAATACAACATTTGTTGTTGTGTGGTGTTTGAGAGTTTTGTTCTTTTTGTCTCGGGTTGTCTTGTTTCGTGATTTGTGAAAGTTGTTTGTTAAAATTCGTGTTGCAAAATCATGACAAAGATAATAAATAGTCTCCACCAGCATGCCCCCATCATCTGCCCCCCCCCCTCCCCTACCCCAAAGCCCCCTCACCCCTCCACCCATGCACGAGAAGAGTTACACTCTGACCCGTGTGTACATTTACAAACTAACAGGAATATAATGTTGCTAAAACAACCATTAGCTTTCGTTAATCAATTGAACAACAAACCACAGAGGTAATGAATGGACACGGGAAATTGCTCCCAGAAACGTTTAACCTTTTAACTGCTAGCGGTTAGAAACAGTGCCGCAAGCTCTCTTCTGGATATCTGCCTGCACCTGAGGCACACCGATATGAAGGGGGGCAGGAAAAGGTATAGATCCTCATGAGCCCCCGCGAATGCGGGGGCTCATGAGGATCTATGCCTTTTGGACTTGTGTATTGCTTATTGTGTTATGGCAGTGTGAAAGGGTTACATCATGGGGGTAATGGGTCGGACGTAGGAAATTGTTGCCTGGGACATTGAAGTGAAAATGATCGCTAAACGGTTTGCAGGGCCGCGAGGATCCACTTTTGTAATCACGAGCACAGCAGGACGCCAAAACAAACGATTTGGACAAGTGGGCTGGTCTGTGATTTGGGCCTTATGGCTCAAAGCATAATTATCTTGAGCAGGATTGCGGCGCCGGTCTCAGATTTTGGATCTTACTACTCGTGGCTGTATGGACACAAATCACAGACAGGCAAACAAATTGCAGTTGGGATAGTGAAAAAAAAAGATTATTTAAACATTTAGAGTTAAAGCCATGTGTTAACTAAAGCTGGAATTTTAAAAAAAATCCAGAAATAACAAGACAAACGCCAAACAAACAAACAAACAAACAAACAAACAAACAAACAAACAAACAAAGTAAAAAAAACAAAACAACAACACTGAAAATGTGCAACTTGACTACTTCAAGCTATGCCGCTCAGCCGTGAAATTCGGAAGAGTTTGTCTCGTGCAAGATGCGACATCAGCGTCAAGTACTAAACTTGTGAAGGTTGCCAGGACCTATGGCCTGACATCAGATGGCTATTACCACAAAGAATGCGCCCATTTGTGGTGTAGATGCGCTTTCACGGCGACTGCTACAAGTACCGATAATGTTGTATTAGCCGATTCACTGTCAGTGCACGCATGTTGTCTTTCTGCAGTCTTCGCTGATCCAACGCCAAACAACCCCACACGTCCCGGGAACATAGATTCAAAGTGGTCTCAGCAAGAGGCATAGATCCTCATGAGCCCCCGCAACTGCGGGGGCTCATGAGGATCTATGTCTCTTGCAGTTGGATCGCGCTCCCTTTTTCTCGGCAGTCAAGGGAGCAGTTAGTCATCAGAACATGAATGCATCCCGGTTTTACGGACCGCCATTTGCATACACTGCTGCTGCTGCGGCAGGTTGATCAGTTTATGCAAACGCATCAAGCCAGCTTACTCACACTGACTACGAGAAGATAAAACTAGTGTAAGCGGAATCGATGAACGCTGGGCTTGGGGCACATAAATGATTCCTACAAACAGGACACAGGTTGCTCGGTACCAGTCAAGCACACTTACGATGGTGAGATTTAGATTCGAGATAAAAACTCAAAAATCAAAATAAAGATTCAAAATTCAACCTTCGAAATTCAAACTTTAAATTCAAACTTAAAATTCAATTGTAAATTTCAAACGTTAAAATAAAAAAAATTGAAATTGAATCCACTCGGTTGTTCTTTTAACTCCTTCTACCCTAGACACACCACAGCGAGATAAGGATCGACCATGATAATTCAAGGGTGATGCCAGAATAGCTTGGCGCCTATGGGCGCCAAGCTATTCTGTCATCACCCTTGAACTAGCATGATGGTCGATCTGTGTCCTGCACTGCAATGCAGTCTTCAGAGGACAACGGCAACATTTGGGGATTTCGGTTTTGGGGTAGAATGAGTTAAAAAAAAAAAATATATATATATATATAAGTTTCAACCTGACGTTTTTTTTGTGCGCTCAACCATGTGAGTGTCAAGGACTGATGCCTACACTAATTCTAACAAATACCTTTGGGGTAAAATGCACACCACTTAGTAATTAATAGTTTCGGGTGACTAAATAGTATTCTGCTCAGGTGACTTTTTTCCCCTTCCCAGAAAGCTGCAGACCGCCGGGCCGCTGCCATCCGCAGTTGGCCGACTTAGGCAAGAGGCTTTGTACTCACTGAGTTTTGCCTAGTGGCTAAGAGATCGTCTCCCTTGGGAAACTCTGGGCCAGGTGAACTCTACCGATCTGCAAGAGACATAAACCCTCATGAGCCCCCGCAGTCGCACTAACTTATCGCAGTCGCACTAACTTACCGTAGTCACACTAACTTACCGTAGTCACACTAACTTACCGCAGTTGCACTAACTTACTGCAGTCGTACTAACTTACTGTAGTCTCCCTAACTTACCGCAGTCGCACTAACTTACCGTAGTCTCCCTAACTTACCACAGTCGCACTAACTTACCGTAGTCGCACTAACTTACGGCAGTCGTACTAACTTACCGTAGTCTCCCTAACTTACCACAGTCGCACTAACTTACCGTAGTCTCCCTAACTTACCACAGTCGCACTAACTTACCGTAGTCGCACTAACTTACGGCAGTCGTACTAACTTACCGTAGTCTCCCTAACTTACCGCAGTCGCACTAACTTACCGTAGTCTCCCTAACTTACCACAGTCGCACTAACTTACCGTAGTCTCCCTAACTTACCGCAGTCGCACTAACTTACCGTAGTCTCCCTAACTTACCGCAGTGGCACTAACTTACCGTAGTGTCCCTAACTTACCGCAGTGGCACTAACTTACCGTAGTCTCCCTACTTACCGCAGTCGCACTAACTTACCGTAGTCTCCCTAACTTACCACAGTCGCACTAACTTACCGTAGTCTCCCTAACTTACCGTAGTCTCCCTAGCTTACTGCAGTCGCACTAACTTACCGTAGTCTCCCTAACTTACCGCAGTCGCACTAACTTACCGCAGTCGCACTAACTTACCGCAGTGGCACTAACTTACCGTAGTCTCCCTAACTTACCGCAGTCGCACTAACTTACCGTAGTGTCCCTAACTTACCGCAGTGGCGGGGGCTGATGAGGGTTTATATCTCGTGTGATGCCCTTTGTTCTATGGTTCGTCCCAGTACATATGAGTAACCTTATAAGTAGCGGCTAATCTCTCTCTTTGTTTGTCTATTTTGACAAAGGGTATTTACCCGAAATATTAATAAATTGTGTTGTACCCGGCTTTTCTAAGCGTGTTTCTTTCTCCGTTGGGTACTTCTTTGCATTTTACACGCTTGGTAGTCACCTTTTTGGTCTGGATTTTTTTTTCACAAAATAACCAAATATACTTTGCCAGTTTGTGTGCTAGTAACAAGTTCTATCAATCAACTGGGCAGCTGAGCCCAAAGGAGGTATGACCCAAGTACAGGGCAGAAGGTAAGGTCAAGAGAAGGTATAGCCGAAGTCAAACAAGGAGGTATAGCCAAAGGATACTCGGTCCAGCGAAGGTGAAGCCAGGCCATACATGCCCTCCCCCCTCACCCCCGGTTCCTACGCCACTGTATAACATCGTTTGTAAGGCAATGTCATGAAAAAATAGCACGACAACCGTCATTATCAAGATGCCCATTTGATAGCATTGTATGGAAAGAAATGGACATAGGCTATCGACTAGTCTTACCAAAGACACTTACCAAGGACGCCATTATCTGATTACCTGTACGACTTCGTATCAAGGTTTCCTTTCAGATAAACAATGTGATGGTCTGTGATTTTGGCCCTTAGAGTTTATTACATACACATTTTGATCTGTGATTTACAGCCTTTTCACGTGCTGTCTGTCATTTGTATCCTGATGACTTCACCCTTTCGCAGCCAGTGGGTGCAGACTGTGCTTCTGAAATAGTTGTTGTTCAACGCCAAAGAGCTCTCGCCGTGCGAGGAACTAGATACAAACGGGTGTCAGCAAGAGGGATAGATCCTCATGAGCCCCCGCAAATTGCGGGGTCTCATGAGGATCTATACCTCTTGCAATTGGGTGGTGTTCACTAGTTCACTTTTTCTCGGTAGTAAAGGGTTTACATTATTGAGCTCTTAGGAAGATTACAAAGTAAAGTAGGTAAAAGCACTGCCAGGGGTGAGAAGTGTGCATGATCGACCAATGATCATAGATCTACTTGGTCACTCAAAGCACAAAAATAGATAGGAAAGAAGTGGTGCGCTAAGCAAGTGACTGGAAGCAATGCATATGGAAGTCCCCCCCCCCCCTCCCCAGAAGGGGGGCGTATCACATATCGCACGAGGTCGCAAGACCGAAACAGCTGTCCACACTGGCTAGATATCTGGACCCCCCCCCCCCCTCCTTGGGGGACCTAGAATTAAATTTCCATGCACCAAGGGGCTGGAACAGTGGGATATGTCATACGCTCCCCTTGAGGAGGGAGGGGCCTTCCATATGCATTGCTTCCAGTCACTTGCTTAGCGCACCCCTTCTCAGTTCCTATCTTTTTTTGTGTGCTTTGACCAAAGTGGATCTATGATCGTTTGGTCGATCATGCACATTTCTCTCCCCTGACAGTGCCTTTACCTACTTTACTTTGTCTTCCTAAAATATTAGCACTGGCAGTCTCCCCTTTTCTTTTCATTTATTGAGCTCTTAGGTGGAAGTACCCACATCTGGTACCTGTCTCTGGAAGAATACCAAACTGCTCAGCAGACAGCTCGACCATAGCAGTTCCAACGGTCGTACCGGAATAGCTTCCAGCCTAGTGGCACCACCCTTGAACTGTTAGGTAAATATCTTGTTGTCGGGTCTCAGGGCTGATTATGGTTAACCCCTCGATTGCAAAGCAAACAACGCCCAAATGGAGAACACAGACACCTCACGGTCACCTGACATCGTTGAAAACGATTTTCTTAACCATAACCTGTGTTTCGACGTCAATTTGTAATCCACGGAGCGTTCAGAGGGTAATGCTTACGAAGGCGACACCAGACACTACTCTCCCAGACAGTTTGATCTTTGTATACTGCTGCTTTAGGTACGGTGGGCGACTTAGGTCATGTATATTACCTAGTTAGGCCGGCCCAAAATCGGCTAAAATGTAAAGAAAATACAAACAAAGAGAGAGCCACACACGGAGAAGACGAATAAATTGTGTTGGAATTCTCTTCTCTAAGGACGTTTCTTTGTGTGTTGAGATTTTCTTTTCTTAAACAGTGCCTAGCGAGTATCCTCCCCTCCCCCAAACAAACAAACAAACAAACAAACAAACAAACAAACAAACAAACAAACAAACAAACAAACCTCATTCTGCGTGAAGGTGTGTCATTCAGGGTCCATTTGCATGAGCGAGCTTAGTCCTGCGCCAGCCACTAAGCAAGGCGCTCCACGATAGCGCCACAACCCTCCCCCGGCGATAGTGGAACACGTTGCTTAGTGACTGGCGCTGGATTAAGCTCCCTCATGCAAATGGCCCCTGGCGACTTTAAGCTGTGGTATGTTCCACCATCTCTTTAGTGTGTGCCAGGGCGAGGGCTGATGAGGATTTATGACTGGTGTTGGCTCTACTAACCCCTTTATTGCCAGCAGACGCAAACTGTTTTTAAAGATGGGCAGTCTCCCCTTTTCTTTTCATTGTGTTTGTGAAGGTTGATGTAAAGCGAACGTCACAGATTCCTAGCTGTCAGTGGAATGTGCATACAATGTGATTTCAGCAAGAGGCATTGATCCTCATCAGAGCTCCCGCGACTGCGGGGTCTCATGAGGATCTATGCCTCTTGCAGATGCGTTGTGTTCACTTTCTCGCGACAGTCAATCGGTTGCCACATTCCTTCTGCTAATGAAGATAAGTAGCGGCTAATCTCTCTATTTGTTTGTTTGTCTATTTTGACAAAGGGTATTTACCCGAAATATTAATAAATTGTGTTGTACTCGTCTTTTCTAAGCGTGTTTCTTTCTCCGTTGGGTACTTCTTTGCATTTTACACGCTTGGCAGTCACCATTTTGGGCTGGATTGATTAATCGGTTAATAGATTTGTTGTTAGAAAATCGTAAATTGGACGCCAAAGATAACCCCCTGGACTGCTGCAGGTCTTGGCCATTTAATTTACAATCAGTTGAAAGGCGTTACGGGTGGCCACTGGTAAATGTGTGTGTGTGTGTGTGTGTGTGGTGGGGGGGGGGGTAAGGGGGGGGGGGAGAATGAGAGGCGATGAAGGGGGAGTTGGGGGATAGGTGGATAGGAGAGGAGATGTTGGCATCCTTCTGTCTCGGAAGACAATGGAGTATATGTGCTTGCTGGGTCAGTCCGTTTTTAAGATTTGCAGTGCCTGCTGTGACTAATCGGTCCAATGCGAGAGCGGCAGTGTCTGTTGCATTTGCTACAGGTGAAGCCTGTGACTGTAGCTGTGGGCACTGGCTCTTCTTGCTGGAGCAGCGGCACTGGAGTGACCTCTCCAGGGCGCAAGCCTGGGCGAAGTGTATGGAGATCCTGGGATGCCCAGTCGTCAAGATCCCCTCTCGGCCTCGCTGATGTAGGAGAGGAGATGAATAGGGTTAAAAAAACGACACTGAAATATTAATTAACCCTTTTAGCGCCCTGGGCGCGTATTCCGAATTTTGGAAGTGTTACTTAACGACTATATACCACTTGAAAGAGGTCGAGTTCCAAATAGCTCAGGCGGTTAAGCGTCGGAGCAAGAGAGCGAAGGGAATCGCCGGGTCGTGGGTTCGAATCCCCGTCCCGGCCCCGGTAGCTGGACTCACAATCCAGGGAAAAAAAGACGGGGCTTGTTCAATAGCATGTCCGTTGAAAGGTCCTGGTAAATCAAAGTGGCACAGTTGGAGTGCGCCTGAATTGTTCAGTGTTCAGGTCGTACTTCATAGGCAATAGATTTCCCTGTCCCCCATAACCCGCCCGTCAAGGCCGTCCATTATCACTTCGGTGTTAAACCCCGAACTAACCAAATACAGGAGGTGGATTGACCATGATAATAGTTCAAGGCTAGTGCCAGATTAACTTGGCGCCTGAAAGCGCCAAGCTAATCTGGCACTACCCTTGAATTATCATGGTCAATCTGTAGGGTGTTGGCGCTAAACGGGGTTACAAGCAACGTGTTGTACAAAATGACCGTTTTCAGCCCAGTTTGTTCACCAAGTGCACGTCCATTCATACCTCGCAAAGTTGATGCCTTCTTGGCGGGGAAGGAGGGGGAGGGGGGTTTGAGGACAAGTCAGGCAAATAATGATATATCACTCTCAACTTGACTTCTGACTCTAATCCCTTTCTACCTTTTACCGTCGGCACTAGTCCAATTGCCAAGAATGAAGAGGTCTGATAATCGTTCGTGAGTTACATGAAAACCCACTTCCAAAAGACCGCCACAAACTGAATGCTTTAAAACCTTCTAGCCTGAGGCACGCTGGTGCGAATGGAGCGAACAGGAAACCTGGATGTTAATGGTTTTGTTATAAAGAAGACCCACAAGACTGATATAGATCGTCATGAACTTTACAAGTCAGATGTAAATGTACAAAGGAAAACCAGCACCGCAATGCGCGAGTCTTCAGGCCGACGTAGGCCAGTAGTGGGCACGTGAACTACTGTGCATGGGCCAACTGCGGGCGACGTGGGCCCAAGGATTTTTTGCGCACTAGGTGGACGTTTATAATCTCTGTTCTCAGGTTCAACTGGGGGAAAACGCGGTCATCCAGAAGCCAAGATCTGCACGGTGCTTAGAATCAAAAGTTTTGCACGAGGCATAGAGCCTCATGAGCCCCAGCAGTTTCTGGGGCTCATGAGGCTCTATGCCTCTTGTACACAAACCAAGGGGAATCACTCAGCGCTGGACAGACAAACAGTTAGATCCCCTGCCCCCGCCTATCAGGCACCCAATCGCCAGCCCACAGAGAAATACGCAGGTATAGAACAAGACGATCATTTGCATCCTCTAATGATCCTCTATGAGGATGCAAATGATCGTCTTGTTCTATACCTGCGTATTTCTCTGTGGGCTGGCGATTGGGTGTCTGATAGGCGAGGGCAGGGGATCTAACTGTCGTTTGTCTGTCCAGCGCTGAGTGATTCTCCTTGGTTTGTGTACAATTCTGCCAGCGCTAGCCTCACCTATCTGGTTTGTGAGTATCTATGCCTCTTGAACAAATGAAGCCTTGGCTGTCAGGAATTCGATGTTCACGGCCTGCAAAATTACAAAACCTATAGCGCAATCCAGACCAAAAAGGTGACCGCCAAGCGTGTAGGAGAAAGAAACACGCTTAGAAAAGGCGGTTGCAACACAACCTCATATAGAGCCTCATGAACCCCGCCACTGCAGGCCTCTTTAGGTTTAACGCATAGGAGCCGATGGGTGGTCTGCCTCGCAGGATGTCCTACACATCAGGCGCCCATCTTCAAAACAAAATCCTGCGGCACGTGAGCTTCTATGACTCGTATGCAGACCAAGAATTTCAACGCAACAGATCCCAGGCGAAAAAAATAATGTCTTCTCTTCGGAAACGTTTCAGGGGCTCTTGCGTGTCTGTGTTTGGTGCAGATGCGGAGGTTTGGATGTCAGACACCCTGGAAAGTAATGACTCCTCTTGTCAAAGTCACTAGAGCGAGGGAGAGAGTGGAGAGATTTGCCTTTCCAGCAGCTGACTTTTATTTGTATCGGTGAGCGAACCCCAAAAGGATTTGATTTCAAGCCTGGACTGTTGCAGTGCTAACCTCTGGATTGATTGTTCTTGTTGCTGGTTTAACCGCCCGTGCTCCTCAACAGGCACTCGACAGTAAATCAGAGAAGAGAGCGGGGCGGGGGCTGGGGGGGGGGGGGGGTGGTGGGGTGTCTAGGACAGCTGCCACGTGAGGGCACAAGGCAGCAAGTCCGTGTTTGTGAATAGCGAGATTTTGGTGGTATTACAATGACAATCTCGCTTTTCACAATACTGTCTTTTGACTTTTTCATGGGAGACGGGTAGTGTAGGAAAAGTCATATCCCTTGCAGGACCAAGGTCCCATTTCTCAAATATTGGAGGTATTGCCTAACGACTATGTACCAGTTGCAGGAGATGGATTGACCATGCTAATTCAAGGGTAGTGCCAGATTAGCTTGGCGCCTTCAGGCGCCAAGCTTATCTGGCACTACCCTTGAATTATCATAGTCAATCGATCTCCTGATGTAGGGACTCGGGGATAAATTGGATATTATTCTATCACCCTTAGTCACACGACCTGTGGGTGGAAGGACCTGTTGGTGGAAGGGGCGGCTGCAGTCTTGGACACATGTTGCAGAATTCCTTGGAGTTTACCTGGGCCAGCTGCTACTCTTTTCTTCGTTTGTTGTTGTTTTTCTTCTCGAACGCAGTCACACTTGGAGTTTGGCTCTCAAAATGAAATATGTGGTCTTCTGTAGAACCTCCACAGGCCCGTACAGTTTCTCTTGTAGAGTGGCGGGCTTTGGCCATATCTCCTCCCTCAGTAGCTGGTGGTTCCCACAGTCCTGGGGGATGTGCTCTGTGGTCTGCTCTGCTTCTCCACAAGGGCACAGGGGATATGGCACGAGGTGGAAGCGTCTGTACAGATGGAAATTGGGTCGGTTGTGCCCGGTCCTCAGACGGAAGATGGTCACCTGCTCTTGTCTGGACAGCTGATGGTAACTGTTTTGGGGCCGTTGCGGTGATCTGTGCACAGACTTAATGATGGTCTTCATCTCTCTTCATTTCTTCGTTTTTTATATTAGTATTACAGCAGAGTCCGCTTTAAGTAGCCACCATTTTGCGCAAGACAAAAGCGGTGTTAAAAGACAGATGTTCTATGAAGAGAAGTCGTGTAGGGCAAAGTCTGTCACCCGCCATCCCAATTAGCAAAGGTCCTCGCACCCACGCAGCCGCTGCGGCCGTAGAGGGTCCGAAGATGTTTTGCTACTGGGGGATTGAAGACCATCATTTATGTGGCTACAGTCACCTACATGGCGATCTTTAATGACAGTTCGCTCAGAACTGGGTCTGTGGTGTATTACTTCTCGTTTTCCTCCCTACGTCACACGACCAGTCACTTTAGCGCAAACTGTGCCATGTGACCGTGATATGAAAACCCCTGTAGCGAAAAGTGGCGGACGTTTTTGTAGCCCCTCTCGATGACGCATCTTGGATGCCAGTTGTGTTCTATAAAAGATCGCCAAACGTTCGAAAGTACAAAGTTACTTAGTGTTGTTCAATCCAGACCAAAAAGGTGACTGCCAAGCGTGTAATATGCAAAGAAGTACCCAAAGGAGAAAGAAACACGCTTAGAAAAGACGGGTACCCGTCTTTTCTAAGTATGTTTCTTTCTCCGTTGGGTATTTCTTAGTGTTGTTCGAAACAACAAGCACGCTCAGTACTGGAGACGGCAACGTCATGACATATTTTAAATTACGTCATAAGTCTATTATGTATAAAGGTATATTCCTTTGACGTCAGTCATGTCTAGCGTGATCCAGGTCGCAAGATGTCTTTTTGATTTCTTTTACGAAAATAGTGGAGGAATGAAAGCAAATACGTTATTGGTCGGAGGGGTTCGCTGCACGGACCCTTGTAGGCCTTCGGGAGGTCAAAGGAAGCATTGTACCCCTCAGGCCTTCCGCCTTCGGAGTACAATGTTTCCTTTAACCTCCCTGAGTCCTACAAGGGTCCGTGTAGCATACCCCTCCGACTAATAACTTATAATATTATGTTGGGAGAGAGAATAAGGCAGCCGAACCACGCTCTTTCCCTAGTGAAATGCCTGTGCAGTTTATTAAATTATGTGGCTACTGGATATCTCGCGGCATGCAAGCGACGACATCAACCTGCCTTTTATTTTTTATATTTCTCTTCTGAAGAATGAAGTCAGAAAACGCAAAGAAACGAACAGGAAATCGGCGCAATCCGTAGGAGCGAGCGTCTTTTCAATCTACCCTGCGGGACGTCTCCCGCTGAACGCAGATCGGATTTTCCCAGGGTGAAATTTGATTGAAACATCAAGACCTGAACACCCAAAGACCCCACCCGACAGACAAAAACATGTAAAAGTGGCAAGAAATAGGCACAGATCCTCAAGCGCCCTTGGCGGTGTGAAGATTAATCACAATCTACGCTTCCTGCGGATGTGTTTTTGTGTGATGCATGAAATCGTTTGAGCGCTCCGAGACCACAGAGGGCTGAGGATTCAGAAAATGCAGGACGTTTTCAAGAGACATAGATCCTCATGAGCCCCCGCATTCTGCGGGGGCTCATGTGGACCTATGCTTGAGGATAGTGGTCGTTAGATCTTACACCACGTAGCTATTGCTATGTGAACCGATGCTACAGATTTGAATGAGTGTGCCAGAGTGTCCCACGGAGGTGACCGAGACACGCCACCCAAGCCGACATTAGAATTACCACGAGCAGCAACAAATGCGTAAAAACAGATCACTAGCGTGTTTCCCCATGCAGAAAATTCACTGAAACCGTAGTCGCGTACTGTAATTGTATAGTCTCAGTCTGGGATGGATCGTTTAGACAGTGGCAATTGTTGTTTTGGGAATGGGTGACTGACGCAAGTACTTGCTGCCTAGATAATTAGCCGTCGTTTGAATTCGCCCCCCCCCCCCTCTTTTTCCACCCTCCTATCGTTTGTTTAAAGCCATCTACTCCAGGCAGTAAAGGGTTAATAGATGGCACTCCATTATAAAACGCCGTGAGGTGGCCTTAGTCGTCTGTTAAACCCAAATCACTAACTAACTCACTCCTTTATAAAAAGTTCTTAGTCGTACAATGTTGCCGGACAAAAGGGCTAACTTAAAGTATGCAGTTTGATTGTCGTGAAACGAAAGACTTTTTATGCTCTTCTTCAAGTGTTGTGCGTAGGATAGTTCCTTCTTTTACGCTCAAAACGTACGTGTGCCAACTCCCATGAATTGGCAATCCCCAGATTTTGAAGTTGCCTTC
Source organism: Semisulcospira habei (assembly GCA_036245525.1). Taxonomy (NCBI): domain Eukaryota; kingdom Metazoa; phylum Mollusca; class Gastropoda; family Semisulcospiridae; genus Semisulcospira; species Semisulcospira habei. The sequence continues at coordinate 186,174,828 of BTPG01000005.1, forward strand.
TGAAAGCCTGTATTACAATTCTAGAGACAGATCGAGCATGATAGTTCAAGGGTGGTGCCAGAATAGCTTGGCGCCTATAGGCGCCAAGCTATTCTGGCACCACCCTTGAACTATCAAGCTCGATCCATGTCTTGCTAAAGTGTGTCAGGGCTGAATGAGTTAAGCAATCAAAGCCTGCCAGTGAGCAGAACGCGTTAGGCAACCAAAGCCTGTCAGCGAGCAGAACGCGTTAGGCAATCAAAGCCTGTCAGCGAGCAGAACGCCTTAGGCAATCAAAGCCTGTCAGCGAGCAGAACGCCTTAGGCAATCAAAGCCTGTCAGCGAGCAGAACGCCTTAGGCAATCAAAGCCCGTCAGCGAGCAGAACGCCTTAGGCAATCAAAGCCTGTCAGCGAGCAGAACACCTTAGGCAATCAAAGCCTGTCAGCGAGCAGAACGCCTTAGGCAATCAAAGTCTGTCAGCGAGCAGAACGCCTTAGGCAATCAAAGCCTTAGGCAACCAAAGCCTGTCAGCGAGTAGAACGCCTTAGACAATCAAAGCCTGTCAGCGAGTAGAACGCGTTAGGCAATCAAAGCCTGTCAGCGAGCAGAACGCCTTAGGCAATCAAAGCCTGTCAGCGAGCAGAACGCGTTAGGCAATCAAAGCCTGTCAGCGAGCAGAACGCGTTATGCAATCAAAGCCTGTCAGCGAGTAGAACGCCTTAGACAATCAAAGCCTGTCAGCGAGCAGAACGCGTTAGGCAATCAAAGCCTGTCAGCGACAAGAATGCCTTAGACAATTAAAGCCTGTCAGCAAGTAGAACGCCTTAGGCAATCAAAGCCTGTCAGCGAGCAGAACGCGTTAGGCAGTCAACCCTGTCAGTGAACAGAACGCGTTAAGCAGTCAAAGCCTGTCAGTGAGTAGAACGCGTTAGGCAATTAAAGCCTGTCAGCGAGTAGAACGCGTTAGGCAACCAAAGCCTGTCAGTGAACAGAACGCGTTTAGGTTATAGCAGTCTTGGTGTAAACAGCTTTTATTCCCTAAGTGTCCTGGCACCACTTTTGAACTGTCTCATTATCTCTTTTGTTGTGTATCAACCTCACTTCGGTTCTACCAGAAACCTCTTCTACCAGTTAGAGTCCGATTAAGCAATAATTCATCGGGCCTGCGCACAGCCGTATGAGCCGGCCCGTGCGCGTGCGTGTGAGCATAGTCGTGCGCGGGCCCATTGCGGCCGACGTCGGGCCAGTGACGTTTTGCCTACTGGGGTAGCACTTACGCGAGCTTCCTCAATTTCCAGTAACTCTAGCTCAGCGGAATCGCCGAGAAAGAAGAGCTACCGGAAGCATTAGAATGACCTCCCTTTTACGTTGTTCCGGTAAGCTGCTGGAAGAGCCGACAGGCTATTTCTCGCGCAAACACTTTCCTGGTCGAACTTCGACGGGTCAAGCCCTTGAAGTATGCATTTTAAAATGTTTGGGGAGATTCCTCAAACATGTTATCTGGTGTTTAACCGCAATTCGTATTGTAAAAGCGAGGTGTCGTCAGACTAAACAGAAATTGTTGTCAAAGACACTCTTTCAGTTTGGAAATTCCAGTACCAGCTGAGAAAAATATGCGTGTGAGTGCACCTTTAAAAAAAAAAAATTTTTAAAAGGCTATGCTGCAAACCTTGGGGAAATAAATCGCTTCGATAGCTCAAGGATAGAGCTTCGGTATCGCACAAGCAAGTACTGACTTGCAGACACTCAAATAGTACGTACTGGACTGCGTCGTCTTTTTTTTCCCCCATTCACTGCAAAACACTAACACCATCAGCAAGAAGTATAGATCCTCATGAGCCCCCGCAGTCGCGGGGGCTCATGAGGATCTATACCTCTTACTGAAACCACTTTGTATCCATGTGTCTTTGGCGGGTTGGGAGCTTTGACGCTGAATTTACAATGATTGAAAACATAATCTGCGTCAAATGACGGGGGTGGTGGTGGTGGTGGTGGTGGTGGTGGTGGTGGTGGTGGTGGTGGTGGTGGTGGTGGTGGTGGTGGTGTGTGTGTGTGTGTGTGTGTGTGTGTGTGTGTGTGTGTGTGTGTGTGTGTGTGTGTGTGTGTGTGTGTGTGTGTGTGTTTGTGTGTGGGTGGGGGAAATATTTCGCGAGATGTTCTGAAATAGGTCAACAATTATTTCTTGTGCCGGTCTCTGATGTGAACCTTAAAGCTGCGCAAATCACAATTCAGTACATATAAACAGTTACATCTCCAAAATCTCCTTCAAAATGTTGCAAACGTATCATTCTGATGCTACGATAAAATAAAAAAAAATAAAAAAATTAGGAGCTTGCGGAGGGGGAGTTGAAGCTGCCCTCCCCATCTTCTCATCCCATCCTCTGCCCCATTGTCCACGACCCTGGATCCGTCTCAGAAAAGCATCTCAAACAAATGAGATCGCGCCGTAATATGAGTTTGTCTCTAACACCTCACCGTCCATCGGTTAAGTGGCATTGCGCGCGAGATGTCCTCAAACACATTTATCCAGGTTTAAAAAAAAAAAAATTATTGCGAGGTGCCTTCAGATACATTAATCTAATTTTTTCTCCCCAAAAATTAATCTGCAAGCACGTAATCCAAGTGTTACTCGTGAGATGTTTTCAAATACGTCAATAAAGGTTTTGATGTCGTCAAACAAATTGATTCAAGTTTTGTTGCGTTTTTCTTGCGCAAGGAACGATTTATCATACGAGTGTTTATAAAGGCACAGTGATAACGGATATATTCACAGGCTTGTCCAACGAAAACGCACTCTGCCTGAGGAATATAGATTGAAAATAAATGGTTCATTTCTCCATCAGCAAGAGACATAGATTCTCATGAGCCCTTGCGTTGCAGACGCTGATGATAATCTATGCCTCTCGCAGATTTTAATTTTGCGTGAGGGACTGCGTGTATCGCTGGTTGTCTGGTCTAATGGCGGTGGGACTGCGTGTATCGCTGGTTGTCTGGTCTAATGGCGGTTGGACTGCGTGTATCGCTGGTTGTCTGGTCTAATGGCGGTGGGACTGCGTGTATCGCTGGTTGTCTGGTCTAATGGCGGTGGGACTGCGTGTATCGCTGGTTGTCTGGTCTAATGGCGGTGGGACTGCGTGTATCGCTGGTTGTCTGGTCTAATGGCGGTGGGACTGCGTGTATCGCTGGTTGTCTGGTCTAATGACGGTGGGACTGCGTGTATCGCTGGCTGTCTGGTCTAATGGCGGTGGGACTGCGTGTATCGCTGGTTGTCTGGTCTAATGACGGTGGCCAAGACAGGTAATGAACGTCTTGAGGAACGAGAGTTATCTTTCTTTCCACAAAATCGACATGTAGCGATCAGAGTACCAGCTGGAAGCAAAGGGTTTGGGACCGATGTAGGCTGCATGTCCTCGGCCCGCTCACAGCCGTGTAAGGGCGAACGACCGCTGACAGCAGCCCGAGGATCAAGGGAAAGCTTTGTCAGGAACACGGCGTCAGCGACAGTTTCAGGCGACGATTTGTACGTCCAAAAAATACTTGAAAAAGACTTGAACTAGGTGGAACCTTTCGGCCACTGTCAAATAAATTGCAATTAGCTAGCTCAAGAAGATATCATACTCACTTGGATTTCTTTTTAAGTCCCTTCTATTTATAGAAGGGACTTTTTAGGACGGGTCGCGGTGGGGCGAATTTAATAGCATGTCCATGATGTCAAAGGCGGGCAGGCTAAACCTCTGACAACTGAAGTAACAAGATAAAAATTACGTCATGTCTAGTTACGCGGCTAACCTCGCTGCTGAACGTACATTTGGCGCGAAGCGCCGTATGTGCGTATGTATGTATGTGTGTGCGTATGTATGTATGAGTGTGTGTATATATGTATGTGTGTGTGTGTGTGTGTATGTGTGTGTGTGTGTGTGTGTGTGTGTGTGTGTGTGTGTGTGCGCATGTATGTAAACAAGAGAATCTCCAATATTTCTGTACACACAAGCTTGAAACTTGGCGAAATACTTTCTTAAAGGGGTGTCTAAAAGATTGATTGTACATTGCTTAACGTCCCGACAGCAACAAGACCTTCTCAGGACTTACCTGCACTGCTTGTGAAAAAAAAAAAAAACCTCAACAGAATATTGAATGTATGTCGCCAGCCGGTCTAATACGCTAAATAAAGTTAAGACCATTTAGCAACACACATCCAATATCAAGAGCTACAGGCAGCGCAGACAGTAGGGAGAGTTTTATAAAAGGAAAATACAGGTGAATGGACCAAGGCTAGACAGAAACACATGCCCCAGAATAGAGGGAAAAACCCACCCTGTGGGGCTGACCAGGGTGACCCTGGGAACTAAAAAGTAGTTAACCCCACCCAAGTCCCCCAGGGCAGACCCGGGTGGGAGTGACTAAAAGAAAGCCTCCGAGCATATTGTAATTGAATGTCTCATTTCCCCCCAGCATGTCGCATTTCACTGTGCACAAATCTCATGACTTTACCATGTACCTTTTTACTGTCGAGAACAAAATAAATACAATCCTACCACAGGAGATGTTGATCCTAATGAGAGAGCCCCCGCAGTTGCAATAACTTACCGCAGTTGAGGGGCTCATGAGGATCTACATCTCTTGCTGACACCATTTGTATAGTTGGCGCTCAGTTAACCCTTTCAGCCCCAAGGTCCCATTCGTCACATTGTGGAGGCGTTGCGTAATGACTATGTACCAGTTGCAGGAGGCGGATGGATCAGGATAATTCAAGGGAAGTGCCAGATGAGCGTGGCGCCTTCAGGCGCCAAGCTGACCTGGCACTACCCTTGAAATTATCATGGTCTATCCATCTCATGCAGTAGGGACTCGGGGCTGAAATCGTTAACATCGATTTCAGAATCACAGTGTGCGACGTACCACTGGCAGGGACGGTGAAAAGAACAGCTGGAATTACATTTATCGTAACGACAAAGAAACACCAATGATAATCGACTATAAACACTGCAACTAGAAAGCTTTAGAGGAAGCTTCAGAAACGCCAAGTCCAATTTCTGGATTCCAATCTTTCTGATTTAATAGCGCCTTCTGGCCAGTCCCCGAACTCTCTGGCTTTGTATCCTACAGAAGACAGCTATTTGCCCGCCTGTGTATGTATCGATAGACGGGCTGGGGGGGGGGGGAGGATTACGATATAATAAAATCGTAACCCATTAACTCTCAGTTCCACGAATCGCCCCTTAGAACCAGCTGAGACTGATATCTTCAACCTCATCCGTCCCACAGGCATACAACGATTGTCATCAAGAGACATAGATCCTCATGAGCCCCCGCATCTTGCCTTTTGATGTTCTTTCACAGTCAGCAGTAAAGGGGTGAATGCGTCATGAGCCGTGCATAGAAATGGGTATCAATGGGTATCAATGGGTATAACAATCAGCTTTTACTACGCAGCGCATTGTCCAAAAATCTGCTTTGTCCCCTGAAGCCAATTTTCCAATCGGTCAATTTTACCTCTCGCGGAAAAATGATGCATAAATAAATTAGCGTTTTCAACAGGACATTAACTCGCCACAAACCCGTATTCTTCTGGCTAAACTGCTGTAAAACTGCACGCAACACACGCAAGAAAATCGTTCATCTCATTAACCGGATTCAGATAATGTGTGATTTACTCAGCGGAAAGGGAACAAATTGAATGATACAGAATACGCTGTGAATATCGGTTGTACCAAAATCAGCTTTAACACGTCAAACCGTAGTGTCAAAAAGCCCGAACCAGCTCATAAGATAAAATGACCTTTGTAGTTCAAGGGTGTTTCCAGAAAAGCATGTCGCCTCCAGGCGCCAAGCTATTCTGGCACTACCCCTGAACTACGACGGTCGATCTGTCTCCTGAACTGTAAAATATTTTTCAGAGGACTGACAAAACTCTTGAACTACCGATGTCGATGTGTACAATGAAATGTGTGAATTCCGTTTACAGGACAGCTCCCAAATACGGAAGAAAAAAAAGGAATAAACACTCTCCCGAAAAAGATAAAACAATTTGTTGTTTTTTCGGTCGACGTCCGATCGAAGTGTATTTCTTTCTTTCTTTCTTGGCAATCTTTTGCGTTCTACACAGTCCTCTTTTCCTTTGGTCTGATACTCTACACTTGTCAGTCTGAACCTTGGGGCTCAATCGGCATTGACTCATTCGATACACGCCGCATCCGGATACGCGGGAAAAAGCATGTCCCGAATGTGTTAATAAGAGAACGAAAGCAGGTCGTGTGGCTGCACAATGGTTAGCCAAGTGTGGAGTGCAGGCAACATGCAGGCCTTCCGTACATAAGTATCAGCAGTGTGCACAGCAGGGCGAATTGCAGTCAAAACTCCGGGCACTCCCGGAAATTACGTCTGGCGAAGTGCATCATGGGAACCCAGTGAGGCGGCAAGATGGCGGAAACTCAATATTTTGCCTGCATTTCGCGGCGGTGGGGCGGAGGATCTCTAAACAGTCGCTGTCTTTTCACTCAGTTCCTGTCGTCTGCGTGAGGTACGGGTTCTCAGGTCAGCCCTCCAAGCATCCACCCAGTAAGCAAAAGATCCTTGGGCCGACGTCAGCCGCAGTGGGCCCGCGCACGAATGTGCGCGGGCCCCACTGCGGCTGACGTCGACCCGTGGGTCTTTCGCTTGTTAAGTATGGCACGAGATTGTAAATCTATGTCCCGGGAGAAGCTAGGCCTTGGCTGACATCTGACACCCTAGTATCCAGATCGTGTCACCTTCAACTCACACCTCGGAAGTGCTTTCGGGCTGACGTCAGCACAGACATTTGCAAGAGGACCTGTTGCTGACTGTAAGAGCTAGCAAGCTAGCTCTCTGCTGTTGAACACTGAAGACGGGCCGTCGTCTGCGGCTTGACCAGACAGTGCAATACCGACAAGGACCAAGGATAACCAACAATATTTGTGGGTTGGGCGGGGGAGGGGGGGGGGGTGTGCGAAATGAAATTTAACTTTATTTTCCAAGGATAAAAGAATAGGTGCGCAGACCTGTTTTCATTCTTGTCCTTGCTACACACTACAAAACGAAATAACGCAGACAAAATCTCTCCTACCCATACGGGCGCGCCCGTGTGCATTTGCCGCGTGTACAGGTTTGTGCCAGATTAGCTTGTAGCCTACAAGCGCCAAGCCAAGCCTGCACAACCCGGCACACACAAACACACACACACACACACACACACACACACACACACACACACACACACACACACACACACACATACACACACACACACACAAACAAACACATACACACACACACAGCCAGCGCTCTCATGTACACATACATTGCTATCACTGACAACTATACTACAACAAATAATTAACAAGATGGGATGAACCATAACCCAACAAGTCCCTTCTAAATGAGAGCTGTCCTTGCTGTCAATGGCCTCTACCTTTTTTCTTTGACCTGATTCTGATGTTGAATTATCTCCGCTTGAAAAAGTCTCGCAGATCTGCCAATGCGTCAGTGAGTTCTATAAGGGGCGCAGTATATACGCGTCATTGATTTGTCAAAGGTCATTTGTGATGACGTAAGTTTTCGTTTTTACTAATTTTATATTTTATGTGATACGAGTTTCACTTTCGCTTCATAGGCTTGAGAAAATGGTGACAAAACTAGAACTTGACGGTACAATTTCAGTCTTGCTATAATGTGTGTGAAAGCAGGTTGACTTTACCTAGCTACATGATATACTAAGTACACGAGTCACCCGCATGCTCTTCTGAAAGCGCGTCGATGTGTGTGTGCGTGTTAGTGCGTGCATGCGCGCGCGCTTCAAACATCTCCAAGAGGCATAGATCCTCATGCGCCTGAAAGGCGTATGAGGATCTATTCCTCCTGAATTTGCGCGCATGTTTGTGTGTGAGAGAGAGAGAGAGAGAGAGAGAGAGAGAGAGAGAGAGAGAGAGAGAGAGAGAGAGAGAGAGAGAGAGAGAGAGAGAGAGAGAGAGAGAGAGAGAGAGAGAGAGAGAATGACGTCATATTTAGAGTATTATGTCAGTGTCTGCGTAGTGACGGAGTTGCCTCTTTTACGTCACCGCCACTCTCTGACTTTCTCTAGAAGTAAAGTTTTTTTAGTATTTAATTGTTTTCTGAAAATAATTCATTTTTACTAAAGAAGTTGAAAGGATACAAAGCTGGCTAACGAACTCATCCAATGTCTTTATCCAAACTAGCTGTATGTAAAAGTTCAAGTAAACATGGCAAAAATTACGAACTCTAATCTGGGTCAACCGACTTCCTATAAACGGTTGTTTATGTCTTCAATGAGACATTCAATTACAATATGCTCGAAGGCTCTCTTAGCCACCCATTTAAGAAAGTATTTCGCCAAGTTTCAAGCTTGTGTGTACAGAAATAGAGGAGATTCTCTTGTTTACATACATACAGACACATACATACATACATACATACATACATACATACATACATACATACATACATACATACATACATACATACATACATACATATTCATACGTACGCACATACATACATACGGCGTTTCGCGCCAAATGTACGTTCAGCAGCGAGGTTAGCGTAACTAGACATGACGTAATATGTATCTCGTTACTTCAATTGTTAGAGGTTTAGCCTGCCCGCCTTTGACATCATGAACATGCTATTAAATTCGCCCCACCGCGACCCATCCTAAAACGTCCCTGCTATAAATAGAATGGACTTGAGAGAGAGAGAGAGAGAGAGAGAGAGAGAGAGAGAGAGAGAGAGAGAGAGAGAGAGAGAGAGAGAGAGAGAGAGAGAGAGAGAGAGAGAGAGAGAGAGAGAGAGAGAGAGAGATCCTTTTGAACGTGTTCACACATTTTCAACCGTCTCATGTGCCAAGAACAGTTTTCTTCGGCTCCCCAAACTTGGACTTAAAGGGACAGCAGACAAATCAAATGAATGCAATTGGCTATTTCTTCAGAATCAGGCCAGTCAGAACTGACTTAAGTCTATTGCTGTAAACCCGACCATGTACAAGAGGCATAGATTCTCATGAGCTCCCGCATTTTGCGGGGGTTCACGAGAATCTACGCCTCATGTTGTGGCAATCTACGGGTTATTTTGACGTCATTTATTAAAAAATGTTATGAAGAGTGTGTTATGTTGGGTGCAAATATAATGTTTAGTCTTAAACATCGAACATCGATGAGTTATGACGTCATCAGTGACACTACCATCACAGGATATTGAAAGTGAAATGGGGAGCATCTGCAGAGGACACAGCTGAAAGCCAACCAATGTGTAGTGTCACTAAAGTACGTGTGCATGAAAATCCGCTCTGTTTGTTCTTGACCTACTTTTCGTTTGTGAAAGGCACCTAAATAATCAACATGACATACAAACATGAAAATAAAAAATGTCTTTATTTTTAGGTTAGCGGCCATATTTACCTGATGAAATGGATATGGGTGTGTTCTTTATCTCTGTGTCAGTCACTGGAGCATAAAAAATGGGTTGAAAGTAATCCCTCATTAAATAAAATTAATTAAGAAAATTATGTGCACCGAAAGTTCTGGTTCTCTAATGAATTTTTCGAGTCAAATTTCATTTGAGGCAGTTAATAACACCATAAACAATCCACACACAGTGTGTGTTAAAACATATCACAGAAAACTTGCTTCACAGAGTGTGCCCAGTATTGCTTATTTACACCACTAATGAAACCCTGTGTCCTCCAATGTAGCCATGGGCGATAACTCATCCAATTTGTGGTGTGAAGGTAGCTCAGACAATAGGCTGAACATCTGAAGTAAGCAACAAATAAAATGTTCTTGTTTTGCTGTCAGGGTGGCTCTTTGTTTGCGGGTACACTTACAGACACTTTTCGCGTTTTTAATGGAAGTCAATATATATTGAAATGAGCTAAATGTACTGCCTCATAAGCACTCATCTGCAAAAGCAATCTACGGTGGTCAAACCACCCGTTAGCCAAAGGCATTGAATCTCATGAGCCCCCTCCACCCCCCCCCCCCACCCCCCCACCCCCGGCATCACGCAAGGGCTCATGTGTGTCTGTGCCGTTTGGTCGTTGACCCTCTCGACATACTGTTCTTCCTCAGGCAGGAGGGGGGGGGGGGCGCATCCCACTGAGGTTCTTTGAATTATGCTGTCTGTATTTTGATGCCCACAACGTGCCCTCTAATGTCCTTTGAGTTCCGTAATCTAATTTCAACCGTACGTTTAAGTCTCTCTTCCTTCGGTCCTCACCCGCTTGTGCCTGACGCTAGCGCTGCTGTTCACAGTATCGGTGGCTGTGTGCGCAAATGGGTTTAATTATATTTAGCCTAATTTGGAAAAGAGGAAAATAAAATAGGAGAGGAAAAGTGATTGGGCGGGAGAGGCACTTAACAACACATCAATCCTCTAGCTGTCGGTCGCGATTTTTGACGCGATGATTCTGCAGTTATAACAACACCCTGACATCCTGCAGGAAAGAAAGCAGGAATAACAACACCCTGACATCCTGCAGGAATAACAGAAGGAATAACAACACTCTGACATTCTGCAGAAATAACAGGAGGAATAACAAAACCCTGACATGCTGCAAGAAAACCAAAACCCTGACATCCTGTAGGAATAACAACACCCTGACGTCCTGCAGGAATATCAGCAGGAATAACAACACCCTGACGTCCTGCATGAATAACAGCAGGAATAACACCCTGACATCCTGCAGGAATAAGAACACCCTGACATCCTGCAGGAATAACAGCAGGAATAAGAACACCCTTACGTCCTGCAGGAATAACAGCAGGAATAACAACACCCTCACAGCCTGCAGGAAAACAACACCCTGACATCCTGCAAGAATAACAGCAGGAATAACAACACCCTGACGTCCTGCAGGAATAACAACACAGTGACATCCTGCAGGAATAACAACACCCTGACATCCTGCAGGAATAACAACACCCTGACATCCTGCAGGAATAACTACACCCTGACATCCTGCAGGAATAACAACACCCTCACATCCTTCAGGAATAACAACACCCTGACATAATAATAATAATAATAATAATTACGGTATTTATAATGCGCTTATCTTATAATAATTATAACTCTAAGCGCGCACTCACAACTCGCAAACGCATGCGCACGCTTTAGACAATGACTCACGTAACACAAATAGTGAAGATACATTAGGACGGTCAGCTTGGGCTGGGGAGTGTGGTGATATAGTGCTAGAACTGTTGAAAGAGATGAGTTTTGAGGGCAGACTGGAAGGAGGAGAGCGAGTGTTTCTGACGGAGAGAGAGTGGGAGAGTGTTCCAGGTGGTTGGACCGTATACTGAGAAAGAGCGGGGGCCGAAAGTGCTGAGTTTGGTGCGGGGGATGAGGAGGCGGAGAGGGTCAGAGGCGGAGCGGAGGGAGCGGGGAGGAGTGTAGGGGTGAAGTAAGTTGGAGAGATACGCAGGAGCGTAGTTGTTCAGGGATTTGTAGCAGAGAGACAGAATCTTGTATTGGATGCGTTGGGGGATGGGGAGCCAGTGAAGGAGCTTGAGCAGGGGAGTGATGTGGACGGATTTTTTCTTTCTGAGGACGAGGCGGGCAGCATTGTTCTGGACGCGCTGGAGAGTGAGAGTGGTGGAGTGAGGAAGGCCAGAAAGGAGAGAGTTGCAGTAGTCGATGCGAGATAAGATGAGAGAGACAGCGAGTTTGGTGGCAGCTTCGGTAGTGAGGTATTTTCTGATCTGACTGATGCGGCGGAGGTGGAAATAACATGCCTGGGCCGTGGCGGAGACGAAACTGGTCATGGAAAGAGAGGAATCAAGGATAACGCCAAGGTTCTTGACCGAGTCAGAGAGAGAGATGGGGGTGCTGTCGAGTTGAAGGTGGAGAGAGGGAGAGAGCTGGGAAAGTTTCTGGCGAGTGCCTACCAGCATGGCTTCCGTTTTGTCGTCGTTCAGTTTGAGCTTGTTTGCTGTCATCCAGTTTTTCACGTCCTCATAGCAGTCAGCCGTGCGAGTCAGTAGTGTCTGAGTGTTGTCGAGTTTGTCTTTGTCTAGTAGTTGTGAGTCGTCAGCGTAGAGGTGGTGGTGTATGTGGTGAGACTGGATGATGTTGGGCAGTGGGGAGATGTAGAGTGTAAAAAGGACCGGGCCCAGGACGGACCCTTGAGGAACGCCGCAGGAGAGCCTGACTGGGTTGGAGGAGACGCCGTCGATGGTGACGGACTGCTGTCTGTCGGAGAGGTAGGAGAGAAACCAGGAGTGAGCAGAGTCAGTGATGCCAAAGGAGTGGTGGAGGCGGTGGAGGAGGATAGAGTGGTCTATGGTGTCGAAGGCGGCAGAGAGATCGAGTAGCGTAAGAAGGGAGATGTTGCCCGAGTCAGTGGAGAGAAGCAGGTCGTTTAGGATATGTAGAAGGGCAGTTTCAGTGCTGTGATGTTTGCGATAGGCGAGGACTGAGGAGCAGGCGACATCTGAGGACTCCCGGAGGTTGGGCAACGCGCCGCAGATGGAGTAGCGGGCACGACCACCGAACCTGACGACATCGCCTGCACCGGCCAGGAGATAAGTGCTGCAGACAACACCCTGACATCCTGTAGGAATAACAACACCCTGACATCCTGCAGGAATAACAGCACCCTGACATCCTGCAGGAATAACAACACCCTGACATCCTGCAGGAATAACAACACCCTGACATCCTGCAGGAATAACAACACCCAGACATCCTGAAGGATTAACAACACACTGACATCCTGCACCGACATCCTTCAGGAGTATCAACACCCTGACATCATGCAGAAATAACAACACCCTGACATCCTGCAGGAATAACAACACCTTGACATCCTGCAGGAATAACAACACCCTGACATCCTGCAGGAATAAGAACACCCTGACATCCTGCAGGAATAACAGCAGGAATAAGAACACCCTTACGTCCTGCAGGAATAACAGCAGGAATAACAACACCCTCACATCCTGCAGGAAAACAACACCCTGACATCCTGCAAGAATAACAGCAGGAATAACAACACCCTGACGTCCTGCAGGAATGACAACACCGTGACATCCTGCAGGAATAACAACTCCCTGACATCCTGCAGGAATAACAACACCCTGACATCCTGCAGGAATAACAACACCCTGACATCCTGCAGGAATAACAACACCCTGACATCTTGTAGGAATAACAACACCCTGACATCCTGCAGGAATAACAGCACCCTGACATCCTGCAGGAATAACAACACCCTGACATCCTGCAGGAATAACAACACCGTGAATAACAACACCCAGACATCCTGAAGGATTAACAACACCCTGACATCGTGCACCGACATCCTTCAGAAGTAGCAACACCCTGACATCATGCAGAAATAACAACACCCTGACATCCTGCAGGAATAACAACACCTTGACATCATGCAGGAATAACAACACTCTGACATCCTGCAGGAATAACAACACCCTGACATCCTACAGGAATAACAACACCCTGGCATCCTGCAGGAATAACAACACCCTGACATCCTGCAGGAATAACAACACCCTGACATCCTGCAGGAATAACAACACCCTGACATCCCGCAGGAATAACAACACCCTGACAACCTGCAGGAATAACAACACCCTGACATCCTGCAGGAATAACAACACCCTGACATCCTGAAGGATTAACAACACCCTGACATCCTGCACCGACATCCTTAAGGAATAGCAACACCCTGACATCCTGCAGAAATAACAACACCCTGACATCCTGCAGGAATAACAACACCCTGACATCCTGCAGGAATAACAACACCTTGACATCCTGCAGGAATAACAACACTTTGACATCCTACAGGAATAAGAACACCCTGACATCCTGCAGGAATAACAACACCCTGACATCCTGCAGGAATAACAACACCCTGACATCCTGCAGGAATAACAACACCCTGACATCCTGCAGGAATAACAACACCCTGACATCCTGCAGGGAGAGGATCAACCTTGATAATTCAAGGCGCTTAGCTAATCTGGCACTACCTTTAAATTACCAGCTGCTGCTGTAGTGCGCCGGGGTACATGCCAATGGGACTCTCGTCCGTCTCCCCCCTCCCTCTCACTCCCTCCTCTCCTCGTCTCCAACCCCCTCCCTCTCGCTCCCTCCTCCGTCTCCCCCTCTCCTCCATGCTCCCTCTCCCTCCTCTCCTTCGTCTCCCCTCTCCCTCTCCTCCGTCTCTCTCCCCCTTTCTCTCTCTTTCCCTCCTCTCCTCCGTCTCCCCCCTCTCTCTCTCCCTCCTCTCCTCCGTCTCCCCCTCTCTCTCCCTCCTCTACTCCGTCCCTCTCTCTCTCTTCCTCCCTCCTGTCCTCCGTCTCCCCCGTTTTCCCTTCTCTCCGTCTCCCCCCCCCTCTCCCCGTCCTCTCCTCCATCTCTCTCCCCCTTTCTCTTTCCTCCTCTCCTCCGTCTCCTCTCTCTCTCTCTCTCTCTCTCTCTCTCTCCTCTCCTCTCTCTCTCTCCTCTCTCTCTCTCTAACCCTCCACCGTCTCCCCTCTCTCTCCCTCCTCTCCTCCGTCCCTCTCTCTCTCTCTTCCTCCCTCCTCCGTTTTCCCTCCTCTCCGTCTCCCCCCCCCCCCCCCCCGTCTTCGTCCTCTACTCCGTCCCCCCCCCCCTCTCTCTCTCTCTCTCTCCCTCCTCTCCTCCGTCTCCCCCTTTCTCCCTCCTACCCTCCGTCTCCCTCCCTCTCTCTCTCTCCTCTCCTGTCCCCCCCCCTTCTCTCCCTCTTTCCTCTCCTCCCTTCCCCTCTCTCTCCCTCCTCTCCTCCGTCTCCCCCTCTCTCCCTCCTCTCCTCCGTCTCCCCCTCTCTCTCCCTCCTCTCTCTGTCTCCCCCCGCCCTATCTCCCTCCTCTGTCTCCCCCCTCTCTCCCTCCTCTCTTCCCTCTCCCCCTTTCTCCCTCCTCTCCTCCATCTCCCCCCTCTCTCCCTCCTCTCCTCCATCTCCCCCCTCTCTCCCTCCTCTCTTCCGTCTCTCCACTTTCTCCCTCCTCTCCTCCGTCTCCCCCCTCTCTCCTCCCCTCCGTCCCTCTCTCTCTCTCTTCCTCCCTCCTATCCTCCGTCTCCCCCGTTTTCCCTCCTCTCCGTCTGACCCCCCTCTCTCCGTCCTCTACTCCGTCCCCCCCCCTCTCTATCTCTCTCCCTCCTCTCCTCCGTCTCCCCCCTTTCTCCCTCCTCTTCTCCGTCTCCCTCCCTCTCTCTCTCTACCTCCTCTCCTCCGTTCCCCCCCCCCCTTCTCTCCCTCTTTCCTCTCCTCCCTCCCCCCTCTCTCTCTCTCCCTCCTCTCCTCCGTCTCTCTGTCCCTCCTCTCCTCCGTCTCCCCCTCTCTCTCCCTCCTCTCTTCTGTCTCCCCCCGCCCTATCTCCCTCCTCTCCTCCGTCTCCCCCCCTCTTCCCTTCTCTCTTCCGTCTCCCCTCTCTCCCTCCTCTCCTCCATCTCCCCCCTCTCTTCCGTCTCCCCCTTTCTCCCTCCTCTCCCCCGTCTCCCCCTTCTCTCTTCCGTCTCCCCCCTTTCTCCCTCCTCTCCTCCGTCTCCCCCCTCTCTTCCTCCTCTCCTCCGTTTCCCCCCCCTCTTTCCCTCCTCTCCACCGTCTCCCCCCTTTCTCCCTCCTCCGTCTCCCCCCCTTTCTCCCTCCTCTCCTCCGTCTCCCCCCCTTTCTCCCTCCAGATTTACACAAGCAAAATTGTCTCCCCTGATACGCTGATCAGCGGTAGCGAATCGGGGGAGGCAACTAGCGTGAGACAAGAGGAACCTGTTTATCTCCCCCTTTCAAAGTAACAGCAAAACAACAAAGCCTAGCAACCACCCCTTCCCCTCTAAAACCAAAACTCTAAAGGCATAAATTACCTTTGGGGCGAAGGCTTTTTGCTCATCACTCATTTACGAAGGAAATGACACCATGTCACTGGGGTACTAGACTGATTTGTCAACTGTCCATTTTTGAAATTTCTCCTGCGGCCCTTAAAAAATACAAACATTTACAATTCAAAGTTTACCGCTCCGGCATACCGTACCGCCCTTCGTATAGATACCAGTGCAATGTGGCTTTCTTTTTAATATGATTTTTAATTGTTGGAACAGCGGGAGGGGATAAGAAGGGGGAAGGGGGGTTGGGGTGGGTGGGTGGTGCCGGTGGCGGTGGTGTTGGTGGTTTCGTGACAATCCAAACTTAAATTTTGACTTCAGGATTCAATCCGCTAAGCGCGGATATCAACTGGTCTACAAACTTAACGGAATTGAATCCTGAAGTCACAATTTGTCCAGACGCGTTTGGTTACCGTGTCTTTAATCCGTTCATTGCCGAGACAATTAAACACCACTCAAATGCAAGAGGTATAGATCCTCATGAGCCCCCGCAATTGCGGGGGCTCATGAGGATCTATACCTCTTGCTTGCACCACTTTGAATCCGCGTTGCTGGGGCAGCGGGGTGTTTATGGTGTGGAATTAACCAAGACTGCAGAAATACAGGACGGGTCCACTGACTGAACGGGTTAACGCCAGCATCGTCAAGCTCATCAGGTAGCAGCCTTAAACTGAGGACGGTCCGAGGAGATTTTACGCACTTCAAGTAGCATTTTCCCCTGACAGTCCAGTCAGAAAAGGACCCCTTAGCCGACGAGTGCTTGCTGTGACAGGGTAGCGTAATCCCCACCAACGTTACCACAATCTTTTTCTGATTTAACGTAGCGTCAAATTAAATTGCTGGGACTGGAAGACTCTATCAGGACACGTAATCTCGTTCCAAACCACGTTCCGTGCGGCAGGTTCCGCGCATAGTTCTGCCTCTCGAGAGCCAGCGAGTTGACGCTATCAGACTGTCCAATCGCAGCACAGGACACGATCTATTTTCTGACCTCCAGACATGCAGTAAGCCCTTCCCTGCCACTGCACGCACTAATTAGGATCATGAGATATATTATATCTCTTGCAGTGACTTCGTGTCAGTCTTTACCTATACACACACTACAATTGTTGGACATTCAAGCTTAAAATTGCGAATGTTACGTGGTAGCGGTCGTAGTAGCGTGCAATCACACCAGACACTCTCACGTAGGGTTCTTGTAGAAAAACCTCACTCAGTTGCAACTCGTCACACGTGGCACAAGGTTGTAGACCACACTGGAGTAACAGTTCCAACAGTACTTTATTCTCACGATGCACTCTCAGCACAATGCATCCACACTTTGATTGCAATATCTCTCACAAGTGTATCCTCATTTTGATACACGGCCTCTTACAATGCATGCACATACTTTCTAACACTCTCTTTTATGCTATCACAGATTTCCAGAACAATCCCGCAAATTACACAACTCAACCAATCAGAAAAGAAAACATAACCAAAATCATTATTATTCATTAAAACGAACACTCTAGATTTTTCTACAATCTTCCACTAAAATCTAGGTGCATTACGTAAACGTCGTGAAATGTAACCAACATGTGTACTACAAAACTTTGACGTCATATTTGAGGTCACTAGAACAATCGCGCCTTTTCCAAAACCTTCCAGCTTGATCTAGTTCGGACTTTGCTACAAGTTAGCGTAAATGTGCAACATTCTAGTCACACACCAAAATAAAATCGATTGCAATTCTCCATGTAAAAGGAAACGAATCATACTAAAAATGTACGTGATTGTAATAAAACATAACGCAACTGAACATTGGATCTTTTCCTATGATCAACACACACATGCCCTAAAAAGAACAACACAACCACAAACGTAACAGCGAACTAATAAGAGCGGTACAATATGGTTAGCTTTTTAGGGCAACCAGACCAAACAGGAGTGGAGGGGGGGGGGTGGCGCAAAGAGGGGGGAGGGGGTGGTGGTGGTGGCGAGGCCCAAGCAATACCCCCGAATAAGCTCTACACTTTGAATAGTTGGGATTGTGTTTTATTTCGTAGAAGACATGGACACTAGTGATGCGGCACTGGCAGGCACCAGGAGAAAAGAACAGAAATAAGAGATGTGCCACTGAACCCGGAGCTGTTGGTGGAAAACGTTTCACAAACACTTCCACAATCCCAAAACTGCACAAGTTTACAGTGTGAAGCGTTTTAACTCTTTCGAGACGTGCCGCATCCGGATTCGCGGCGTAAAGCCGCGAATCCGGATGCGGCACGTCTCGAAAGAGTTAAACTGTACCCCCTGGGTTTTCTTGTCACGTACCGACGTTCTCTAAGCCACTTGACTGCCCGTGGACGCAAATGTTGTCTTGGAAAGCAGGGCAAATTCAAGACCGAAGTGTCCCCTCAATCCAAGCAACACGGATATCATTCAAAGTTCAGACCAAGAACCTGATAACCCCCGCATCTGCAAGGGCTCATGAGGTTATTTGCCTCGTGCAGTTGGGTAGTGGTGGGTGGTGTTGGGTGGTGTTGAGTGGTGTTGGGTGGTGTTAGCATTTTTGCTGGCAGTGAATGGTTTACTGAGTGAAGATGACATACCAGTTTACGAGATCAAATGGCCGTATTGTCCAAGGGTGATTACTAATATCCGGCAAGGCTAAATGGATAACCCATATCAAAAGCAGAACTGCAGGACCCCCTGCTATAAGTAGGTATACTGGTGTGCCTATGGGCTTTTCCAGCGCAGAGATCCAATCTTGAACTAAAGAAACCGAACCAAACGGAAACGCGTCCAACGGATGCAAGTAGGAGTGCGCAAATAAAGCCACGCAACCTGCGTGTCCGTCCGGGCCTGAACTCAGTTCACTAGGTACAAAACGGGGATGTCAGAGTGGCGTCCTTTGGTGCAGAATTTATATGGCCGCCAATCGAACAAAGAGCGATCAATCTAACACAGAGCGAGCAATCTAACAAAGAGCGATCAATCTGCAGGAGGCACAGACGCTCATGGACCCTTGCAGGGGTCTAGAGGATCTATATCTCTTTTTGGCGGAGCAACACTACTGTACAGGCATTTGATTTTAATCCGCTTAACTCCAAGGCCACATTTTACAAATTGTGAAGGTGTCATCTAACTACTATGTACCAGTTGCAGGAGACAGATCGTCCACGACAGTTCAAGGTTAGTGCCAGATTAGCTTGGCGCCATTAGGCGCCAAGCTAATCTGGCACTACTCTTGAATTATGATGATCGATCGCTCTCCTGATGTAGTGCGTCAGGACAAAATGGGATGACAGGAAAAAAGTCAAGAAAATGGTTGGCATTTTGTTATCGCTCTCCCTAATGGGAATGTGTGTTGCCAACAAAATTAATGATTCTGGCTACATCTGCATCTGTACTCCTCGTATAGCGGAGATGTTAGGCGTTCTACCCACGACGTCAGCTGCCGAGAGGTAAAAATTACGGCTATAAATTCAATTTGGGATGCAAGTTGTGGGGACAACCCACGCAAAATGAAGAGAAGGCGACTGGGTGTATGTTGAACCTCTCTCAGTCCCTGTCACACACTTCCTTCACAACCTTGCAGCTACACCCTGTTCGTGGTAACCCCTTATTGCATCCAGCCTCAGGTACTGTGGACCGTACCAATGGCTCTAAGCCAAAGGGGGTTAATCTTGTCGCCTTATAGACAGATTTGATTGTACTAGCATTAAACCTAAGTTTTAACTCATTCAAAGCTACCCGCATCAAAATGGCCAAAGTGTCGTATTGCGTTGCCGGCAGCAAAGCTATAAGACACTTCCGCAGCTGTTGTTGCGGAGAGCCTTGCCTTGAATGAGTTAAGAACTGGGTTTGAATTGAATAACTTAAATAACATCGGCTTTTTTTGTTAAGAAGTACCCAACGGAGAAAGAAACACGCTTAGAAAAGACGGATACAACACAATTTATTAATATTTCGGGTAAATACCCTTTGTCAAAATAGACAAACAAACAGAGAGATTAGCCGCTACTTATCTTCATTCGCAGAAGGAATGTGTCAACTTCAGTTGCCTTCAGTTGCCCCATTCCTTCTGCCAATGGAGATAAGTAGCGGCTGATCTCTCTGTTTGTTTGTTTGTCTATTTTGACAAAGGGTATTTACCCGAAATATTAATAAATTGTGTTGTACCCGTCTTTTGTAAGCGTGTTTCTTTCTCCGTTGGGTACTTCTTTGCATATTACACGCTTGGCAGTCACCTTTTTGGTCTGGATTGCTTTTTTGTTGTTGCTTGGTTGGTTTGAAACCAAGAGCGTGGCTGCTATCCAACGACTAAGCACGCGCCAACTAACAATGACTTCGAACCGATGACCTATTGCTCACTAAGAAGCGTCCGGCATGACCTGCGAAGACAGACGCGTAAGCAGAAAGAAAAGAAACATGAGCAGGACTGACGGACGAATTTCGTAAGGATTAGAAAAAAAAAACAATCCGATTCTTGTGAGCCAATACGTAAGAGCATTAGTAATACAGTCCCCCCGCTGCATGCGGGCGTTGTTTTGTCTGGAAAACAAAGTTAAAAGTTTAATGGAACACTGCTGGGTGACCCACAAAGTCAAGTACTCAGTACCTTCGATGCCTATCCTAGACAAACAAAGGCGCCGAAGAAAGCAGTAAAGAAGAGTCAAGAACTACACAAGAAAGAAGATCGAGAAGCAAGACGTGGATCGATCTGTCTCTAGATCAGTTCGTCAGAGGGCAACTTCAAAATTTAGGGATTTCCGTCCGGGGACAGGACGTGTTAATGTCCTTGTTCATTGTTCATTGTTGTTATTGTACTTATTTTTGGTCACTGTTTATTGGGAGAGTTATCTTTATGCATTTTACCAGCACGTCTGCCACCTTTTGTCTACTGTATTGAAAATACGGTAGGGCTTTGAAATGGGGCTGGTTGGAGCGCATTCCAGAGCATTCACACGACGTGTTTGGCGTGCGGGGCAGAAATTATGGGAAAGATGCAACAAGATATAAATGACGTCACGTCTAGCTACGCAAACCTTGCTACAGAACGTCTTTTTGGGGGCGCCTAAGCGCCGTGCGTGCGTTGCGCGCGCGCGCGCGCGTGTGTGTGTGTGTGTGTGTGTGTGTGTGTGTGTGTGTGTGTGTGTGTGTGTGTGTGTGTGTGTGTGTGTGTGTGTGTGTGACAGCGACTAGAGCCCGCGTTTGAGGACGGACAAGCTTGAAATTTTAGGATATTGTCCCTAAAAGAATTATCTCGAGACCTTTTTTGGAATTTTTTTTTATTAAGATGCTCATTGGCGAGAAAATGGCCGTTTCACAAAAAAACCGGTTGATCCACACTGGAGTCCGTAATGGTTACAAAGTAAAGTAGATAATAGCACTGTCAGGGGAGAGAAGTGTGCATGATCGACCAGTGATCATAGATCTACTATGGCCAAAGCACAAAAAAAAAAAAAAAAAAATAGGAAAGAGAGGGGGCGCTAAAAAAGTGACTGAAAGCAATGCATATGGAAGCCCCCCCGAAGGGGGCGTATCACATATCCCACTGTTCCAGCCACTCAGTGCATGGAAATTTAAATCTAGGTCCCCCCCAAGGGGGGTCCAGATATTTAGCCGGTGTGGACAGCTGTTTCGGTCTTGGCGACCTCTTCAGCACACCATCGGCGATACTGGAGGATGCAGGAATTTCTGCCTACCTGCAAAGACAACCACCTTTCACTGTGGTGTCTGCAGAGGCATACATTCCATGCCACCACCTAGAGTTAAATTTCCATGCACCCTAAAAGAGAACCTACCAAAAGGGGGGGAAGGGGTTGCAGTCGATATTGTAGTAGTAAATGAAAAGAAAAGGGGAGACTGCCAGTGCTAATATTTTAGGAAGGTTACAAAGTAAAGTAGATAATAGCACTGTCAGGGGAGAGAAGTGCGCATGATCGACCAGTGATCATAGATCTACTGTGGCCAAAGCACAAAAAAAAAAAGATAGCAAAAAAAGAAATTCCTGCCTCCTCCAGTATCGCCGATGGTGTGCTGAAGAGGTCGCCAAGACCGAAACAGCTGTCCACACCGGCTAAATATCTGGACCCCCCTTGGGGGGAACCTAGATTTAAATTTCCATGCACTGAGTGGCTGCAACAGTGGGATATGTGATACGCCCCCCTTCAGGGTGGGGGGGGGGGCTTCCATATGCATTGCTTTCAGTCACTTTTTTAGCGCCCCCTCTCTTTCCTATCTTTTTTTTTGTGTGTGCTTTGGCCACAGTAGATCTATGATCACTGGTCGATCATGCACACTTCTCTCCCCTGACAGTGCTATTATCTACTTTACTTTGTAACCTTCCTAAAATATTAGCACTGGCAGTCTCCGCTTTTCTTTTCATTTGGAGTCCGTAATGTTTCCTATTTTTACTAGATATTTTGCATATTGCTAGATAAAAAGGAGATATTGAATGAGTTCGTTAACCAGCATTGTACCTCTAGAACTTTTTGAGTGATATTTACATATTATAAAAAAAAAAAAAAATATATATATATATATATATATATATATATATATATATATATATATATATATATATATATATATATATATATATATATATATATATATATATATATATATATATATATATATATATATATATATATATATATTTTACATTTTGGGGATTAATTTCACGAATTATATGGATTAATCTTAAAACAATTGAATCTTTTTTGTACGACCCCCCCCCCCCCCCCCCAATTCTTCTTATTAATAATGGCATGATTTTTGTATACGGTATTTACATAAGCCTGCAGTTTGTTGGTCTTGTCCTGCATTTGTTGATGAGTGTGGGACAGTAATGCCAAGTCGTCTGCAAAATCGAGGTCGTCAAGCTGTGTCCACAGTGTCCACTGTATTCCACTTCGTCTGTGCTCTGTGGTCATCTTCATGACCCAGTCTATGGCCAGTAGGACGAAAATTCTTCTAAGGCAACTGTTCATGAACAGCAGAGAATGAAATTGGGCGAAGAAGATGGGGATGGATCGGTCACAGTCTGAGAAAGCCAGCTTCCAGTATCACTAGGCAGGCATTGTCATGGAACCCCCAGGGAAAGAGGAAAAGAGGTAGGCCGAGAAACTCCTGGCGTCGAGACCTCCAAGCAGACATCAAGAGACTGGGAACCACCTGGAGTAGAATCGAAGGAGAAGCACAGGACAGGAGTTGCTGGAGGTCTCTCGTCGACGGCCTATACACGGGTAGGGGTGACAGGCGTAAGTAAGTAAGTAAGTAAGCAGTTTGTCTCAGCTGTCGCGTACGATTAGATCAATTGTGACCTGTACGCCCTAGGTGTAAAAATCAAACAATTTTCTGCACCACTTTTTCTGAGTCATTTGTAAACCAGCTAACATAACTTTAATTTTTCTTTTACGAAAAAAATTATCTTCTCATTAATACCCGCATGATTTTTTTCATAAACAGTGTTTGCATAAGCCTGCTGTTTGTCACGACCCTGGGGTAGGATTAGGTCAAAATTGTGACCTGTAAGCCCTAGGCGTAAAAATCAGCAAGAAAATTGCAAAGTTGATCCTCTGATACGTCAAATGTTAGTACTGCAATGAGTGACGTATAACATCGAGTCGTCACTATGAACACGGCGTCGTGGGGCTAATGATGCCATACCATGAAGCTTGAAGTGACGTCATTTCGCTGCTCGTGCTATTATTCATGTTCAGAATAGCAATGCTACGCCAGACCACAGAGCTTACGAATGGCTGGAATCGCCGTGTGTCCGTCTTTATTTCTGTGTGCCAGTGTGTGTGGATCAGAGGGTGGGTTAGAGTAGAAGGATATGGATTCGTGTCGCTACACGAGCCCACAGAGCGTACAAATGGCAGAAAGCGCCGAGTGTCCGTCTTTATTAATTTTGTGTGCGCCGACGTGTGTGTTGATCAGAGGCTGGCTTAGAGAGGAGAGAAATGGATCAGCATAATAAGCCTAAAAATAGGAACAACTCTGAATGTTCCTAAAAGATAATCGCATGTGAGCTCCAAACAATACGGCAGACTTTGGGATGCAATCCTCATCTTGTTTTGATGGTCATCACACACATCGGCACAACGCAAAATCCATTGAGTTACTGAGACAAAGCTTTTTATTTCGTCTATTTATATCTATGCACTTTTACGGAAACACAACCTGCAGTAGAAACACAGGTTACTGACCAGTGTCAACTAAAGAGTTGGACGAAAACTGTAGAGTGCCATCCGTCAATTTGAAACGGTAAAAAAATGACAGATGAATTTTTTTTTTTACGCTTTGTCCCAGGACGGGCTTTGCCAGCAACTTCTGCCTTGTTACGGCGTTTACAGACATTGCATTCCGTGTTAAACGGAGGAACGTGTACACAAAGATGACTTACTGGTCTGTGATTTTGGCTCTTACCGCGATAGCCCAGGACATGTAGTTTGGCTGTAAGGTCCAAACTTACAGACCAGCATGGCTGTAAGGTCCCCCCCCCCTCCGCAACCCCTACCCCCCCCCCCCCCCGCCTTTTTGCAACTGCTATCCCTCCACCTATACATCCCTCTCTCCTCTGTTTGATCCACTCCCCCTTACCACCACCCCCCCCCCCCCCGCCCCTCCCCCCAACTCTTCATTCCACTCCCCGAATATCTGTACCCCCCCCCCCCCTACCCATTTCATTCCCCTACCACGACCCTCCGTCCCTTACATTTCATCATTAGTTACCGCAGTGCATCGATTTATAGGTCCCCATGTTACAACGCCGCCCCGCCTCCATCCATCACACACACCTTGCTCAACAACAGGCTGAACTTCTGGTGACCTGCTCTGGGTGTGCAGCGCCGATACACAGACGATAGAAGCGCACATCTGTAGGTGTACTGGTCTGTGATTATGCGTCCTTACTACATCACGCTCGTAAGGTGCATAATACCAGACCAGCACACAATGATATTAACGAGCAAAAGAAATACGACATTTTGCGTATCATCGTAAACGCTAAATTGTTTACTATGATCCCACAAATGTTGCATTTCTTTCCGTATACATGCACATCGTAGGTCAACCTATCACGGGTTTTTTTATGTTCTTTTTCTGGCGAACAACTTCAGATGAGCATAGCGTCCTCATTTAAAATGAGGGGGCTGATGTGAAAATGGCAGATGAGGATCTATGCATCATGAAATGGAAAAGGTTTGCTCCCAAGCGTGAGAGGCGGTAATCCAATGAATTAGATGGGAAGTCACGTGACGTTACCGTAAGGTCGCCGTATTATAGATCGCGTTTGTACTTCTGACGTTGATGATTCGGTACTGGGGCCCTGTTTGCACGAATATACAAACCTGCCAAGGCAACCACTCGATAAGGCGACCACCTGTCTCAGCAGTCCACCCATTTGGTCCCATGGTCACCTCTCTATGACTTAGATGACCCCGTGGAAGAAAACCATAAAGCGACCACTTTTGGATAGGTGGTCGCGTTATAACCGTTTTGACTGTAATCTCGTGCATGCATTTATCTCTCAATGGTCTATACAATTGTCATTGTAAAGCTCAACGTGCATGCATTTATCTCTCAATGGTCTATACAATTGTCATTGTAAAGCTCAACGTGCATGCATTTATCTCTCAATGGTCTATACAATTGTCATTGTAAAGCTCAACCTCTGCCTCGAGCAAAAGCTGCTGTCATCAGTTGACTTCAACCAAAATGGCGCGCCTGCAGCAACTCTTGCTACATAGCATGGTTGTAGGGGGAATATCTTCAGGCATGGTCAACTCTTAGTACAACAACTGTCATTTTCTGAAACAAAAAGTAAACCGTGTTGCTACCTGCATGGTGGAGTAATTTATCCATTTATCTCCGACACAATACAAAAGAAAACGGCCCAGCCACCACCTTTGAAAGGTGGTGCCAGAATAGCTGTAAGCGACAAGCTATTCTGGCTTCACCCTTGGACCATCATGGTCACGCTGTCTCCTTAAGTGGTATATAAACTGAAAATGACCCAAAACGCGGGACTTCAGGGCAGCTATTCACGCTATCCACAGGACGATCGTTTAACCCATTCGAGACGTGCCGCCTCCGGAAACTCGGCTTAAATGCCGCGTATCCGGAAGTGGCACGTCTTGAATGAGTTAAGCGTGCAGGGACAAGTTGCAAGAGTTAGCTTAATATGAGTCCTGCGCCAGCCACTAAGCAAGGTACTGCGCTTTGGGCTCGGGAAGTTCCCCGCGTTGCCTAGCAGCGTCGGCGCGTCAGCCGCCATCTTAAGAGGATACCATAGTCATCGTATAGTAGCGAAATAGTGTTTCAACGCGTTTATCTTTATTTTTCTGCCTCTTTGGAAAGAGACAAAAACAGATTCTGGTGAGCGGTTTCCTGCAGTGATGGCAAGACTTGCTGTTATTGCTTATAGTACGTCAGGACTTTCCTGACATTACAAAAACAGCGATTTCCCTATGAGCGCTTAGTCCCGTATCCTCACAAGATGGCTGCCACGACTGGCGTGATGACGTCAGCTTCGCGAGCCCCATAGCGGAGCACCTTGCTTAAATACTTCAGTCACTCATGCATCTGATCCCCGGCGCTTTTCAGAATCCGCGTCTTTTGTATCTGGACTTTTACATTCATTATCAACGTCCTCCTTGTCACCATACAAGACATCCACACATTCATTACAGGCCTGGAAAAGTTCACATGCAATCATTATCACTAATGAATGGAGGACACGTCACTTCAAAGCTCGTCACATTCATCAGGGAAGAATGCTTGGCGTCTGTTTTTATATGATGTTCCAAAGGAAAGGAAGTGACGACAGAGGAGATGAGTGGAAGAGAAATAGGGGGGTCCTTTTGATTGGGAACTAAGTCAGTGGCGTAGAAACTCCGGGGAGAGAGTAGGGTGTGTAAGTCTGGTAGACCGCCTCTAAACATAACATGGCATGCCGGTTAACTCATTCTACCCCAACACCGAATTCCTTAAATTTTGCCGTTGCCCTCTGAAGACTGCTTTGCAGTGCAGGACACGGAGCGACCATGATAGTTCAAGGGTGATGCCAGAATAGCTATTCTGGCATCACCCTTAAACTGTCATGGTCGATCCTTACCTTGCTGTGGTGTGTCTGGGGTAGCATGAGTTAAACCGCAAAATGCTGCACATGTTGCTGCAACATTGTGGGACTCGAGCATAGGGGTTGGCACTGCAAAATGTTGTAATGTTGCACTTTTGTTGCAGGCAACATCTTGCGGTGCAACTGTAGAAACAATAAAGGAAAAGCCAGAAACAGAACATCCCCTATGTCATATGCCCTACATGATATACACAAATCAGTCCCAGTGAATGAGTATGAAAATTAAATTGAATTGAAACTTAAAATAAATTGTGGCAGGCATTTTTCTGCAAGATGTTGCGGTGCTAACTCCCTGTTATGTCTAGGTTCCCACGTTACAACTGTACTTTTGTAGCAGCTGCAACATTTGGCTGTTCTGTACTTCTGACGCTCGACTGCGAAATGTCATAGTGCAATTTGTGCAATATGTTACGGTTCCACACCTGGCCACGCTACTATCCTTGAGCCGTTCCTTCTTTCAAGACAAAGACCCCACCTACAAAACATCCCCCACCCCCTACCTCCCCCCTCCCCCTCTGCTCCTACCCCCCTTCCCCCCCTTCCCCCTCCCCCTCTGCTCCTCCCCTCCTTTCCCCCCCCCCCTCCCCCCCCCCCCCCCCCCCCCCGTCGTTTGATTTTCTAACCCTAAAACCCTCCCCGCACAACCTTCCGGCACCCCTGAAAATATGTCTTCTTTATCACGAAACGAACAAATGGAAATCTGAGATGCATCAACCAACATGTGACATCGGAACATGTATATATTATGTCAGTGTTCACTAAGAGTTCACAGTCATGCCGATTAACGACCACTACAGAGCAGGGGCCGTGGCCTGCAGTTGCATGCTGGTCTGTGACTTAAGGTCTTACCGCCAGAGCCGCAAGGTACAAAATCACAGACCAACAAAGATATCCGCGATGCATAAGAAACATGTTGCAGGTCTGTCTACCGCCACGTGAAGTATCCAGTCTACGATTCTGTTTGGTTTTGTTCTTTTATTTTGCTAATATTTATTTATTTGTATACTTATGGTTGCATTATGTTTTAAAACAAGCAAGCAAACAAACTAACATTGTAAAGCGCCTAGAGCTCCGTCAGGAGGGTAGGCGCTATATAAACTATTATTATTAATTATTATTATTATTATTATTATTATTATTTATTATTATTAGCCCTCGACCCCCCCCCCACCTCCGCCCCCATACGTACCCCTTTCCAAGACATGCTCATGCTGTACATTCAACCACTGGTAATGAAAATAATACTGGTGGCTACCCGAAGAAGGGGTTGTGTCGAGTACAAACTGGCATGAATGGAAACCACTATAGGTGCCGGGCACATGTCTGGGAGTGTGATTCTGCAAGTGATTGCTCATAATTCCTGATTTATGAATGTGATGAAACTCTATGCTCACGCATAGGGTTCACACAGAGGGTTTAGTACGGTACTGTTTTGTCAGCGGTTTGTTTTGTGACAGATATTACGTGGGGGCACGAGGCCCCACGTGAAATCGTAGGGAAACGTTTTGCACGGGGGTTTTAGTGAGTTCAGGCGAACAGAGCTGTAGGAATGTCAGTGCGGGCTAGATTGTCAGTAAGAACGGATGTATGTCAGATACACTAGCTGTATTGCAAGACTCTGAAACCTAGAATTCAGGTATGTTTTATATGTATTATTGATGCTTACTGAGTTAAAGTTAGTATGCGTTAGTAGGAGGTAATTCGGTTGTGTAGCGTTGTCTGGTTTGGTTCTGTTATGTGTGGTTGGAATTCGTAGAGGTAGCCGGTGTTTTGTCTATGTAGTTATTTACCGAGATGGATAACTAAGGATTGTGAGGTGTAGGCCCAAGTCGTTATGAAGGTAGTACGTGGCTGGTTAAGTATAGTCTTTTCCAGTGTATGGGGTAATGTATGGCGAGAGTGTTAGGTTATAGTCTGTTCCAATGTAGTGACAGAGTTATGGGGTGTTACGAAAGTAGTTCGGGTTATGAAGCACGTGTGTGTGAATGAACGTGTGGGAGTTATTTGTATCAGCCAGGTTACGTAATGTTTCTCATATCATCCAATATGTGTGTGTTTAGCAAGTGTTATGATAGTAGGACTTTCTTCAGAGTGCTTGTCGGGGGCGGAGCGACGGACGCCGTGACATCAGACACCTGAGGCTACCGCCGAGGGACCTATTGTGAGGTCATCTCCATCTCTTCACTCAGGGAGTGAGCGAACAGTGCCGAGACACCCGGGTCAACAAAGATTGCGCTACAGAACGAGTTACGAGGGCGTCCACGGTACGAGAAACGGGACGACTCGGGAGCGTACGACGAAGGACTTGCACGCCTAGACGTGACAGGACAGAACGTAACCAGGCGAGAACACCAAACAGGTTGGATTGTGAGAGACAACTACCTAGCCTGGCATTTACATTGTGTATGTGTATGTGATGTTGATATGCTTGTAGTGGGAAGGGGTGTGTACATAAGCTTTTGCGTGATCTTTCTTTGTTTACTTTTATAAAGACCCGCAGTAGAAAGAAAGCTAGTGTTTTGTTTTACCGAGTGAATGCGCCCGTCTGAGTCAGTGGCGGTGTATGCGTCTGTTGTGCGAGAGTATGTACGTGCGACTGGGGGCAAGTCGGCGTGCGTTACAGTGAACTTGTGAATCGTCTGACGTCAGCTGGGGCCCAGCCATCTGCTGGCTAGCTTACGACAATTAACTCCGCAGTCGCCGACTTTCACACGTCATCATCCCCCCTCCCCCCCCCCCCTCCCTTTTACTGCTAGTAGACGCAGATTAATATTGCGTTATGAAATAAGGACATTTAACTCATTCTGTACGTGTCGCCTCCGCAGATACGCGGTTTATGCCTGCTCCATGTGTACACCCGGCTTATACCGCGTATCGGGAGGCGGCATGTCTAGAATGATTTACACCCGGTTTATACCGCGTATCGGGAGGCGGCACGTCTAGAATGATTTACACCCGGCTTATACCGCGTATCGGGAGGCGGCACGTCTAGAATGATTTACACCCGGCTTATACCGCGTATCGGGAGGCGGCATGTCTAAAATGATTTACACCCGACTTATACCGCGTATCTGGAGGCGGCATGTCTAGAATGATTTACACCCGGCTTATACCGCGTATCGGGAGGCGGCATGTCTAGAATGATTTACACCCGGCTTATACCGCGTATCGGGAGGCGGCATGTCTAGAATGATTTACACCCGGCTTATACCGCGTATCGGGAGGCGGCATGTCTAGAATGATTTACACCCAGCTTATACCGCGTATCGGGAGGCGGCATGTCTAGAATGATTTACACCCGGCTTATACCGCGTATCGGGAGGCCGTCTAGAATGATTTACACCCGGCTTATACCGCGTATCGGGAGGCGGCACGTCTAGAATGATTTACACCCGGCTTATAATAATAATAATTACGGTATTTATAATGCGCTTATCTTATAATAATTATAACTCTAAGCGCGCACTCACAACTCGCGCACGCATGCGCACGCTTTAGACAACGACTCACGTACGACAAATGGTGAAATACATTGCGACAGTCAGCTTTTGTGGGGAGTGTGGTGATATAGTGCTAGAACTGTTGAAAGAGGTGAGTTTTGAGGGCGGACTGAAAGGAGGAGAGAGAGTCTTTCTGACGGAGAGAGAGTGGGAGAGTGTTCCAGGTGGAAGGACCATAAACTGAGAAGGCGCGGGGGCCGAAAGTGCTGAGTTTGGTGCGGGGGATGTGGAGACGGAGAGGGTCGGAGTCGGAGCGGAGGGAGCGGGAAGGAGTGTAGGGGTGAAGTAAGTTGGAGAGATAGGCAGGAGCGCAGTTGTTCAGGGATTTGTAGCAGAGAGACAGAATCTTGTATTGGATGCGTTGTGGGATGGGAAGCCAGTGAAGGAGTTTGAGCAGGGGTGTGATGTGGTCGGATTTTTTCTTTCTGAGGACGAGGCGGGCAGCATTTTTCTGGACGCGCTGGAGAGTGGAAGTGGTGGAGTGAGGGAGGCCGGAAAGGAGAGAGTTGCAGTAGTCGATGCGAGATAGGATGAGAGAGACAGCAAGTTTGGTGGCAGCTTCGGTGGTGAGGTATTTTCTGATCTGACTGATGCGGCGGAGGTGGAAGTAGCATGCCTGGGCAGTGGCGGAGACGAAGCTGGTCATGGTAAGAGAGGAATCAAGAATAACGCCAAGGTTTTTGGCCGAGTCACTGAGGGAGATGGGGGTGCTGTCGAGTTGAAGGTGGAGAGAGGGAGGGAGTTGGGAAAGTTTCTGGCGAGTGCTTACCAGCATGGCTTCCGTTTTGTCGTCTTTCAGTTTAAGCTTGTTTGCTGTCATCCAGTTTTTCACGTCTTCATAGCAGTCAGCCGTGCGAGTCAGTAGTGACTGAGTGTTGTCGAGTTTGTCTTTGTCTAGTAGTTGTGAGTCGTCAGCGTAGAGGTGGAGGCGTATGTGTTGAGACTGTATGATGTTGGACAGGGGGGAGGTGTAGAGTGTGAAAAGGACCGGGCCCAGGACGGACCCCTGTGGTACTCCGCAGGAGAGCGTGACTGGGTTGGAGGAGACGCCGTCAATGGTGACGGACTGCTGTCTGTCAGAGAGGTAGGACAGAAACCAGGAGTGAGCAGAGCCAGTGATGCCAAAGGAGTGACGAAGGCGGTGGAGGAGGATAGAGTGGTCTATGGTGTCGAAGGCGGCAGAGAGGTCGAGTAGTGTAAGAAGGGAGATGTTGTCCGAGTCGGTGGAGAGAAGTAGGTCGTTTAAGATATGTAGAAGGGCTGTTTCAGTGCTGTGGTGTTTGCGATAGGCAGACTGAAATGGACTGAGGAGGTTGTTGTCGGCAAGGTGGAGGTTGAGCTGGTTGAGAACAACCTTCTCAAGAAGCTTGGACAGGAAAGAGAGATTGGAGACTGGGCGATAGTTTTTTAGTTCGTTTGGGTTGAGGTTGTGTTGTTTGAGGAGAGGACGGACCATCGATGGCGGACTTGAAGATATCAGGGACTGAACCGTTCTCTAGAGACGTGTTGATGATGTCGGTAATGAAGCGCAGAAGTTTTGGAAGGCCGTCCCGGTAGAGAGAAGCTGGGAGGGGTTCTAGTTCGCAGGTTTTGAGAGGCATGGACTTTATGGTATTGAGGACTTCTTCCTGAGAGACGGGGCGGAAGGACGAGAGGGGGGTGCCGGAAAAGGGGGTGTCGGGAGGGCAAGGAGGGAAAGGCAGAGAGTCGAGTGTGTTGCGCAGAGTTTGAATTTTGTCGGAAAAGTAGTTGGAAAAAGCGGACGGGAGTTCTTCTCTGCTGTGTGTGTTGGGGAGAGG
The DNA here is from genome assembly GCA_036245525.1 of Semisulcospira habei. NCBI lineage: Eukaryota > Metazoa > Mollusca > Gastropoda > Semisulcospiridae > Semisulcospira > Semisulcospira habei. The sequence goes on from BTPG01000005.1 coordinate 186,207,142, forward strand.
AGTGTCTTTAGGAGTGCCTAGGAGTGTGTTCATGGTAGCGTAGAGGGTTTTGGAAGAAGTAGATTCCAGGATTTTGTTTTGAAGGTGTTTACGTTTGGAGTCGGAGATCATTCTGCAGACTTTGGATCTAGCTGCTTGGAAGATCTGTCTGTGAACGGTGAGGTCAGATGAGCGCCAGAGGCGTTCCGCTTGTCGGCACTCGCGCTTGGCCTCAGCTATGTCGTCAGTGAGCCAGGGGGAGGGGGGTCGGTTGGGTATGGAGCAGGTGGTGACAGGTGCATGGGTGTCTAGAAGTTTTCGAAGGGAGGAGTCGAAATGAGATGCAAGATCAGGAGAGGAGGCGGGGTCCAAGAGAAGGTCGACAGCTTCATCGAAGAAGCTCTGTCGGTTGACAGATTTCAGTTTGCGGCGAGTGACAAGGAGCTTGGGTTTTTTTCGGGGGAGGTAGGTTGAGGGAGACGAGAATGGCGAAGTGGTCAGAGGGAAGCACAGAGGAGGTGTCAGAGTCGAGAAAGAGTTGATCAGAGGTGCGGGTGATGATCCAGTCGAGGGTGTGGCCGAGTCGGTGAGTGGGTTTGGTGATGTGTTGTGTAAGATTGTGGTTCGAAAGTGATGTGCAAAGGCGTCTTGTGTCAGGGTGGTCGGGTTTGTCGCCAAGAAGGATATGTTTTCCGGGTCGTGTGCTGTAGTGGTCGAGGAGGAGGTCAAACTCGGTGAGGAACATGGAGTTTGTTTTGAGGGCTTGGAGGGGGGCGGTAGATACATGAGAAGATGAGGGACTGGCCACGGAGTGTTGCTACGGCCTCGACAGATTCAAAGGAGGGACGAGCAAAAGGGAGAGACTGAGAGAAGGAGAGGTGAGCGGAAAGACAGTCTCTGTAGATGATGGCAATGCCACCACCTCTGGAGGCACGCGGGAAGGAGGCAAGGCGGTAGCCACTCGGAGTGACGCTGACAATGATGGGTTCATCGCCAGCTAAGCGGAGCCACGTTTCGGTGATCACGACAATGTCTAGGTCGTTGTCTAGAATGAAATCTGAGATCACGTCGGCTTTGCCATCTTTGCAGACAGACTGTGCATTGAACAGACACAGTTTTAGGTTGGGTGAGACAGAAGAGGAGGAGGAAGAAGAGACGGGCGGAGAAGAGGACAAAGGAGGAGGAGGGTGGGGAGGGGGGGGAAAGAGGATGGAGGGGGGAAAGATGAGGGAGGGAAAGAGGGGGGAGGAGGACGGGACGGGGAAGGAGAACTGGGCAAGAAAGAAGATGCGAGAGGAGGGTGAGGGGAAAAGGGGAGGAAGTAAAGTGGGAAAAGATGAGGGAGGGGGGGGGTGAAGGGGAGGAGAAAGGGAGGGGTGGGGACGAGGAGGAAAAAAGCAGGCGAAGGAAGAGGGGGTGAAGGGAAGGTGGGGGAGGAGGGTGGGGGGAGGAGAGCCGGGAGCGGTAGATGAAGAAGAGAGGAGTAGAAATGGGAGAAGAAGGAAGGGATGGGGGAAGACGGGGAGACGGGGGGATGCGGAAAGGGTGGAAGGACATAGGAAAAGGTGAAAAAATGTGTGGTTGCGGGTGTGATGGTGAGTCGTGCCGTCTGCTAATTCCTCCCCCCCCCCCCCCCCCCCCCCCCACTGCGGCCTCTCTTTCGCGATCGGATGCCATGTAGGGTATTTGCAACACTGTCGGCGGCACTGGCTGCGCAGTAGGTGGCGTGGCAACGTAGAGATAGCAATTGTTGGCGTGTGTATCTGATGAGCATGATTGTTTGTGAGGACAAGAAAAAGAAAGACGGGACGAGGGTGCAGTAGTGTGTGTGTGTGTGTGTGTGTGTGTGTGTGTGTGTGTGTGTGTGTGTGTGTGTGTGCGTGCGTGCGTGCGTGCGTGCGTGCGTGTGAGAGAGAGAGAGAGAGAGAGAGAGAGAGAGAGAGAGAGAGAGAGAGAGAGAGAGAGAGAGAGAGAGAGATCTGGAGGCGGCACGTCCAGAATGATTTACACCCGGCTTATACCGCGTATCGGGAGGCGGCACGTCTAGAATGATTTACACCCGGCTTATACCGCGTATCGGGAGGCGGCACGTCTAGAATGATTTATTCCTTGGCGTGTTGGTAGTGGGTTTTTTTCCGATATGGCAAACATAATAATAATAATAATTACGGTATTTATAATGCACTTATCTTATAATAATTATAACTCTAAGCGCGCACTCACGACTCGCGCACGCATTTGACAATGACTCACGTACCACAAATACATTACGACAGTCAGCTTGGGGTGGGGCGTGTGGTGATATAGTGCTAAAATTGTTGAATGAAGAGGTGAGTTTTGAGGGCGGACTGGAAGGAGGAGAGCGGTGGATGGACCGTAGACAGAGAAGAAGCGGGGGCCGAAAGTGCTGAGTTTGGTGCAGGGGAAGTGGAGGCGGAGAGAGGCGGAGCGGAGGGAGCGGGAAGGAGTGTAGGGGTGAAGTAAGTTGGAGAGATAGGCAGGAGCGTATTGTTCTAGGATTTGTAGCAGAGAGACAGAACCTTGTATTGGATGCGTTGGGGGATGGGGAGCCAGTGAAGGAACATGAGCAAAATGCTACCGACACGTCTAGGGTTAATGCCGAAGATCCCCAGCTACCACAGGAAAATGTTACCGACACGTCTAGGGTTAATGCCGAAGATCCCCAGCTACCACAGCAAAATGCTACCGACACGTCTAGGGTTAATGCCGAAGATCCCCAGCTACCACAGCAAAATGTTACCGACACGTCTAGGGTTAATGCCGAAGATCCCCAGCTACCACAGCAAAATGCTACCGACACGTCTAGGGTTAATGCCGAAGATCCCCAGCTACCACAGCAAAATGCTACCGACACGTCTAGGGTTAATGCCGAAGATCCCCAGCTACCACAGCAAAATGCTACCGACACGTCTAGGGTTAATGCCGAAGATCCCGAGCTACCACAGCAAAATGCTACCGACACGTCTAGGGTTAATGCCGAAGATCCCCAGCTACCACAGCAAAATGCTACCGACACGTCTAGGGTTAATGCCGAAGATCCCGAGCTACCACAGCAAAATGCTACCGACACGTCTAGGGTTAATGCCGAAGATCCCCAGCTACCACAGCAAAATGCTACCGACACGTCTAGGGTTAATGCCGAAGATCCCGAGCTACCACAGCAAAATGCTACCGACACGTCTAGGGTTAATGCCGAAGATCCCCAGCTACCACAGGAACATGGACACAAAGTGGTGTCAGCAAGAGGCGTAGATCACCAGGAGCCCCCGCAACTGCGTGGGTTTATGAGGATCTTTGTCTCTTGCATTTCGATCGTGTTGACCTTTTGTCGGCGGGGACTGTACAGTGCACGGCGTTGCTTCTTGCACACGTCTGTCGTGAAACGAGCTTTGTGGCCACGCAACAACCGTGGCAAAACCAGTGGCCTTTCCCCAGAGTGGCCTCTCCCCAGAGTGGCCTTTCCCCAGAGTCTCGATGTACTTTGTAACAAACTTCAATCGGTTGGTTGTCAGAAAGCGCGCTACTGTACCCCCAACCTCCCTGCGACTTGACGGCATTATGTTGCAGAGCTTGTGAAGTCACCACAAAAGTTTTGTGACATTGCCACAACTGAAGCACGCTGACAATCGTCAGCAGTTTTGTGACAATTGTCCATTTGTCGTTAACCCTTATCATTCGGAATACACCAGTGTGGGAAATAAGTTTGACTAAAATCGTTCAAGGGGTAGTGCCAGAATAGCTTGGCGCCTCCAGGCGCCAAGCTATTCTGGCACCACCCTTGAACTAAAGCCATTGGTCTAGATCCTTATCTGTCAGTACTATAATGTAGTTTGCATACGACAGTGTACAAATTTGAAGCTTTTAGCCTCAGTATGATAGGGGTTATAGCAGTGTGCAACACTCGTAATGTGTGTCAGTGTCTTGACGTGTTTGTTTGGCTCAAGTCTTACTCTGAGAGTCAGGCAGTCGGTACAGCACCGACATTTCGAGCAGAGCGCTAATGAGGGGGCCCAGGACTGTGAGGGCGCACCAGAAACCCCGCAGACAATTCGACGCAGACACCGGAAAAGTGCAGAGTCGTCGACCACAAGCACTGAGGGTAGTGTCTGATGAGCTAATCACACAATACTCTTCTGTCGCTGGCGTGCGATGATCATTAAATAATCGATCACCTCTAACAGTGGTAGTATTTACTATTACCCGTGTTAACTCTTTCAAGGCGCCCAACGTCAATAGCTGTGGAAGTGACAATAGCTTTGCCTGCGGCCACGCTATATGACAGTTAACATGCGGTCGATTGCCGCGCAACGATCATACCATGCGTGTGTCTTCAGCTGTGACGGTCGATCCAAGCACCGCTTTCCCCATGATGTTTGTTTCCCTAGTAGTCTAGCAGCTTTTCGCAATTTCTGCAGACTAAGTAGTTCGTCAAAAGAGTAACAATGGTTTGCAGGTACGAAACGAAAGTACTAATGCCATATAGTTTATGCATGGCAACAATATTTGTCCTTAGGATGGAGACATTTTTGTAGAAGTGTTTTTCGAAAGCTATTTTTCGATGTGAGGGAACCAGTCCTCGTACACCGCCCGGATAAGGTGCAAGACATTTTTTGTGCATAACATTGAAAATTTCAAGCATACAAGTTACAAGTTTATTCCAGTGAGTAAATTAAAATCATCAGCAAGTAAACATGCATACATATATACGATAAAATAAGTTTAAAAGTATTATTTTTAATGCGGTAAGCATGGTCGCGTCGCTAGTTTCAAAATGGCGGTCAGCGAGAAGCCTTCTAAAGAAGTCAATCAGACGCGCACGGTTGATGAAGCTTTACTTTGCTCCTGAATTGAAACAGAGATTATTTTCGATTTGAACATCTTATCAACGTCAATTACGTTATTTTTCCTGGTCTTGAAAACAGCCTTTTCCATAGAACTCGGTCTTTTGTGGGAGGAAAGCATATCGAAAGTATGTTGTGCATGTTGTGCAATGTGTCTGCCGACCATCTTCAACATTCTTTGGCCGGATACAACATGCATGTTGTTCGTCTGTTTTTCAGCCTAACGGCTCTAAGTGCAGGTCTGCTCTTTTTTTTATTTTATTAGTGGAGATGGGATTTTTAACTGGTCAAGCACACTCGTATCCGACTGGTCTTAAGCACAAGCCAGGCGGCCCGGAGAGTGAAATCCATCTCCGAACCGTTTCTATCAAAATCACCATGTTCAGCTAAACACCTAAATATAAAATTTTAGTTTTTGCAACCAATTCAACCAATCCACACTCAAGTACTCACAAGGACTCTTATGATTAAGCTTTATCAGGACTGCATGGGACACAATACAGATAGCAGCCCTCTCTATTATATTACATGTTTTATTTATTTATTTATTATTGATTCATGTATGTATTCACTTACATATTTATTTATTATTTATCCTTTTAATTATGGATGGAAGGAATTCCTTGATGCACATGATCACTATAGTGGTATGGTAGTGGTCACCAAGGAGAGGAAATTTGTTTTCAATATGCATACATCTGTGCATGTTCATAATCTATCCTTTACTTAACATGCATATTTATAGGTCCCAGGTATCCCCAACTTATTTTATTAATTTATTATTTTTTTGTTTGTTTGTTTGTTTGTTTGTGATGTATGTTTGCACATACACATCAGCATAAAATGATTGATTGTACATTGTTTAACGTCCCGACAGCAACAAGACTTTCTCAGGACGTGCCTGCACTGCTTGTGAAAAAACCCAAACTAAACAGAATATTGAATGTATGTCGCCAGCTGGTCTAATACACTAAATAAACCTAACTAGACCCTTTAGCAACACACATCCAATATCAAGAGCTACAAGCAGTGCAGACAGTAGGAAGATTTTAAAAAAGGTAAATACAGGTGAATGTACCAAGGGTAGACAGAAACACACGCCCCTGAATAGAGGGGAAAACCCACCCTGTGGGGATGACCAGGGTCACCCTGGGAACTAAAAAGTAGTTAACCCCACCCAAGTCCCCCAGGGTAGACCTGGGTGGGGGACATCAGCATACAAGATGAGAACATACATATACACATATATGATGTAATAATAATAATAATAATAATAATAATAATAATAATAATAATAATAATAATAATAATAATAATTAATAATAATAATTAATAATAATAATAATAATAATAATAATAATAATAATAATAATTTATTATTATTATTATTATTATTATTATTATTATTATATATGATGTGAACATAACATGTACACATATATGGTAATAGGTGCATACCACCCGCTCCCCACCCCACATACAAAACCAGAGAACACCCATTAAATAATTTCATAATATATCCTTTACTTGGTATTCATATGTCCTAGTTATTTAAATGTATTATTTATTTTTATTTGTTTGAAAAGTAGGTTTTGTACATATGCTGATGTTCACATACACATATATGGTAATACTGCCCACTCCCAACCCCACTCCACAACCAGAGAACACCCACCAAACGACACTTACATCTGTGCATGTTCATAATCTATCCTTTACTGAGCATTCATATGTCCCAGGTATCTTGACTTACTTTATCTTTTTTATTTAACCGCCATGAGATGGCATTGGTCGCCTGCTCGACATTAAACCCAAATAACTATATATTTAAATTATTTATTTATTTTGTTTGCTTGTAATGAAGGTTTTTTACATACACATCAGCAAACAAGAAAATATACACATATATAGATGGTAATAGGTGCCATACTGCCTGCTCCCAACCCTTACCTAAATACACACATAAAACCGCAGAACACCTACCAAAGGAAGGACATGCACATCTGTGTATGTTCATAATTTTTAATCTACCCTTTACCTAGCATGCATATGTCCCAGGTACCTTAGACTTACTTTATCTTATTTATTTAAATTATTTATTTATTTTGTTTGTTTGTAATGTAGGTTTTGTACATACACATCAGCATACAGCTCAAGAACATACACCATGGTGCCCCTGTGCATGTGGCCACCAGTACTATTCTGTCAGATCTGTCACACCCAGCCAATCATCTCTTCGAGCTTCTGCCATCTGGCCGGCGGTTTCGTGCTTTTAAAGCCAGAACCTCTCGATTCAGATGCATTTTTTTCCAGAAGCTGTCCTCAATACATCACCATGCACGGAACAACGTGATTCCATGATTTGTGACATATGACTGATTTGTGTTTAATATTGTGTTTATCTATCTTTTAGTGCTGTATATAGGATGATCGCCAAATAAGTGTATGACATAATGAATGCCCTACAAGTGAGGACATGTTTTACTGTCGCCATGCCACACAAAAATCATTGTAACGTTTTACTTGGTGAATAAATGTCTTATGTCTTATACACGTACATGGTAATAGGTGCAGTATCGCTCGCTCCCAACCCCAATCCAGTTACACACACAAAACCGCAGAACATCCACCAATGTACATCTGTGCATGATCATAATCTATACTTAGCATTCTTATGTCCCAGGTATCTTTGACTTACTTTATCTTATTTATTTAACTGCCGTGAGATGGCCGTAGTCTACCGCGCGGCGTTAAACCCAAATAACTATTTATTAAAATTATTAATTTATGTTTGTTTGTAATGTAGGTTTTGTACATACACGGTAATAGGTGCCATACTGCCCCAATTTCAACCCCAGCCCACATACAAAACCACAGAACACCCACAAAAGACATGCACAATTGTATACTGATGGGCATTAGTGGACTGTAAAATCTATATATAGAGACTTCAGGTTACGCAAGTGGCTTGTATTGACTGCCTGTATTTTAGCTGCCCACCTACAAATTTCATGTGTGCAGTTAACCACACTGCACATGCAGCCATCAGTTCTGTGAAAAGTACTGTTGGCCTCATGCACAGGGGCACCAAAACTTAGAGATAAGGCCACACCTAATAACAATAACAGTACTAATAATAATATGCATACTCAGCCACTAGTTCTGTAAACAGCACCTTTGTAAACAGTACCAGTGGCCAAATGCACACATACATCATGGATGTTGCTACCACTGATCACTTCAAACAATAGGCTGCCCAGTTCACATTTTGATACCGTGAACTAGCCTGCACATGCAGTCATCAGTTCTGTAAATAGTACTGGTGGCCCCATGCATAGCGGCACCAAACTTAAAGGTGAGGCCAAAACTGCCACCTCAAACAAAACCAAACACTACCTACACACACATATCAATGATACAGTCAACCTATGTGTGCGTTAGGGGGAACACGCTTAAAGTATGGGACTGTACGTCTTACAGCGAAATGTCAAAACCAGTAAGAAGATAATGTAACAGCAACAAGTACATGTATTTTGTAAACCACTCAAAACATGACAACTCATCGAGTCTAATGGTGTTATGAGTGGTAGGTGATAGGTGACAATGCACTTGATATGATGGGAAATGTTAGCTATTAGCCGTGTGTAACGATTGCGGCGCATACAAGTCGTATTCCAGTGCGCCGTCCTGGGCCTGCGCAACAGTCCCATCCCCCTCCCATAACTAGCTGTTTATCATAAAACATAGATATCTCATTCATTTGATCACTTGACTGATTTATTAAATCATCTCTGTGTCACCTTTATCCGTTTTCTTTCTCGTTTTAATCCCAATATATATGTCAGTGCTAATGTCAGCTGCTAAGAATCATTGCAGCGAACTGCAAATGTCTATATGCAGACAAACTGCAAATAACACAGCAGCAAAATAAGTTCCTCTTTTGTGCAGTAGGCTACTGCTAGCAAGATAGGGTTCAATTTTAAACAAAGCATTGCATGAACTTCCAAGCGTGTTCACATTGTGTTGTGTATTTTTTTTTTCAGTGTGAAGTGTACTGTACCATCAGTGATCACTGAGACTGCATAATTGGCACTGGCAGTGATCGCACATCACAACATAGCTTGTCAGTGCAATTGATTAAAATAAATGTTACTGCTGCATAAAATAATTAATCAAGTTCCGAAACTTTGCTCAGCCATGGCAGTTAAAACCAAGTGGTGTGGCACTCTTTTTCTTTTACAGAATGCAGCATAGGTTTTGAAGATAGCGTTTGTGTTGTGGGTTGCGTTTTGTTTTGGTGCTGTGTTGTCGAAATGAAACGGGCAAAGCGATGGTAAAGTGAATGAAAATAAACGTGACAAGCCGTAAAAATGCACACAGCAACTTTACACGTTTGCTTTATTTTTTTAAACAAACAAGCTTATGTAGAACAAATCAAAAAGAACCCGTCGGCACACCGAAATTCACGTCCGCGGAGGTCGTGGCATCACGTGATGTTTTGATCACGTGATTTTGGGATACCTTATTGTTGAGAAACGATATTAATTTTGAGTTCAAGGCAAGCGTTTTCGTAATTGTTTCTTCTCTTAATATATCTAAGTGTGAAAATATTACTTTAAAAAATGAAACCCTTTTAAGTGACATATAGTGCATACTACCACTGAATACAGGATCAATGATCCCCTGTAAACATGGCCGCGACGGTCCTGGTTTCGTCTGCAGCCATACTGGAAACAAAATGTGCTACAGAAAAATGTCTCCATCCTCCGGCGGTTTAAAACGAGTGCGCACTGCTTTTATTCATACTAGACTTCATTTTGATATACCCAAACCTTTGTTACTCTCTAGAAAATCACTATCTCGTAAACGGCTGATCGTATATGAAGGGCAGCTGCTAGAATATAGGTACAGCTGCAGTGAACAAGTGTGCACCTGTGTTTGACACAGTTCTAAATTATTGGCTGGCACTTTTAGTACTCGATCTGCGCAATCGCAGAAAAATAGAACTACGCCGCAGGAATCCACATCTGGTGCATTTCAAACCACAGGCTTGGGTCGAGAACAGCGTTTTCACGGTATGGAATCCATGCAACAAATTTGCAACCTTCTCTCCTCTTCAGTCCAAAATAGTTCAGACATAAATGTTGACTGCCAGTCGTGTACGGGAAATAACACAGAGAGCGAGACTGGCCTAAGAACACTAGACGAAACATGTCTTGATTTCCTTAACACCTGCGTTGCTACTGACGATCCTGGTCGGTGGAAAAGAGACGTGTTTAACTCATTCAGCCCGAAGGCCGTATTTCCCAAATTTTGCAGGCGTCATCTAACAACTGTGCACCAGTTGCAGGAGCTGGATTGACCATGATAATTGAAGGGTAGTGCCAGATTAGCTTGGCGCCTGAAGGCACTACACTTCAATTATCATGGTCAAGCCATCTCCTGCTGTACGGTGTTGGGGCTAAAAGGGTTCAAACGAGGTTGTTTCTATGATGGCTATATTTTTACTGTCAAAGAGTGTTCTTTTTAATTTATTTATTGACGTATTTATTTTACTAAGCGAACGTAAGAGATAAAGGCATGGTAAAAACGCGTTTGTTGTTTCACTGCCTGTGTTGCACTGCCTGTGTTTCACTGCCTGTGTTTCACTGTCTGTGTTTCACTGCCTGTGTTTCAAATCAGAAATTACAAGCCATGCCAGAGCAGGAGGTCGGAATGCTAGTTACAAATGTTATCCCCGCAGGTTGTGTTGTTGTTTTCTTTCAATCACTGACACTGAATACGACGTGAAGGATCCCCAGCCGTCAAACCAGCATGGACGCAAAGAGGAATCAGCATGAGGCATAGATCCTCATGAGCCCCCTGCTACCGCGGGGGGCTCATGAGGATCTATAACTCTTGCAGTTGGGTGGTGTTTAAGTTTTTTCGGCTGTTGGGGGTTATACGAGATCTTCAAAAACAAAGGATGGTCCTCAGTAAAATATCATTACTCTTTTAAAAAAAAAATAACAAAGCTCAGACACGTTTACGACAATTTCTTCCGAAACCTGTCCTAACCCCCTCTCTGGCTGGCGGTTGCGGTTTTGTGGCGATAATTTCTGCACGAATCTCTCCCCTCTACCGAGAGCCAAAGGGTTGATTCCAGATCCGGAGAGAGCTCGACAATGATAGATGTGTGATGGTGCCCCAGTAATCGTGACACCACAATGAGCTATCATGGTCGATCTTGTTGCAGCGTATCAGGGCTAAATGGATGTATTAATCTCTTTACTGCCGGGACAAACCTCAACACCATCCAACTGCAAGAAGCATAGATCCTCATGAGCCCCCGCGACTATGCCTCTTGCTGAAACCATTTTGTGTCCATGTTCCTTAGGAGTACGAGGATCTTTGGTGTTGAATTTACGATTGCCGAAAACACTATCTGCGTGCACTGGCTGAGATGGGGCGAGTAGTTTTCACTGACATTCCCAGCTGTTGTCTTGGCATGGGTTGTATCTTCAATTCCGATCCGAGACACAGGCAGTGGCTGCGCAAACCCTGGCTAGCGAAGATGTTAAAAGGAGGCTTCTTTATCGGTTTACGATATTCTCCCACACGCAACAGAAATGTCGTTTCAGGTCCACCGCCAAACACGAAGGATGGAGTCATGTTAATTATGGCCCAGGCTGATGCCTGGACATTTCACGGGACGCAGGACTACTACTTAGGTCAGCCCTACCACCTTGTCGGCTTACGTGGTGCGTACGTACAAGTTGTATAAATGTACGAGTCCAATAAATACATCAACGAACCCGCGACCTTGTGGACGAGAGTCGTTCTACCACCGAGCCACCCAAAAACATCGACCGACAATTGTACGAGTTCAATAAATGCACCAATAAAAAAACAAAAAGTAAACGTTTACAGCTTAACGTCTTTTTGTGTACTGCGAAGGTGATTGCATAAAACGGGGCACCGAAAAGAGTGTGAACACATTTTCACCCCAGCACTTGAGCTCCCCAGCTCCTCAAAACATCGACGACAAATTGCGTGAAGGGTAGGGCCTTGGTAAGCACTTTGGAACTAGGTCTATCCATTTACCTCCGACGCACTACAGCAGACGATGGATCGACCATCACAATTCAAGGGTAGTGCCAAATTAATCTGGCACTACCCTGAATTATTTTGGATATAGTAGAGATGCCAGGTGACACCTATATAGTATCCAAGTGTCAGGTGACACCTATATAGAAGCCAGGTGACACCTATATAGTACCAGGTGACACCTCCAAAGTTGGCAAATGAGGCAGTGGGGTGAAATGTGTTATCATGGTATCGCGCCCGACCTGTCACTGTCGATCCATCTGCTGACACTGGTGTAGAAAGCGGTACCGGCGTCACTGATTAGCACTACTCCAGGGTCACTAAAACCGGGGGTATCTGACCAGAAAATCGCGTTCAACTCCCACACGCCAACTTAACGTCGACGATCTCCTACCTGTGAAACAAGGACAGATGTCTGTGAGTACGGAAGGCCAGTTATGTGTAGCATGAGGCTTAGATTCTCATGAGCCCCTGCAGCTGCAGGGGCTCATGAGAATCTAAGCCTCTTGCAGCTGGAAGGAAGCGCCGAAGGACTATAACCGGATACTGGCTTTCAGACCGCCGACTTGGGTCCTTTCGGGAAACGGCAAGTCGCACGCCAGAAGCCGACATCCAACGAAATGGAGGCGTACGCCCCAGTAGCAACACATCTGCGGGCCATGTCGGCCTCAGTGGGCCAGAGGGCCTTTGATGACTGGGCGGTGCAATGCCCTGACATGCTGCCGTATATGGGTCAACCATAACAGTTCAAGGGTGGTGCCAAAATAACGTGGCGTCTTTAGGCCCCGTCAAACCCTTAGAATCAGTTCAGTAGGGATGCGGTATTCAACTTAAACGTTACAAATAAACCCACCAACATGAAAACAACAGGAACTGGACTGAAGATGCTACTGCAGGCGATGTCGGCCTGATGACCATGACTTACTAGGGTTCCATAAATGTCGACTGCGCGGATCTTGCGTGGCGTAAAAAGAGGTCATCAGTGGTAATAGAGCTGATTGTACCTAGTCAAGTTATCTCCATCCAATTATGTAGTGCCCTGACGTTTTGGCATAAATATATCTTTCCTCAGTTGCCTACGCCAGCTTAGAGATGTATAGAACCGTGATAGTTCGAGGACAGTACCTGCCTCCTGCACTCTGTCAAGGTTTGCGGTGTTTTAAAAAATGTTCCACGGTCCCCTTCGCTTATAACAAAGTAATATGTAAGACGAATCGGACATAACAACGCTTTGGTGAGAGGTCGCGACAATACGATTTCTATACAAATCACTTGGCTTTTAATAATAATAATAATAATAATAATAATAATAATAATAATAATAATAATAATAATAATAATAATAATTACGGTATTTATAATGCGCTTATCGTATAATAATTATAACTCTAAGCGCGCACTCACAACTCGCGCACGCATGCGCACGCTTTTGACAACGAATCACGTACCACAAATACATTACAACAGTCGGCTTAGAGTGGGGAGTGTGGTAGCGTTATACTATAGTGCTAGAACTGTTGAAAGAGGTGAGTTTTCAGGGCGGACTGGAAGGAGTGTTTCTGACGGAGAGGGAGTGGGAGAGTGTTCCAGGTAGATGGACAGTAGACGGAAAAGGAATGGGGTCCGAAAGTTCAAGGGTGTTAAAACACACTTGGGACATGACAACGAGAACTCCTGGGTCCCCACGCGATTTGCTATCTCTTGTTTACTGTATTAACCCGTTTAGCCTCAAGGTCTCTTTTCTCAAATGTTGGAGGTGTTGCCTCGTAATGACTATGTACCAGTTGCAGGAGATGGCTTGACCATGATAATTCAAGGGTAGTACCAGATTAGCTTGGTGCCTGAATTCGGGGCTAAAAAGGTGAAGTCTTTTGGATTAAAATTGAAGTTACTGACATTTTTATGGTGGAAGCCTTTCATTGCGGGGGCACATGAGCGTCCACAAGATGTCTCCTACATTTGTTCCCGGCTGTCAAGGGGTTGACATTAGGCCGTGCTAATTACAAATACTATTGAAAACAAAAAGAGCACTGGATTAGCAAAATAAATAAATAAATTTACAACAACAACAAAAATCATCACTTGCTAAAGTGTTCCGTGCCTTGTTACAACCGAACGGGTTTGTAAGAATGCGTTTGTAAAACGAGTGTCTAAAACGGGCCCTGGCAGTCAGCTGTCTCTTGCTTGTCAGCACCTAATAAGCAAAAGTCCTCCGGCAAACGTCGGCGGCATTGGACCTGCTCACGCCCTCCATCCCCCCCCCCCCCCCCCCCCCCCCCCCCCTACAAAAACGGCTTCGTGCCTACGGCTGCCGCAGTGGGCCGGAACACAGCTGTGCGGGGACCCACTGTGGACGCCCGAAGATCTTTATTTACCGGCGCGCAGGCCCACTACGGTGACGTGGGCCCAATGACATATTGCTGTCGAAACCACATATATGTGCCAGGCTTTCATGTGCCATTGTTTGCCGTTCATATGTCATTGTCTGATTCTGCGTGTGAAACTAAAAAAACAAAACAAAAAAAAAAAACATTTCGGCAACAAACTTCCTGGAACAAGAAGAAACGACAAGCAGCCTGCAGATTCAATTTTGAAAAAAACAACAACAGATCAAAGATTACATTTTTTTTTTCTATCCAAATAATTCCAAAGTGCCGCAAGGACATGTTTACCGGATTAAGCCCTGGACACTATGGCAAATTGATCGTGATAGTCAGATTGCATATTTCTGCAACGTTTATCTTTTCTTTTCTCTTTTTATTTGTTGGGGGGGGGGGGGGTGCTGTTTTTACCTTGTTTCGTTTCAAGTTCTTTTTGTGTTTTGTTTTGTTTGGTTTGGTTTTGGTCTTGTCTGATCTGTTTTCCAATCTGTCTTTGTTTTGTTTTGTTCTGTTTTTCTTGTTGTGTTTTTGTTCTTTGACCTCGAGAGCTGTCTCGTCCAGACACATGTTTTGCCTCAGCGCATTTTAACGTCGCAAACACGGTCCTACCACTTCAGGCCCGCGGCATAAGGTAATTCATGGGGAAACAATCGTCTGCCAACAATAATTTTCATGGTGTCTCTCAAGGAGGGTCCAAAACTCTTGACAAAGTACGCTCACGTTGATTATTCAACTTTATGCCATTATCGGAAAAATCAGAGGGAAACGAACTGAAAAATCGCCGTGCTCGCGAACTGAGATAGCAACCTCTGATTTTTGTTGCTTTTAACCAAGAAAATTGCAAGAATCTCTTGACCCCTTGGCTGTTAGTAGCGGTTTTTGTCGTGATGGTTCCTGCAGGGCTGGCTGGCTGACTGAATTCCTGCAGGACTGGCTGGCTGACTGGATTCCTGCAGGACTGGCTGGCTGATTGGATTCCTGCAGGACTGGCTGGCTGATTGGATTCCTGCAGGACTGGCTGGCTGACTGGATTCCTGCAGGACTGGCTGGCTGACTGGATTCCTGCAGGACTGGCTAGCTGACTGGATTCCTGCAGGACTGGCTGACTGACTGGATTCCTGCAGGACTGGCTGGCTGATTGGATTCCTGCAGGACTGGCTGGCTGACTGGATTCCTGCATGACTGGCTGGCTGACTGGATTCCTGCAGGACTGGCTGGCTGACTGGATTCCTGCAGGACTGCCTGGCTGACTGGATTCCTGCAGGACTGGCTGGCTGACTGGATTCCTGCAGGACTGGCTGACTGGATTCCTGCAGGACTGGCTGACTGGATTCCTGCAGGCTGACTGGATTCCTGCAGGACTGGCTGGCTGACTGGATTCCTGCAGGACTGGCTGGCTGACTGGATTCCTGCAGGACTGGCTGACTGACTGGATTCCTGCAGAACGCATCGCGACAAAAGGCGCTAGCGACAGCCAACGGGTTAAAAACGGTTGTCATTCAACACCGTTTAACCCCGCTACTAAAAGCGAACAGAAAGAGCGGACCTAAAACGGTGGAAAAGTCAATGTCAATTAACCCCATCTGTCCAATGAGCACGGATACAGAACGTGATCAGAAAGAGGCATAGAACCAGATGAGCCGCAACAACTGCGGGTTGGTTGGTTGTATACTGCTTAACGTCCCGACAGCAACAAGACTTTCTCAGGACGTGCCTGCACTGCTTGTGAAAAAAAAAAAAAAAAAAAAAACCCAACTAAACAGAATATTGAATGTATGTCGCCAGCCCGTCCAATACGTTAAATAAACCTACGACATGGGACCTAAAAACAGCTAAGACCATTTAGCAACACACATCCAATATCAAGAGCTGCAGGCAGCGCAGGCAGTAGGGAGAGTTTAAAAAAAGAAAAATACAGGTGAATGGACCAAGGATAGACAGAAACACATGCCCCAGAATAGAGGGGAAAACCCACCCTGTGGGGGCTGGCCAGGGTGACCCTGGGAACTAAAAGGTAGTTAATCCCACCCAAGTTCCCGAGGGCAGATCCGGGTGGGGGGCAACTGCGGGGTGCTTGAGGTGCTATGCGTCACGCAGTTAACGGATATGCTTGTTTTCTGGTCTCGGTCCACGTGTATTGCTGTCTGCACATTTATCTGTTCATGACTACAGGTAAAGTTTTAAAAATATCCCACTACAAATAGTGTCCAGTTGCTTTCGGTTTTTTTTTTTTTCAGCAAAGGCTTGCATGTTTCATCATGCTTCTAGACCTCTCTCTCCCCCCCCCCCCCCCCCCGCCCCCCCCTCTCCACCTCCCTCCTCACCACGAAAATAATAAAATAAATATATAATAAGTAAATTTATAAAGAAATGAATAAATTAAAAAAAAAAAAAAACAGATAGGTCTAATTGTGTTTAAGGTAGTAAACAGGGACTTTATTACAGGAATGGAAGAAATTTTCAAAAAAACAACAACCTTACATTATAAAGCCGATGACAAGCCTTCATTTTTTTCTTGTGTGTGTGTGTGGGGGGGGGGGGGGGGGATTGTCTAAACACTTAGTCTGTTTTCTTGTAGAAAGCGTCTGAACTTTGCACACTTTTGGACCCGATCATGAAACTGGCGTACTTTTTGACCCGGTCTGTACGCCTGGGGGTTCTTTCTTTCGCAACACTATTCCACCTGCACTCAACAGTTGCGTTCTGTACGCCTGTAGTACTCGCGATCTGGAGGAAATTACTACCCAACTTCCGGCGAATACTGAATAGAACACGCTATGACGCCTCCTTCCTCTTTCTCTCCCCCCCCCCACCTCCCCCCCCCCCACCACCACCACCACATCTGCCCCCTTATATTTATTTTACCTTTTTATTTTATTTTTTCTGCTATGCACGAGGAACAGTATTAGTTGGGACAACAAAGAACATAGATCCACATGGGCCCCCGCCTGCTGTAGTGGCTCACAAGGATCTAGTTCTCGCCCTCTCGCAGACTATGGATTGCTTTCTCATCAGAACTAGGATTTAAAATTTAAAATATCCTATGAATATGCTGTGCAGGACTCCACGCCGCGTACTTGACTCCTTGTAGCCCAAGACCGAAATCCCCAAATGTTGCCGTCGTCCTCTGAAGAGTGCATTGCAGTGCAGGACACAGATCGACCATGATAGTTCAAGGGTGATGCCAGAATAGCTTGGCGCCCATAGGCGCCAAGCTATTCTGGTATCACCCTTGAACTATCATGGTCGATCCTTATCTTGCTGTGGTGTGTCTGGGGTAGAATGAGTTAAGAGATCAGACAGCGTGATTTTCTAAGGGTTGTTCAAAGTGTGATTTTCTAAGGGTTGTTCAAAGTGTGATTTTCTAAGGGTTGTTCAAAGTGTGGTTTTCTAAGGGTTGTTCAAAGAGTGATTTTCTAAGGGTTGTTCAAAGTGTGGTTTTCTAAGGGTTGTTCAAAGTGTGGTTTTCTAAGGGTTGTTCAAAGTGTGGTTTTCTAAGGGTTGTTCAAAGTGTGGTTTTCTAAGGGTTGTTCAAAGTGTGGTTTTCTAAGGGTTGTTCAAAGTGTGATTTTCTAAGGGTAGTTCAAAGTGTGATTTTCTAAGGGTTGTTCAAAGTGTGATTTTCTAAGGGTTGTTCAAAGTGTGATTTTCTAAGGGTTGTTCAAAGTGTGATTTTCTAAGGGTTGTTCAAAGTGTGATTTTCTAAGGGTTGTTCAAAGTGTGATTTTCTAAGGGTTGTTCAAAGTGTGATTTTCTAAGGGTTGTTCAGAGTGTGATTTTCTAAGGGTTGTTCAAAGTGTGATTTTCTAAGGGTTGTTCAAAGTGTGATTTTCTAAGGGTTGTTCAAAGTGTGGTTTTCTAAGGGTTGTTCAAAGTGTGATTTTCTAAGGGTTGTTCAAAGTGTGGTTTTCTAAGGGTTGTTCAAAGTGTGATTTTCTAAGGGTTGTTCAAAGTGTGGTTTTCTAAGGGTTGTTCAAAGTGTGGTTTTCTAAGGGTTGTTCAAAGTGTGGTTTTCTAAGGGTTGTTCAAAGTGTGGTTTTCTAAGGGTTGTTCAAAGTGTGGTTTTCTAAGGGTTGTTCAAAGTGTGATTTTCTAAGGGTTATTCGCGTGTGCGTGAAGTTTTATCGAATGCATATGTCCAGAACACGTAAAAACCACAAAACGTGGGGAATCATCAGAGTTACAAATACAACATACAAAAACAATATAAAAAGGCCCGTAAGCTGGATGGTTTGAGAGACATTCTTCCCAGCGGCTAGCAGTGATGGGCTTAAAAAAGGCCCGTAAGCTGGATGGTTTGAGACATTCTTCCCAGCGGCTAGCAGTGATGGGCTTAAAAAAGGCCCGTAAGCTGGATGGTTTGAGAGACATTCTTCCCAGCGGCTAGCAGTGATGGGCTTACGCCACTAATCCGATTGCGATTTAACCACTTCAATGCAGCAGAAATGCGAACCCGCCCAACTGCAAGAGGCAAAGAATGTCACGAACACCCGCAGGTGCGTAGGCTCATGCCATTCCTTGCCTCTTGTTGTTTGTGTGTGTAGCCGTGGTCCAAGGATAAATCTGGAGTTGAGTTTTGCCGTGGTTTTCAAACACACCAAAAAATGATCGCTTGCGATGAAGGGGTTAGTGTCGACGAGGACTTTTGTAATTGTTTGGCAACTTCGCGAAGAATTGTTGGAAACAAATAGAAAGTGTCAGTGAAACTTACGAAATGCGCGGTCCTCAAGACATCGTTTGTGCAACGGAGAACTTATTAGATTTAACTGCACTTGTGTGCAGATTAGAAAAGTGAAAAGATTAGCCGCTACTTATCTTCATTCGCAGAAAGAATGTTGCCACATTCCTTCTGCGAATGAAGATAAGTAGCGGCTAATCTCTCTGTTTGTTTGTTTGTCTATTTTGACAAAGGGTATTTACCCGAAATATTAATAAATTGTGTTGTACCCGTCTTTTCTAAGCGTGTTTCTTTCTCTGTTGGGTACTTCTTTGCATTTTACACGCTTGTCGGTCACCTTTTTGGTCTGGATTGCGACTTTCACAGAGTATATTGGCCTTTAACGCCTTAAAATGCGCACTTTCAACATAAACCTTAATATCCCCCCTCCTCCCCACTGCAGGCTTTGAAGGCTCATGAGGATCTATGCGGCTTGCATGTGTGATGCTCGGGAAAGAAAAACTTTAGTTCCCAATCTTTGCGACAGTTATATGACAGTGATGTATTGATGAGTTGGTGATGCAACGTTATCATACGGAAAGGACAGTTAAAAGTTGTAATTAACTTTTTCGTTCCATTTCTAATATATCTGACATGTATACTTGTATGTGTTCAGGGCTGAATTTGAAAGGACAGTTGTCCACCAGAAAAAAAGTCTGGCTTCTGATATAACCAGAGAGTTATCCCTTCTGATCTAACCAGAGAGTTATCCCTTCTGATCTAACCAGAGAGTTATCCCTTCTGATCTAACCAGAGAGTTATCCCTTCTGATCTAACCAGAGAGTTATCCCTTCTGATCTAACCAGAGAGTTATCCCTTCTGATCTAACCAGAGAGTTATCCCTTCTGATCTAACCAGAGAGTTATCCTTCTGATCTAACCAGAGAGTTATCCCTTCTGATCTAACCAGAGAGTTATTCCTTCTCATCTAACCAGAGAGTTATCCTTCTGATCTAACCAGAGAGTTATCCCTTCTGATCTAACCAGAGAGTTATCCGTTCTGATCTAACCAGCGAGTTATCGCTTCTGATCTAACCAGAGAGTTATCCCTTCTGATCTAACCAGAGAGTTATCCCTTCTGATCTAACCAGAGAGTTATCCCTTCTGATCTAACCAGAGAGTTATCCCTTCTGATCTAACCAGAGAGTTATCCCTTCTGATCTAACCAGAGAGTTATCCCTTCTGATCTAACCAGAGAGTTATCCCTTCTGATCTAACCAGAGAGTTATCCTTCTGATCTAACCAGAGAGTTATCCCTTCTGATCTAACCAGAGAGTTGTCCCTTCTCATCTAACCAGAGAGTTATCCTTCTGATCTAACCAGAGAGTTATCCCTTCTGATCTAACCAGAGAGTTATCCGTTCTGATCTAACCAGCGAGTTATCGCTTCTGATCTAACCAGAGAGTTATCCCTTCTGATCTAACCAGAGAGTTATCCCTTCTGATCTAACCAGAGAGTTATCCCTTCTGATCTAACCAGAGAGTTATCCCTTCTCATCTAACCAGCGAGTTATCCCTTCTGATCTAACCAGAGAGTTATCCCTTCTGATCTAACCAGAGAGTTATATCTTCTGATGTAACCAGCGAGTTATCCCTTCTGATGTAACCAACGAGTTATCCCTTCTCATCTAACCAGAGAGTTATCCCTTCTGATCTAACCAGCGAGTTATCCCTTCTGATCTAACCAGAGAGTTATCCTTCTGATCTAACCAGAGAGTTATCCCTTCTGATCTAACCAGAG
Source organism: Semisulcospira habei (assembly GCA_036245525.1). Classification (NCBI taxonomy): domain Eukaryota; kingdom Metazoa; phylum Mollusca; class Gastropoda; family Semisulcospiridae; genus Semisulcospira; species Semisulcospira habei. The sequence continues at coordinate 186,227,906 of BTPG01000005.1, forward strand.
AGTTGTCCCTTCTCATCTAACCAGCGAGTTATCCCTTCTGATCTAACCATAGAGTTATCCCTTCTGATCTAACCAGAGAGTTATTCCTTCTCATCTAACCAGAGAGTTATCCCTTCTGATCTAACCAGAGAGTTATCCCTTCTGATCTAACCAGAGAGTTATCCGTTCTGATCTAACCAGCGAGTTATCGCTTCTGATCTAACCAGAGAGTTATCCCTTCTGATCTAACCAGAGAGTTATCCCTTCTGATCTAACCAGCGAGTTATCCCTTCTGATCTAACCAGAGAGTTATCTCTTCTGATCTAACCAGAGAGTTATCCCTTCTGATCTAACCAGAGAGTTATCCCTTCTCATCTAACCAGCGAGTTATCCCTTCTGATCTAACCAGAGAGTTATCCCTTCTGATCTAACCAGAGAGTTATATCTTCTGATGTAACCAGCGAGTTATCCCTTCTGATGTACCCAACGTTATCCCTTCTCATCTAACCAGAGAGTTATCCCTTCTGATCTAACCAGCGAGTTATCCCTTCTGATCTAACCAGAGAGTTATCCTTCTGATCTAACCAGAGAGTTATCCCTTCTGATCTAACCAGAGAGTTGTCCCTTCTCATCTAACCAGCGAGTTATCCCTTCTGATCTAACCAGAGAGTTATCCCTTCTCATCTAACCAGAGAGTTATCCCTTCTGATCTAACCAGAGAGTTATCCGTTCTGATATAACCAGCGAGTTATCGCTTCTGATCTAACCAGAGAGTTATCCCTTATGATCTAACCAGCGAGTTATCCCTTCTGGTCTATCCAGAGAGTTATCCCTTCTGATCTAACCAGAGAGTTATCCCTTCTGATCTAACCAGAGAGGTATCACTTCTGATCTAACCAGCGAGTTATCCTTCTGATCTAACCAGCGAGTTATCCCTTCTGATCTAACCAGAGAGTTATCCCTTCACTACAAGTGCCATGGCCATCTAAAATTACACAGACCCTCCAAGATTGAAAGTCACAAACATTTTGTCCTTGGAAATGCAAAAAGAAATATAAATGAGGCCAACAAGAGGCAATAGATCCTCATGCGCCCCGCAGTCGCACTAACTTACGGCAGTCGCGGGGGCTCATGAGGACCTTTGCCTTTTGCTGCAGGATGGTGCCAAGCAGAGGAAGCGAGTAGAGATTTGCAACAACAACACAAACATACATTATATTTGTCCACTAGAGAAACACAGGCTAAAGACTTTTACTGAATTATGTTCAGGAGGTGCTGTAGGGCAATGCCGTGCATTCTCTGGGGAACAGCGCCAACGACACACTACTGCACGAGGCATGGATCCTCATGAGTCCCCGCAGTCGCGAGGGCTCATGAGGATCCATGCCTCTTGCAGCTGGGTGACATTCACTTTTGTGGGCAGTGAAAGAGTTAAAACGAACGAGTGAACTGGATTAAAGATCGAACGCAGAGGAAGAAGAGGAGATTGGGAACACCATCTTGTTACTTTAAAATAGCACACCGTGTACTTTAAGACTGGTATTGATACTTTTAAACAGTGCTAATATAGAACGCAGAGGAAAAAGAGGAATTGGGTACCCCATCTTGTTACTTTAAAATAGCACACCGTGTACTTTAACACTGGTATTGATAATTTTAAACAGCGCTAAAGTAGGCCGTTAGTTTAGATTTAGCGGGTTCCATATAGCGTCACGAGAACAGCGGCGACAGCGACGCGATGGAAACATAGAAACAAAGGAGCGGAGTGTTTCCAGAGCGCGACCAAATTATCGCCCCGGGACCATGTAGCAGGAGATGGATTGAGCATGATAATTCAAGGGTAGTGCCAGATGAGCTTGGCGCCTGAAGGCGCCAAGCTCATCTGGCACTGCCCTTGAATTTTCATGATCAATCCACCTCCTACAACTGGTACAGAGTCGTTAGACAACGCCTTCAAAAGTTTGGAAATGGGGTCGTGGGGTTAAAAGGGTTAAATAAGGGCGCGATGCCGCCTTGTCGCCTCGCTATATGGAAACACACAGAGCGATTTTCCGCTTGCTGTCTTCTAGATATATGGAAACACTGCTTAAGTCTTCTTCGATCTGCACCGTGTGCACTTTACATATGTCGAATTTCACAGCTTACTGCCTCGCAGATTCATTTCCATTTTTTTTCAATTTTATTTGATAAGACATAATCATCCTTGATGAATTCGGATCAGAGGACATCCTGCATGTCTCGTTAATCCCCCTTATAAATTCACTCCCTTGGTAAATCCACTGCCGTGGTAACAAAACAAAACAAACAAAAAAGTCAGATTATTGTTGTTGTAAAAAACGAGAACTTGACGATTTCAGATCTGCCCACGCAAATCTGTGCTGGTTTGTAAGTTTGAACCTTACGGCTCTGGGAAGTAAGGGCTAAAAATACAGAACAGGAGTGCGTCATTTCGCGTCCGACCCAAAGATGTGAGTAGGGGGTGGGGGTGGGGGGTGGGGGTGGGGGTGGGGTGGGCGGGGGAACAAAAACTGACATCTAACTAAAAAAATAGGGAAGGGGGATTTGCTGTTGCTGCTCTGATCAGACTGTACACGCGTTTCCTGAAATAGACACAATATATTCAAACTGTATATGTGGGTCTAATGATTCTGTTTCCTTCGTCTTAATCTTTGCTTGTTGTCTTAAAATTAGAAAATCGGTTTCACTCCCGCCCCCCCCCCCCCTCCCTCCTTGTTTTAAACTTTATTTTATTATTATTATTTTTCTTTTGCACTGACGTCTCCATACATCCGGGGCCTTGGAGTGCATGTCACATGACAGCCTGATCAAGACGCTCATTGGACACTGGAGTTGACAACTCTCGCCGAGACCTGGACCCTGCAGGGACAAGATGAACTCAAAGCACAACGTGTAAAACAGGAAGGCGGCCCGCTATACATTCACCCCTTCCTCTCCCAGCTCCTACAAAAGGCCAAGGGGCTGACGCGGGCCCGCTGCGGCCGACGACATCCGGGTGATCTTTTGCGAACTGGGATCATCTCAGTGACGGCAACGTTTCTCAGAATGCTTTTCGTTCACATGAAGCTTCTTCAAGAGAATCATTAAATTGACCACGAAAAAAATGATACCTTTTGCTCAGCGTCGCGTGATGCTGATTAAACTCTAAGGAGTTAGGGAGGAGTTGAAATCGTGACACGCGATTGCCGTAATTTTGTTTTCGTGACTTGTGAGAACAAAACTCGTTGTGACAAGTTAAATGTTGTTTTTGTTTTGTTGTTGATGATGTTTTTGTTCTTTTTGTTGCTGCTTTTTGTTTGTTTGTTTGCTGGGGTTTTTTTGGGGTTTTTCTTTAGGGTGGGGGGGGGGGGGGGGGCGGGGGGGGGGGGGGGAGTCGTGTATTCGTATTCAAATAATAATCTTCGTTATTCGTGATTGACAAAAGGAAATCCACGTGAAGCCCACGCCCGCAACCTTCAAGGTCGACGTATCCAAAAAAAAAAAAAGTAGGACGTGGACAGAAAATACTCGGGCCGACCTAGTTGAAGCCCAGGACTTGTGCTCAACAGTTTTCGTGTGAGCGACAGGAAAGTAGGCGAGTGCCGAAGATTCTCACGACCCCCTAAAGGCTCACGTGCAAAACATCTTAACCCATTTAACCACACGGCCGCAGTTCCCGCAGACTTACTCAGGCGTGGACACCTGACTATGGTAGTGCCAGTTGCTGGCGCGATGCGCCAGCTAATCGGCACTACTGATCATGGTTGATCATCGCTGTGCGTTGGAGCTGAATGGGTTACGTGTGAGTGACAGCCAAGTAGGCGTGCGGCATTGCTCCTCGTGCTCTCTCCTACGGTACAAGCGTTACGCCCTTCCTGTGAGTGACACATAGGCGTGCGGCATTGATCCTCTTGCTCTCCTACGGTACAAGCGTTACGTCCTTCGTGTGAGTGACAGCCAAGTAGGCGTGTGGCATTAATCCTCGTGCTCTTCTACGGTACACAAGTTACGCCCTTAGTGTGATTGACACAGGCGGGCGGCATTGATCCTCGTGCTCTCCTACGGTACAAGCGTTACGTCCTTCGTGTGAGTGACAGCCAGTAGGCGTGCGGCATTGATCCTCGTGCTCTCCTACGGCACACGCGTTACGCCCTTAGTGTAAGTGACAGCCAGTAGGCGTGCGGCATTGATCCTCGTGCTCTCCTACGGTACACGCGTTACGCCCTTCGTGTGAGTGACACATAGGCGGGCGGCATTGATCCTCGTGCTTTCCTACGGTACAAGCGTTACGCCCTTCGTGTGAGTGACAGCCAGTAGGCGTGCGGCATTGATCCTCGTGCTCTTCTACGGTACAAGCGTTACGCCCTTCGTGTGAGTGACAGTCAGTAGGCGTGCGGCATTGATCCTCATGCTCTCCTACGGTACACGCGTTACGCCCTTAGTGTGAGTGACACATAAAAGGCAAGAGACTTCTAGAACATCACAGCCCCTGTGGTTCACATATACAGCAAAACCTGGTTTGAGCAACCAGCAGAAACAAATGTGGTCTTAAAGGGCAGTTGCACTCTCCCGAGAAGTTCTGAAAATCACCTGTCTTTAGAGACCGTCTTTGTACAGCGACCTAAATGATGGTCTTTGATGTCAGGTGGTCGCTCATTAGGGTGGCCACTCACAACAGGTTCTGCCTTACAATACCTTTCGTGGGAGTGTCCGAACTGAACAGGAGAGGTATAGATCCTTGTAAAAACCCTTCTTACATTCTTCCTGTCAGTGACAACAAATAGACAAGAGGAGGGATGCCCAACAGTACAGGAGAGGTATAGACCTAAAAACCCTCTACATCTCCTGTCAGTACAAATAGCAGAGAGGGCCCAGTACAGAGGTATAGATCATCCTTGTAAAAACCCTTCTTACATTCTTCCTGTCAGGGACAACAAATAGACAAGACAAGAGACACATGGGTGACCGCATAAGGCAAGTGGTATAGATCCTCATGAGTCCATGCGGTCGCAGGCGCTCATGCGGATCTGTGCCTCATGCAGGTGGAGAATTCACGAGAGTATCGAACACCAGACGCGGTGAAAGAATGTGTGAAACTGACGCCACTTCGGGAGGTCAGGACATGCCAGTGGTCTTGCAAACACTACAGGGGGTATTCCTTCAAAAGGAAGTTAGTTAGTTATTTGGGTTTAACGCCGAACAGGCGACTAAGGCCATCTCACGGCAGCCTTCAAAAGGGAGCTTATTTGAAGCCCTGGTGTCTGTTCAGTTGCTGAGCGAAAGTCCAAAAACTACCTCCATATACGCCGGGAGGCATTTTGTAAGCAAAAATACCAAGGGACAATAATGTAGTGAGCAACGAAGGGGGAGGGAGATGGGAGAAAGAAAGAGAGGGGGAGAGAGAGAGAGAGAGAGAGAAGGAGAGGGGGGACGGGGTAGGGGGTTAAGCGGGCGGGGGAGGGGGGGGGGAAACGAATCAAAGATCAACACGACCTGCAAATAGATTATATTATGTGTCATTGGCTATAGAATCGTAGAAGCTCAGTGAATGTTAGAGTTGTTGAAACATCCTTGTGTGCGAAAAAATGTTACACACGAATTTTTTTCACCGCAAGATGCAACGACCAATAAGCGCCCAATAAGCGCCCCCAGCAAACAGCAAGAACTCACGAGGATCTCTCCTTGTTGCAGACAAACCATTATTGTATGTTGGGACGCCTCGTCCTAAAACTCGGTTTCCACCGCTTGCGAAGGATACTGATTTGGCATTCGGACAGAACTTAGATCCCCAGGCATGAGGTAAAGATCCTCCTGACCCCTGCAGACTGCAAGGCTGATTAGGATCTATGCCTCACGCAGACAGCTGTGTATGGACCGTCAGGGTCTCCTCGTGGTCTCTGTACAAAGGTGCATGTCCTACCATCGACCCCTTGCAAATGCCAGGCTCAGCACATCTTGTCAGGGATAGCTACAGCTGCAGAGTGATCCCCACATTTATTTCTAAGTTAGAGGATGTAGATAGGGCTGATTTTTTTGCAACAAGATCCACAGATTCGCATGATCCTCCGCAACTTGCCAGGGCCCATGAGAATCTGTGCCTCTTGCTTGAGAAAGCAGGTATTGCTCTTGTCTTGGCTTGCTGAGATCTCTCTCTCTCTCTCTCTCTCTCTCTCTCTCTCTCTCTCTCTCTCTCTCTCTCTCTCTCTCTGTGGAGACACGTCAACTGCTCTTCAATGCCCATATTAGATCGCATATAGACTATGCTTCTACTGTGTGGGATGGTTCGAGAGATGTCAATTTGAAAAGATTGAACTCTCTACATCGGAGAGCTGCCAAACTAATACTCCCTGATCCCAGCTTAACTACTGACCAAAAATTGGCAGCCTTAAAAATTCTGCCCCTGAAAGATCATCTAATTTACAATAAGGGAATGGTTATGTTCAAGGCATTAAACGATAAGCTACCCCGATATATCACATCGCTATTTACCGTCCAGTCATCAACATACTCCAGATCAAGAAAATCCCTTATTGTGCCGCGACTGACCTAGAATTGATCTCTATAAAACGAGTTTGACGTTCTCTGGCTGTAGTCTTTGGAATGCCTTGCCTAGAAACGTCAGCTACATTCTCCTCGTTTAAAGTCAGTCTCATCAAGTACTTATTTTTGTCAGCAGCATCCCCGTGACTGTGCACATATTGAAAAATACTATTTCTCATTAGATCATTAATTGCGTGTACCACAGGTTTCGACTGATGACTCATTTATTCGGTACAGCTTGTATGTAGCTTAAGCCGCGTAAGCGTGTGTGTGCACGTGCGTTGTGCGTGTGTGCGTGTGCGCACGTCAGAGATAGAGAGTGGCGTGCTCAAATGTGCATGCGTTATGTATGTGTATTAGGTTGTGTGTATTCTTATTATATTATTTTAATTAAACCTCACAACATGTCATTATGCCCGACCAGTAAAGTTTGTAATTCCTATGTCACTTCCCCCCAACATTATTATTATTATTATTATTATTATTATTATTATTATTATTATTATTATTATTATTATTATTATTTCATTCTTGGCTTGTGCTGTGTCATGTAATTTTTTTCCCTTCTTAGTAGTAGAAAACAATTAGTACGATAGTAGCTCTGTAATCAGTAGATTAGCAACGGCAAGTTCGAAAAATGGTTGTTACTACCAAAACTTTTACCGTTGTCAAATAAAGGATCATTGTCATTGTCATTGTCATTCTCTCTCTCTCTCTCTCTCTCTCTCTCTCTCTCTCTCTCTCTCTCTCTCTCTCTCTCTTTCTTTCTCTCTCTCTCTCTCTCTCTCTCTCTCTCTCTCTCTCTCTCTCTCTCTCTCTCTCTCTCTCTCTCTCTCTCTCTCTCTCTCTCTTTCTCTTTCTCTCTCTCTCTCTTTAATACAATAAAGGGGGCGACAAGTGGTCGCTGTCCCCAGTGGTCATATCCGCCAATAAAATAATTTGCGTGAGACCGCTCGGCACAGCGCTCATGTTTATACTTGAATGCTTGAGCGTGGATATATAATATACACCTAAACATATTCTATCCCGGATGTAGCCCATAGATGAATAACCCAAAGATTGAAATGGCCATAATATTGGGGGTGTGGTCCTCTAAATTACAGATGTCACATCACATCGTCAGTAATAGTTCAAGATTTCAACTCGCATTTTTACCACCAAATACACTATTCCTGAAGTTCCGCAAAAGACAACATTCAGACCAATATGGTGACTGCCAAGCCTGTAAAATGCAGAGAATATCCCAACTAAGAAAGACGCACGCCTAGAACAGACAATGACAACACACTTTCTCTCTTCCGTGCGGTATTCTCTACAGGACAGCAAGTCCACTTCTGTGAAAAGCCAGATGCCTTCACCCCAGTGGTCCAAGGCCATCGGGCCGACGTCGGCCGCCGTTGGCCCGCGCACGGTAGTGCGCGGGTCAACGGCAGCCGACGACGGCCCGATGGCCTTTTGCGCATTGGGACTGGTTCAAGAAGGTCGCACCTAATAATAATAATAATATTAATAATAATAATAATAATAATAATAATTAGAAAAAATAAATAATAATAATAATAATAATAATAACAAATACTAATGGTGAGTTCTATGGCGCCTAACCTCAGATAGAGCTCTAGGCGCCCTGCAAATAAAAAATAAATGACAAAAAAACTGTACACAATAGTAAAAACACACACACAATTCAGGCACCACAGCAAAACTACAGCAGCATTCTCCGCGGCCCATGATAATCGGTGGGGTAGTGGAGATGGAACAGGTGTGTTATAAAGAAGATTTAAAAACATCTCGTGAAAACACTGTGACGTCCATGGTTTAGTTGGCCGGTTGTACATTGCTTAATGTCCCGAAAGCAACGCGTTGCTCGTGAAAAAAAAAAAAAAAAAAAAAAAAAAAACCCCCCCCCCCCCCCCTAAAAAAAGACAAAAAAAAAAAAAAAAAAAAAAAACCCAGCTAAACAGAATATTGAATGTATGTGTCGAGCGGGTCTAATGTGTTAAATAAACCTCAGACAGGCTAGCGACGCTGTACCTTCAGGCTACTTTCTCGTGCCCTACTTTACAAAAAAAGAGTAAAGGACGGACATGGTATGGGAGTTTGTTCCAGTACAACGGCTCACAACTGACCGCCCCCGCTCCCCACCACCACCATTAGCGCCTCTCCCCCCCCCCCAACACACCCCCCCCCCCCAACCCTCTCAAGCTGCCATCGGCCTGATGCCTTTTGGCTTAGTGGAGGAGGTGGTGTGTACCCTCTTCACCTAATGACACAACCTGCTATCACACAACCTACTATCCCTTTCGCTTTGTTCTCAGGCGTTGCGGAAAGACACGGTGCGAATCGTCGGTCCTACCCAGTGTGTAAAAGATCCTCGGGCCGACGTAGGCCGAAACTGTCCGGCGCACAGCAGTGCCCCGGGATAGTTGCGGTCGACGTCGACTCGATGATCTTTTGCGGACTTGGTACGTCAATATGTTCCTCGTTAAAAAAAAAAAAAAATTAAAAAAATCGCATCATGGGGTGACGCGATCGATAGCCGACTTTTTTAAAAAATACTTATGGCTTCAGAAGCTGGCTGATGAATCGAAATAAGTGGATAACATCGTGTGGGCGACTTTTCATCTTTTTCTTTTTGCGTTGGTATTATGATGTGGTACAGGAACCAGACCGCCCAGTGCAATGCAACGTGCCGCCGGCCTCTGCAATGATCGGCTTTTATGGACGTGAAACCCTTCAGTGCCAGTGGAAGAAGACATGGATGTTAATTGTGGCAAGAGGCATACATCCTCATGAACCCCCGCGGCTGAGTATTGTCCTGACAGTAAAAAGCTTAAGTTTGCTTTAAAACGTCTGGCAAAATTGGAAAAGTGTAGTCCCTGGCATTTAATACTCGACGTGAAAGATCCCCAACCGTCAAAGAAACATGGCTAACAAGGGGTTTCGGCAAGAGGCATAGATCTTCATGAGCCCCCGCAACTGCTGGTCTCATAAAGATCTAGACCTCTTGCACGGAGTTGGGTGGTGTTCCATTTTCTCAGTTTTCAGTCAACGGTTTAAGCGTTTTTGTATTTCAAGAAAGTTAAACACGTCGGCGTCGGTGGCCATTATGAAATGTGCGAGGACCTCCCAAATTGTTCTCCAAATCACCCATGTGAGGAATATCGTTATCAATCAGACCAGAAAGTGGCGCGGAAAGGGGTGCGGGGATGGGCGCTTCAGAGGATCTATTCCTTTTGCGGTTGGTTGTGTTCACTGTGTTGCGATAGTTTAAACAGTCGAAGACAGTATTGATAAACATTAAAAATCGGTTATTGTACAGACCATTAACTCGAAAAGGCAGTATTGTTAATAGACACGCAAAACTACTGACACATAATACTATTGATGCCAATGGTGATTCAAATGACAATGGTGACGTATTGGGTCAAGAGAACAAACTCATTTCCACAGGGGACGGAATTACGCCCCCTGAGTGTTACGATTGTGGTTGTGTTATCCTGTGAGAGCGTGGTGTGTTGATCGTAGGTAACGATCCGATGTTTATTTGAAGCTATCACGGTTACGTTTCACGTGTTTTTTTAGTTAGATTTCCTTTGGTTCATGAGTAGAGCCGTTTTCGTTTTGTTGTGTTTAGTCCGGTACGTTGTAGAAGGGTCGCACTGTCTAGTGGCCTCGTAAGTGTCACGTCGGTTAGTTGACATCGCAACATTTTTCGCTACTTTTTGTTTTCCTGTGCGCGTGTAGTGAGCAGCCTTTATTTTGTTTTAGGAATGTTCTCGTACCTTTTTGAGCTATCATGGAACGTGGTGATAGGGATACCATACTTTTATGTGTCTTTATTATACGCTAGAATTTAGAGCTGAAGTGAGCCGCCGAGTTTTTGTAGTCTGTTATAGTTTATCTGGAAAGTTTATGTTAATGAGCTTCGGCTGCGTGTTTCGTTCTGATTGGTTGAGTTGTAGGTTTTCCGTAGAAGATTCTGGAATTTGATAGTATATATAAGGAGGGTCCTGGGAAAGCCCGTTAGTACATTGTCTTGCTTTGTCAGTTGTAGAGACACGTAGTTTATTGCGATAGACGCTGTGTATGAGAAACTTTGCGTCGCAGTGTGGACATCGCAGAAGAGACTTTGTATCAGTAGTTTGTGCATTTGAAAGTGCATTATTGTGTGGATATCGCATCGCTGAATTAAATATTGTTGAAACTGTTACTCCAGTATTGTCTACATCCTTAAGCCACGTGTGACGGATTGCAGCTGAACGAGGTTTATTTTAAAGAACTCTTACGTGCGTGCGTCTGGTGTGTTTATCATACTTGGACTACAACTCCACCACTAACATTTTGGCGACCCCGACGAGATCTCTTCAATTGGTTCAGTGGAAAGGGTAGCAGGAGAAAACAGCCAGCAGTGTAAAGCAGAGATGGCGACATCGGAGATGGAGACATTCCTGAAAATTGGAAAGGAATGTGGACTCGAAGGAGCTCAACTCCTCGAGTTTGTAAAAGAGAGAGAGAAGGAGAGACTGGAGAGAGAATAAAAGGAGAGACTGGAGAGAGAGGAGAAAGAAGAAAAGAGACGAGAGAGAGAAGAAAAGGAGAGACTGGAGAAAGAGGAGAAAGAAGAAAAGAGACGAGCGAAAGAAAAAGAGAGATTGGAAAGAGAAGAAAGAGCCAAAGAACGTGAAATTAGGAAACTCGAAATTCAAGCAGAAGAGGCGGAGAGGCAGCGACAACATGAAATTCATCTGAAGCAGATGGAGATAGAGGCACAGAGCCAGAGAACTAATGAAGCAACAGCATTAGCGAGCAGAGAACAAACAGCCGGTGCGCCAAAACTTCCACCTTTCATTGAAAGTTCAGATAAGATGGACGCTTATCTGGAGCGATTTGAACGCTTCGCAAATAGCAACAATTGGAAACAAGAGACTTGGGCTATTAAACTGAGCTCATTTCTAACTGGCAAAGCGCTTGAATTTTACACCCGCTTACCAAGAGAAGAAGCCGAAGATTATACACAGTTGAAAGCCGCCCTGCTGAGACAGTATGACTTCACTGAAGAAGGTTACAGGCGACGATTTAGGAACTGCAAGCCTGAAGAAGGAGAAACCCGGCCTATTCATTGAAAGAATCAGAAGCTACCTGGAGAAATGGATAGAGCTGGCTGGTTTAAACAGAGAGTACCAGGACTTGTGTGACCTCATCATCAAAGAACAAGTTTTCAGCGCATGTTCTAAGGACCTGGCCGCCCACCTCAGAGAGCAAAAAGACCAGTCACTAAAGGCCCTGGCCGACTTCGCTCAAAGATACCTTGACGCTCACAACATGAAGTTCGGGTCCAGTAAGCCACAGCGTGTATCTGCACCAGCAGAGGAAATCCATAATATCAGAGACACCCCGAGATACAAGCCGGTGGAGAACCTGACATGTTTTCTCTGTGGAAAGAAAGGTCACAAAGCGATACGGTGTCCTTCTAAAGACGTTCCCCGAGGTGACAACATCAGAAGATCGAACCAAGATCGTGGGATAGCAGGCAGAAGCAGTACCACATCTCAACACAGAGCTGCCGCTGTATTAGCCAATGATGTGACGTCATCCAATGACTTTGAGTCTAGAGAAACGCGAGTGATACCAGAGCTGATTGAATCTTTCAAAAAGAATGGACGCATCCCAGTAGGAGATGGGACTACATTTTTACCAGTCTCAAACATCGCGCTGCCTGAGAATGAAGTGCCGAACATGCCGGTGGTGTCAGGATTCGTCGGCGACACACCAGTGAGAGTGTTGAGAGACACTGGTTGTAGCTGCATCATCGTGAGAGAGGACCTAGTAGCTGAAGACCAGAAGCTACAGGAGTGGACCACCCTCATTTTGGCTGACGGAACTGTAAGGATTATCCCCCTTGCCAAAGTCAGTGTCGACACCCCATACTTGACAGGAGAGGTGAAGGCGTTGTGCGTGAAGATGCCAGTCTACGACCTCATCATCGGAAACATTGATGGTGCCAGAAACGCAGACGATCCAGATCCAGAGTGGAGACTTGAAATATGTTCTGTTACCATGAGAAGTCAAGCAAAGAAGAGTCACCAGACCATCCCTCTAAAAGTGGCAGACAACACGGAAGCAGCAGTGGTGAATAAAGAAAGGCTGGTGGAGCTACAGAGAGCCGACACCACGCTTGACAAGTTCCGAGGTCAGACCGAGCCCGTAACGCGAAAGGGAAAAGAGATAACCTTCGAGACCAGAAAAGATATCCTGTACCGGATATTCGACAGCAATGGAGATAAACCTGTGCGTCAAGTAGTAGTTCCTGAACCTTTGAGAATGCAGGTGATGAAATTGGCACATGATTCCATATTGGGAGGACATTTGGGAATCAACAAGACGCTCGATAGAATCCGAGCCGTCTTCTACTGGCCTGATATGGGAGGCGACGTCACCCGATTCTGCAGATCGTGCGACATATGCCAGAAGACAATCTCCAAGGGAAAGGTGCCCAAGGTTCCTCTAGAGAAAATGCCATTGATCGATATGCCTTTCAAGCGGGTAGCTGTTGACCTTGTGAAGATGGTCATCGATACATTTTGACCCTGGTGGACTACGCTACACGCTATCCTGAAGCCATACCATTGAAGAAAATCGACACTCCTACAGTAGCAGAGGCGCTCGTCGACATGTTCAGCCGTTTAGGAATTCCTGAAGAGATCCTGAGTGACCTAGGAACTCAGTTCGTCTCAGACTGCATGGAGGAAGTCAACTAGCTATTGAGCATCCGACACCTTACTACCACCCCTTATCACCCCATGTGTAATGGGCTGGTTGAAAAGTTTAATGAAACTTTAAAGGCTATGTTGAAGAAACTGTGCGCTGAGCAGCCAAGGCTGTGGCATAGATACGTCAATGCCTTGCTCTTCGCATACCGTGAAGTTCCTCAGGATTCGACAGGGTTTTCCCCTTTTGAATTACTGTACGATAGGACTGGAATAGGGCCCATGCACATCCTGAAGGAGCTGTGGACCAAGGATATCGACGCACCTGAGGTGAAAAACAGCTACCAGTACGTCTTCGACCTGAGAGAGAAGCTGGAAGATACCCTCAGGATGGCTCGAGAAGAACTAGGGAAGGCGCAGAACAAGGGGAAGCATTACTATGATCGTAAGACAAAACCTCGACGATTCCAGCCAGGTGACCAAGTGTTGGTTCCTCTTCCTACCGACAACAACAAACTTCTGATGCAGTGGAAGGGACCATACGTTGTCGACACGGTGGTTGGCATCAACGACTACAGAGTCAAGGTCAACAACAAGGTGAAAACGTACCATGCTAATTTGCTGAAGAAGTATATTGCGAGAGGTCGTCAAGACAAAACACAAATGGCCGCATCGGTGCGTCTTGCTGATGACGAAAGACTAGACGACGAGAACCTTTTTGACATTAAACTACAGTCTATCAAGGGTTCGCAGAATTTTGGAGCAGATTACCTGAGCAGAGCAGTTTGATTGAACATTTTTGTGTCCAAAACTTTTGTATGTAACATTTCGATGCTCAGGACTGTTTACAGGAACTGTGAGATGTTTATTTTAATTTGATGTTTGATGTGAAATTATATTTGTTTAGGGTTTTGTGTAGGTTTACACAGCCACAACCGTATTTTTGATATTTGAGAAGAAATTTTTGTGAAATTTGATTCTTAAGAGGGGGGTAATGTTACGATTGTGGTTTTGTTATCCTGTGAGAGCGTGTGTGTTGATCGTAGGTAACGATCCGATGTTTATTTGAGCTATCACGGTTACGTTTCACGTGTTTTTTTTAGTTAGATTTCCAACAATATAATTCAGCGATGCGATATCCACACAATAATGCACTAGTATTGTCTACATCCTTAAGCCACGTGTGACGGATCATTGCAGCTGAACGAGGTTTATTTTAAAGAACTCTTACGTGCGTGCGTCTGGTGTGTTTATCATACTTCGACTACAACTCCACCACGTAACACTGAGCAAAAACAAACTTTCCCAAATTAACACGCGTTAGTCTGGGCAACTGAACCGCCCTAATTTTGTCTTCAGCCGTAGGTGCTCGTGATAATGGATTCCCCTTGCTGGACAGATAAGGTGACACGATTGCATTACACGGCCCTAAGTAGTCCCGTAAACTCTACAAGGGGCATGGATTCTCAGGCGCCCCTGCGGTCGCAGAGGCTCATGAGAATCTATGCCTCTTGCTGCCATGGACGGGTAACATTTACATCTTAGTCCTGAGACAGACACAATAATGGAGTGTGCAAAACTGAATCTATACGTCGTCAATGCTCACCATGATGTGATGTGTAAGTCGATGTCAGAAGTTAGGACGAGATCATGAGAGAGAGAGAGAGAGAGAGACAGAGAGAGAGAGAGAGAGAGAGAGAGAGAGAGAGAGAGAGAGAGAGAGAGAGAGAGAGAGAGAGAGACACACACACACAGACACACAGACAGACACAGACAGACAGACAAACAGAGACAGAGGCAAAGAGAGACAGAGAGAGACAGAGACAGCGAAAACAATGAAAAGTAAACCTTTTTCAACGGTAAAACTAGTAAAAGCATTTGCTTACAAGATCAATTTTCAAAAACTTGCCGTTGCTACATCTAAACTACAGACTATCCGTAAATATAATCACAAACATTACACTGGTCTAACACATAACTTATTTCGAGCAATATACATACACACCCTGCACGCACGCACGCACAATTCACACACACACACACACACATACAAACGCACGCAGTCACATTCATACACACACTCAGTCACGAACGCACGCTGGCACGCACGCGCGCGCGCGCACACACACACACACACACCGTTATACAGATGAAAATAATGATGTAATAACATACTTTAAAACAACTAAATACAACAGAAAAGATAAAGTGAAAAAGGTGTCAGTATAGCTATTACTTCCCCTTGGTTTGTGTACAAAAGAACATATCAATACTTTTAAGTTCTAATCAAGAAAATCAGTATTCACGAACGGAATATCCTTTAATTGGCACACAGACACTCCCTCAAGTGCTCGCAATCATATGGACACACACACACACGCATGTGCAAACAGTATCGTATTGACGGCAATAAAACATAAGAGACGCCCGCTAACATGGTGAAGTGGCCACTAAACGTACAACAGCAGTCAGTGGTAGAAAGAGTCATTAGTACGAAGATCGCACACATTCAGTGGCTAGCATGTACACATGATACATTCGGAGCATGATAAAGCGGCATGCAAATGTACTTGTACACACATACACCTCACACGCACACATATGCACATACCTGCACGCATGCACACTGACTGACTGACTGGCTCACTCACTCGTTCGCTCCCCACGCACGCACTCATTCAAAAAATCACACACACACACACACACACACACACACACACACACACACACACACACACACACACACACACACACACACACAGCACACACACTCACGACAGTTGATTTCGCTGACCCAGCGGTAGCACCTGGGTGATCAACCACATGGCCAGCGGTGATTTATAAGCTCCACTTGAAGTGCTTATAAGATGACAACGTATTAGCATTCGTCATTTCACGGGGTAGTGAATTCCACAGTGAGCTTCCCGTATAGGACAGGCTAGTTTTGAAAAGGTCAATACGTGTGCGGGGGGCTCGGAACTGATGGCCAAATCTAGAAACTTCAGGCAAACGTTCAGGGAAGAAAGTGTTGAGATAAATTGGCTTGACTGATTGCGCAACTTAACCATTAAGACACCCTTGTTAAAGAGAAAGTGTGTCTATAGAGGGAGCATATCCTGTGACGCGAGTTTGTGATCGGTGGATAGATGGGGAGCCGGAAATATTAATTTCATGGCAGCTCTCCGATGTAGGGAGTTCAACCTCTTCATATGCACTTCACTTGAACCATCCCACACTGTTGATGCCTAGTCGATAATAATAATAATAATACCGTTATTATATAGGCGCTTTTTCTCAATTTTTTGGCTAATCGACTCAAAGCGCCGCAAACTGAAACCCGACACACACACTCACTTAACAGACACGGATTTTACGCCAGTTAAGACAAACACAGTACAAGACAGACGAAGGGCCAGTTCAGCTACTGAAGTTACAGAGATTTTTGATCGCTTGTATTTGAAATTTGTAACGTGGCCTGAAACCGGTACCAAAGTGTGGGGGGTGGAAGAACCGGAGTACCCGGAGAAAGAACCCCCGACGGTCCGCCCGAATTAACGGTGACACTTACCAGAGGAGAAAAGTCCGACGCCGGAACCCGTTTTCGAACCTCGTACCTTTGGCATTGGTGGCAGGCGCCTTAACCACTGCGCCACGGACCGCCCCATGTGAGATTTGATATGAGCGTCTTTTAACATCGGTTCTGAATTTAAGTTTCGACAGCATGTACAGGTTTCTTTTAGACAAGTTTACAAACAGTGTTGATATGAGACTGCCATTTAAGCTGATCGTCCACAATGACTCCTAACAGTCTATACTCGGTGACCTGTTGTATGACATTGTCATTCAGAGACAGGCTGAGAGAAAGCGATTTAAGCTGGTGTTTCTGGCGAGCGAGCGAGCGAGAGAGAGAGAGAGAGAGAGAGAGAGAGAGAGAGAGAGAGAGAGAGAGAGAGAGAGAGAGAGATTTTGCAAGGGATCTACTTGTTCTTATTTTTGTTTACTTGTTGTTTTGGCGGGTTGGTTGCGTGCTGTTGATGGTGGACTGGTTTTGGGGCGGCTTATTTGATGTGTTGACTAGAGTTTACCTGTTTCTTTTCTGATGTTTGCTGTATTATTTGGTTATTGTTGTGTCTTCCTTGTTGTTTGCCTTCAACAGCGTGGGACTGGTGTTGAACGATTATGCTTCTTTGACACTGTCTCAACGCTGTGCGCGTGCAGATGTGCGATTACAGGCTTTTGCCCACAACAACGGCGCGACAGACGCTAATCCAGCCTACTGTTTATATTCCTATTGCAATAAAGTGATAAACTAAATACGCGTGCCGTAACAGCATCTTGTGCTCTATATGGACATGGCTTGAAGACTGAAGCTATGAACTTCACACGGAAACATTGAATTGAAAGGCACTGTACCCGACCACCTACCGATATGTGATATTTCTGTGTCCTACTGTTAAACTGAATGCTGTGCCTTGTGGAATTACTGACAAACTTCGCGTCTCTTCCAGTGTCATCTGTAAATATCATGTCGTTCCATCTACCTCTGATAACGCTTACAGGAAAGTGAAAACGGTACCATAAGGACTTTTCAAAATTGCAAAAGTCGAGTCCCAGACAAAACTTCAAATGACGTTTTTGAAGCAAATTTAACCTTTTCACTGTCAGGACAAAAATCAACTGCAAGAGGCATAGATCCTCATGAGCCCCCCGCAGATGAGGATGTATGTCTCCTGCCACAATTCACATCNTCATGCGGCAATCCTGCCAGCTCCCAGTGAGAGACTTCTCGGTCACTGGCAGTGAAGGTGTTACAATTACATCAGGGATAGTTCCAGGGCCACTGGCAGTTAAAGTGTTAAAATTACAGTAACTCTCCTTCACCCGCTTGCGAAGAAGTCAGAAATGGCATTTCAACGGCAAACAGAAATTTTCCATTTCCACTGCCAGGCCAGCACTTGAGACGAGTTCAAAATTCTTACGGTTGGCAGCGGACCCGTCCGCCTAACGACCCAAAACCGACGTCCCAGCAAGCAAAAAGGTTCTCGGGCCGACATCCACCGCGGTTGGCCCGCGTACAGTCTGTGTGCGAACCAACTCCGGCCGACATCGGCCTGGAATACGTTCAGCCTTTCTGTTTTCGACCCAGACACTCCCGCACTTGACTTGAAAACTTAGCGCTGTTGCGCGGCAGACCCACGGGCCTCTTACTCTGAGAAAAACAGTTCTCAATGAGCTGTCCAGATGTAAGGGTTGTGCCTCCTGGAGACAGAACACATTTGCTGAGAGTGGCAGAGGTAAGACAAAATATCGCTGCGAATCACAGAGATGTACGGGAATCATGATGTAAAACGGCTCGAAACGTCGCGACAAGAAACCACACACACCATAACGATGGATCAACCATGATAATTTATGGGTAGTGCCAGATTAGCTTGGCGCCTGATGGCGCCAAGCTAATCTGGCACTACCCATAAATTATTATGGTTGATCCATTGCCTGCTGTCTTAAGTATGACAGAACAGCATGCATCTAATTCTGAGAAACGTGCAGTGTAAATGGCTGGAACGTTAGCAGCAAAGAAGCATGCATTCCCCCCATTCGCCCCTCACCGGCACGGTCAATTCAGGATCTACGCTTCATGCAGGTGTAAAGGGCTCAATGAACACTGGTGACACTCGTCGGTACAGCTGTAGCTCTTTTTAAGTACCGATCAGTGTCACTGGACCCCGGTGAGCAAAACGTCTTTGCGTTTGCGTCAACTGACCTGGGCCTTGAAGACATATGCCTATTGCAGGCTTGATGGGATCAATCAATGATTGGGTCTTGGTGACGTCTGTCAGGTCCCCCTCTCCCCCTCCCCCCTCCTCCCTCGCCCCCCCCCCCCCTAAAAAAAAAAGAAAAAAGGCCGCAAAATGGCCTTCTAATCGACGTCAGCCTGAACTAGTTCATAAGGATCGTATGACTCTTGCAGATGGAAAGATTATCCTGGACCCCAGCGCGCTAAAGGTTTACGGCCCGAGGTGAGCGTGAACCGGCTGGTGAGGATCTATGAGTCTTGCACGCGCAAGTGGCGGATCAATGAATGACTGAGTAGGTCTTCCATAAATGTCGCTAGATTTCCGCAAGTCCCATATCTCCAATTTGTCCAAACCTTTTGTGCCGGGAAATGCATTAGGCAGGGATTTCACTCGCAGACGTGACTGTTTTAGGGTAGTGCTCATTTGGAGGCCATCACGTCAATCTGTCTCTGAGTCAGAATGTCGGTGACGCTCTATAAAGATACCATGTCGAGGATTTATCGATTTCTTGTGACACAAATCCACACCAAAAAGCTGACTGTCAAGCGGGTAAAATGCAACGAAATCTGTGACACAAATCCACACCAAAAAGCTGACTGTCAAGCGGGTAAAATGCAACGAAATCTGTGACACAAATCCACACCAAAAAGCTGACTGTCAAGCGGGTAAAATGCAACGAAATCTGTGACACAAATCCACACCAAAAAGCTGACTGTCAAGCGGGTAAAATGCAACGAAATCTGTGACACAAATCCACACCAAAACGCTGACTGTCAAGCGTGAAAAATGCAACGAAATCTGTGACACAAATCCACACCAAAAAGCTGACTGTCAAGCGGGTAAAATGCAACGAAATCTGTGACACAAATCCACACCAAAAAGCTGACTGTCAAGCGTGAAAAATGCAACGAAATCTGTGACACAAATCCACACCAAAAAGCTGACTGTCAAGCGGGTAAAATGCAACGAAATCTGTGACACAAATCCACACCAAAAAGCTGACTGTCAAGCGGGTAAAATGCAACGAAATCTGTGACACAAATCCACACCAAAAAGCTGACTGTCAAGCGGGTAAAATGCAACGAAATCTGTGACACAAATCCACACCAAAAAGCTGACTGTCAAGCGGGTAAAATGCAACGAAATCTGTGACACAAATCCACACCAAAAAGCTGACTGTCAAGCGGGTAAAATGCAACGAAATAACAAAAACAAAAAGAAGAAGAAGAAGCTTGGTTCTGCTGTCTGACAGGCTGGCTGCATGCCTTACCGACCGACCGAACGAATACTAGATAGATCGACTAATTACTAACTGATTGATTAGCTGACTGACGCTCTGACTGGCGGATTGACCCATTGCGCCATCGGGCCGTCATCGGCCGCCGTTGGCCCGCGGTTGTTTTGTTGTTGTTGTTTGTTTCTTTGTTTTTTTACGCAAAGATTCCTACATGAATCATCGCGACAAAAAACGCTAAGGACAGCCAAAAGCGCCCCGAGGGCCTTTGCTAGCCGGTGTCCAGTTCAGCTTGCTGGTGTGCTGACAGACTTCGCCAGCACTCTTAAAAGGACAGTTAGTCTAGCAGACTAGAAGGATTTGATATTATAAGTTATTGGTAGGAGGGGTTTGGTACACTGACCAATGTAGGCCTGAGGGAGGTCAAAGGAACCATTGTACAGCGAAGGCCGAATGCCTGAGGGGTACAATGGTTCCTTTGACCTCCCGAAGGCCTACAAGTGTCCGTGCAGCAAGCTCCTGTTATCAATAATGTAATTGTTTTTATTCCTCCAATGTTTTCGTAAAAGAAATCAAAAAGAAATCTTTTGATCTGGATCCCGCCAGACATGACTGACGACAAAGGAATATACATTTATACAAAATAGACTTATGACGTAATTAAAAATCTTTCATGGCGTTGCCGTCTCCAGCAGTGTACCTGTCCTCTCGAACAATACTAAGTAACTTTGTACTTTAGAACGTTTTGGTGATCTTTTATAGAACAAAACTGGCATCCAAGACGCGTCAGAAAGAGGGCTATAAAAAGTCGGCCATTAGTCGCTACAAAGGTTTTTGTATCCCGATCAGATGATACGGTTTGTACTAAAGAGATTGGTCGTGCGACTTAGGGGTGAAAACAAATTTATTTATTTACTTTTTAAGTCCCCTCTATTTACAGAAGAGACTTTTTAGGACGGGTCGCGATGGGGCGAATTTAATAGCATGTCCATGATGTCAAATGTATGTTTGTATGTATGTGTGTCTGTTTGCATGTATGTATGTATGTATGTATGTATGTATGTATGTATGTATGTATGTATGTATTATGTATTATGTATGTATGTATGTGTGTGCGTGTGTATGCAAACGAAAGAATATCCGATATTTCTGTACATACGAGCTTGAAACTTGGCGAAATACTTTCTTTAGTGGGTGGCTAAGGGAGCCTCCGAGCATATTGTAATTGAATGTCTCATTGAAGACATAACCGTTTATAGGAAATCCGTTGACCCAGATTTGAGTCCGTAATTTTTGCCATATTTACTTAAACGTTTGCATAATTATAGCTAGTTTGGAGAAAGACATTGGATGAGTTCGTTAGCCAGCTTTGTATCCTTTCAACTTCATTAGTAAAAAATAATTCTTTTCAGAAAAGAATTAAAACAGTAAAAAAAACTTTTACTTCTAGAGAAAGTCAGACAGTGGCGGTGACGTAAAAGAGGCAACTCCGTCACCACGCAGACACTGACATGATACTCGAAATATTACGTTATTCTCTCTCGCGCGCGCGGCTCTCTCTCTCTCTCTCTCTCTCTCTCTCTCTCTCTCTC
The DNA here is from genome assembly GCA_036245525.1 of Semisulcospira habei. Classification (NCBI taxonomy): domain Eukaryota; kingdom Metazoa; phylum Mollusca; class Gastropoda; family Semisulcospiridae; genus Semisulcospira; species Semisulcospira habei. The sequence goes on from BTPG01000005.1 coordinate 186,249,756, forward strand.
TCTCTCTCTCTCTCTCTCTCTCTCTCTCTCTCTCTCTCTCTCTCTCTCTCTCACACACACACACACACACACACACACACACACAAACACACACAAACATGCACGCATCTTCAGGGCGAATAGATTCACATGCGACCTCCAGGCGCATGAGGATTTATGCCTCTTGGAGATGTTTGCAGCACGCGCTCACGCACGCACTAACACGCACACACATATCGACGCGCTTTCAGAAGAGCATGCAGGTGACCCGTGTACTTAGTATATCATGTAGCTAGGTAAAGTCAACCTGCTTTCACACACATTATAGCAAGACTGAAATTGTACCGTGAAGTTCTAGTTTTGTCACCATTTTCTCAATCCTATGAAGCGAAAGTGAAACTCATATCACGTAAAATATAAAATTACGTAAAAACCTAAAACTTACGTCATGACAAGTGACGTTTGACAAATCGATGACGCGTATGTCCTGCGCCCCTTATAGAACTCACTGATGCATTGGCTGATCTGCGAGACATTTTTAATAGGAGATAATTTAACATCAGAATCAGGTCAAAGATAAAAGGTAGAGACCATTGACAGCGAGGACAGCTCTCATATAAAAGGGACTTTGCGGGTTATGGTTCATCCCATCTTGTTAGAAATTATATCTCTCGTTCATTTCTGGGTTTTTTTTTTTTTTTTTTCGTAAGTATTGTCATGTCTTTCAAGAGGATATATAAATATGGCAGACTGGCAGAATCCTATGAATGTGTTAATTTCGCGCATTCTGTGACCTACTTCACAGTTCTGATTGTATAAATTTTGTTTGACCGAGTGACACGTTTTCGGACACTTGTTTGCAGACAAGAATGACGTCAAACTTTAAAAAAATGCAACTGACAAAAACTAAAAACAAAGCTGAGCTTTTTTTCATGCTCCAAATACAATAATGTCGGAAAGTTAGATGAGTTTCGTACTTTATAATACAACTAAGGAAATTGCGGGATGCTTGCGTCATCAAGGGAAAATATCCCGTAAAAATTTGTTATCTGCTTGCGGCACGAAACGGCTGTGGCCTCATTAACGATCTTTTCCTAAAGTACAAAAACGGTATGCTGGGAATGTAAAACTATTGGCACTGTTATCTTAAGCCCCTAATTGTCGAGAAAAGGTAAACACCACCTAACTGCAAGAGGTATAGATCCTCATGAGCCCACGCTGTCGCGTGGGCTCATGAGGATCTATGCCTCTTGCTAAGACCACTTTGTATCCACGTTTCTCCGACGGCTGTAGCTTCTGGCTGTTGAATAAACAAAGATTGCATAAACACAATATGCGCCCAAGGGCAGGGACGTGTTAGGGAGTTCTTTAAAGTTGGTAACCCCTTAATTGCCAGGTAAAATGGCACGACACCCGAATGCAAGAAGCAAAGAACATCATCAGAACACGCTCATGATGTTGTTTGCCGCTTTCTGGCACCATTTGTGTCCGTGCTGCTGAGGTTGTTTTGGCGTTGACTCGGCAATGATTTCAGAAGCGTACTACGCTTTCGTTACGTCACTGGTAAACAGGCGGAAGTGACGTTCATTTCGCTGTGGAAGAAATCTATTAACCCTATCGCTGTCGTTAGCGTCTTTTGCCGCGTTGATTCCTGCAGGAAAAGAAAACGACGACAACAACAACAACAACAACAACAACAAAAACCCAACGCCACCCGACAGCTGAAGGTTAAAAGAGATGTGTAGGGGAAAAAACGTCTGTAGCCGAAGAGTGGCTGTCTTAATGACTCGGTACAGATTACGATTTCAAATATTGTGTGAACATGAAATAAACATCGAAAATAAAACAAATTTAATTATGTGGACATAAAAATACACTTTATTTGATCAAAACCTTTCTGTGTAACCCCATCACTGCCAGTCACGCGGGGGTTAATTTAACACCAAAGAACCCCAGACTTCCCAGGATGCAAAATGGTTAAAGCAAACAGCATAGATCCTCATGAGCCTGGACAATGGCGGGGGTTCACGAGGAACCATGCTTCCTGCAGCTGGATTGTCTTGACTTTCACTCGGCAGTAAAAGGGTCATTTAACCCATTGTGTCCCAGGTACGAAACGCCCACATTTTGGAGTTGTCATCTGAGGACTGCATTACAATTCAGGAGACAAATCGACCATGATAGTCCAAGGGCGGTGCCAGAATAGCTTGGCGCCTATAGGCGCCAAGCTATTCTGGCACCACAATGAGCTATCATGGTCGAGCCATATCTTGCTGTGGTGTGTTGGGTCTGAATGAGTTCATTTTGTAGATTGAATTTTTTTAACCAAAGCAGCGTCATGTGATTTATAATGGACTGATATGCGGCGTCTACAGGCCAGAAGAGTGCGATTAATGACAGTACCACACGAATGCACCCAACAATGTTCAGGACTTATGGTCTGACATCACAGACAAGCAAACAAAGTTATTTTCATGTGATAATATAATATACCTGTTTCTTTTCTCCGCTGTTCCAAGGTCATACCGGACAAAAGAAACTTTATTCCCAAGTCATGTATCGTTATGAAACCATTTATTTGTAATTATTGTTGTTATTATCATTACCTCCCATTTTGTTGGCACGCATTACCGCCACTGCTAAAGGCTGCACACTTACTAACTACGAAGTAGTCTCAGTATTGGTTGCTTCCCCTTCTGATTGTGTCGCATAGCTGGACGGACAATTAGCTGTTGCGTTTTCGAAGGATGTGGTCATACAAGGAAGAACATATCCCATGCAATTATTTTATTTTTCGTATTTTGGCTTTTTTTTAAAAAAGGGAGAATGCGTTTTGGTCTATGATTTTACGGCTCAGGGGCCAGTTGTAGTCCAGCCACTAAGTCCGATGTAGCGAAGCACCTTGCTTTGTGGCTCGTGCAAAACTAAGCTCGTGCAACTGAGCGCAGACCCGGGAGTGCTGCGATGTTATGATTTAACGTAATGTTGCAATGTTTTTCGTTGCGTTTGACAATTGCAAATTATAACGTTTACCAGCTGTCTGCCGCCGCGACAGTATAATGTAACCTCACACAGTGTTTTTGACTGCTTGTGGCCTCAATTTATAGTGTATGGTAAATGCCTGCGTCGGAAACTGCCATTTAAGATCCGAATTGGATTGTCTGGCTGGATGACTGTATTGCCTGACGTCCTCGGCCGACAGCAACTAAGACCGCAAGTGGCACTAATTCGCACGTCAGTCCTGCATCCCATGTTTGGCCATGCCCCTCAGCGCTGACAAAGAGAAATTTAAAGGGGAAACAGACAAAGGCGACATCATGCTTAAATAATAATAATAATAATTACGGTATTTATAATGCGCTTATCTTATAATAATTATAACTCTAAGCGCGCACTCACAACTCGCACACGCATGCGCACGCTTTAGACAATGACTCACGTAACACAAATAGTGAAGATACATTAGGACGGTCAGCTTGGGCTGGGGAGTGTGGTGATATAGTGCTAGAACTGTTGAAAGAGATGAGTTTAACTCATTCAGACACCACAGTAAGACATGGATAGAACATGATAGTTCAAGGGTGGTGCCAGAACAGCTTGGCGCTCATAAGCGCCAAGCTATTCTGGCACAACCATTGAACTATCATATGTCTCTAGAATTTTAGTCTTTCAGAGGGCAACTTCAACATTTGGAGATTTCGGTCCTGGGGTAGAATGTGTTAACGATGCAAGATTTTGTATGTAAAGTTCTCTCCCTTTCATTATTCTCCAAACCTTGAAATCCGAACTACAATGTGTAAACGCACTGTGTGCGCTGATCTGTGATTTGGTACCTTTCGGCCTAGAGGCGTGAGCCAAAACCACACACACCTAAAGCCGTCAGGTCCACAATCTCAGACCAGCACACAAAGAAAGCTTTTATAAGTGCGTTTGACTCCGGGCATGAAGTTTCGAAACCACACAACGGCACATCCGTATTGTTGTTAAGTTGGTTATACATTCAGTGCTTAGTTACCAGTTTTCACATCGTATTTGTTAAGTTGGTTATACATTCAGTGCTTAGTTACCAGTTTTCACATCGTATTGTTGTTAAGTTGGTTATACATTCAGTGCTTAGTTACCAGTTTTCACATCGTATTTGTTAAGTTGGTTATACATTCAGTGCTTAGTTACCAGTTTTCACATCGTATTTGTTAAGTTGGTTATACATTCAGTGCTTAGATACCAGTTTTCACATCGTATTTGTTAAGTTGGTTATACATTCAGTGCGTAGTGCGACTTGTCCTTTTCCACACAATCCCGCAACAGAGAAAAACAATACAGGAGAAAAGATCTGCGTCGTTCTTAAAGGTAAATTGAAACCCCGATCAAAAACAAACAAAAAGTTAAACAAGGGGAGAGAACATCTGCGTCGGTGTTAACCCCATTGACTGCTGAGATAAAAGAAACACGACACAACTGCAGGAGACGTAAATCCACAAGATTCCCCGCGGATGCGAGGGCTCATGAGGATCTATGCCTCTTGCTGACACCATTTTGAACCCATGTTCTGCGTCCACTGGCACTCAAGGGGTTAAGGCAAATGCAAAAACAGAGCAAACATTTTTTAAAAAATCTAATCATTTTTTTTTTTACAATGCAATTTGCATTTATCATCCTTGGTCACAACATGAGCTGACTGCCAAACGTGTACAACGCAAAGAAAGAACCAAGAAAGTAAAAAAGAACCGTAACTCATCCTTTCCACAGTAGCAAAACGTCTACGGGCTCACTGCGGCCGTCGTAGGCCCGAAGACCCGGGTCCAAAGCGTGTATTACCTTCGTTGGTTATTTATTTCCGTACCATGAACTTTCGACAGATCTGAGCCAAAGTGTGGAAGGATGACGAATCTTTCAGCTCGGCTTGGCAATGATCACGTACTGAATGTGGAGTCGTCGGCAAAGCTCCCATCCCGTCAAAAAGAAAAGAAGGTTATTGAGTGGTTTCAGCAAGAGACATAGCCCCTTGTAGGCCCCCGACATTGCCGGGGCTCTTTAGGATCTCTGCAGTTGCGTGGTGTTCACTTTTCCTCGGCAGTAATTACGTGACAAGACAGAAAACGATTTTGACGTGCCATGAAAATCATCAGAGAAATGCTTTTTTTTTTTCTTTAATCGTCTGATACATTTACGTTAGCTGAACCTACTTCTTTTCAATTTTTTTGTTCTCTCCACCATGCGATTTAACTGTTGCCCTTACTTCTCCCATGTACCCCCTTTTAGACTCTTTGCTATTCTATTCTGGAAGGAGTTGATTCTATTTTGATTACTGACAATTTGATGAAACAAAATCTTGGCTTGACTTCGCGAACGAAGATTCTATAGGGCTTGCCCACGTCGTCTGCAGGCATTTTCGTGGCTGCGGAGGCCAATCCGGGACAGGCAGGTTCGACCGCAGAGGCTGCAGGGGAAGGTCTGGTCAGGGTTCTGAGTTACGACAACTCTGTTTTTTCTTCTAAGCCGCTTGTCCTTAAGGTTAGATCTGCGAGAGTCCTCAAAGGAGACGGCTGCCTTGTGAATGGTGGAGCGCCAGGTGTCACGGTCCGCAGCAAGCGAAGACCACTGGCGGTGGTCGATTTGGCAGGCACTAAGCGACTTCTTGAGACCGTCTTTGTATCTCTTCTTTGGTGCCCCTCTCTCTCGGTGTCCAGTGGCGAGCTCGCCGAACAGAGTGATCTTGGGTAGGCGATGATCCTCCATCCTGGAGACGTGCCCCGCCCAGCGAAGCTGTGTCCCAGCAGCAAAGCCTCGATGCTCACAGTTTCCGCCTGTTCAAGGACCTCGACGTTGGTGACATAGTCACTCCAGTGAATGCTGAGGATGGTACGCAGGCAGCGCTGGTGAAAGCGTTCGAGGAGTCGTAGTTGGCTGCGGTAGAGGGCCCAGGACTCGGAACCGTACAGCAGGGTGGTGAGGACGACAGCTCTGTACACGCTGATCTTGGTGCCTTTTTTCAGCTGTTGATTGTGCCACACCCGCTTGAATAGTCGCCCGAAAGCACTGTTCGCTTTTGCCAGCCTGTTGTCCAGCTCCTTGTCCAGCTTGGCGTCTGACGTGATGATGCAGCCAAGGTAGGTAAACTGGTGTACAGACTTCAGTTCGGACTCGCCGATGGTGATGTGGGGAGGGCGATGCTCTTCCTTGGGTGCCGGCTGATGAAGGACCTCTGTCTTTTTCAGACTGACCTCAAGTCCAAAGAGCTGGGCAGCATCTGCGAAGCAGGACGTAATGCGCTGCAAGGCTCTCTCTGTGTGTGCAACGAGGGCAGCGTCATCAGCGAAGAGCAGCTCACTAATCAGTTGGTCTAGGGTTTTCGTGTGGGCCTGCAGTCGTCTGAGGTTGAACAGGCTGCCATCGAGACGATACCTGATGTACACTGCGTCGTCATCGTCGAGATCCACTGTGGCCTGCTTCAACATCATGCTGAAGAAGATGGTGAAGAGGGTCGGTGCCAGCACGCAGCCTTGCTTCACGCCGTTGCGAATGGGGAATGGTTCTGAGAGGTCACTGTTTAGTCTGACCTGGCCTTGCTGGTCCTCGTGGAGCTGGACGATCATGTTGAGGAACTTTGGGGGACAACCTAATCGCTCCAGGATCTGCCACATACCTTGCCTACTCACAGTGTCAAACGCTTTTGTTAGGTCGACAAACGTTACGTACAGCCCTTTGTTCTGCTCGCGGCACTTCTCCTGAAGCTGTCTCAGCACAAAGACCATGTCGGTGGTACTCCTGTTGGCTCTGAAGCCACACTGGCCCTCTGGGAGGTGGTCTTCAGCGATGGCAGGTACCAGCCGATTCAGGAGCAACCTTGCGAGAATTTTCCCGGCAATGGACAGCAGGGTAATTCCACGATAATTAGAGCAGGCAGACTTCTCTCCTTTGTTCTTGTACAGGGTGATGATGACTGCATCAGGGAGATCCTTTGATAGTGTTCCTTTTTCCCAGCAGCAGAGAAAGAGGTCGTGGAGCTTGTTGTGCAGTGCTGGGCCTCCATGTTTCCAGATCTCTGGCGGGATTCCGTCAATGCCTGCTGCTTTGCCACTCTTGAGCTGGTGGATGGCTGTGAGGGTCTCTTCGGCGGTGGGCGGTTCGTCCAATTCAACCTTTAGTGGAAGGTTGCGGGATTTGGAGGATGACTGTTTCTTGAACAGTGCGTTCAGCGCCGAAGAGGTCCTGAAAGTATTCCGACCAGCGGTTCAAGATGGAGGTATTATCTGTGAGGAGTGCCTGTCCATCAGCGCTTCGCAGGGGACTTTGTACCAGGTGCCTAGGGCCATACACTGCTTTCAGTGCTTCGTAGAAGCCCCTGTAGTCACCGTTGTCAGCGCAGAGCTGGGTCCTCTGTGCGAGTCTGGACCACCACTCGTTCTGGAGCTCTCTAAGCTTGAGCTGGAGACTGCTGCAGATGAGGCGGAAGGCAGACTTCTTTACAGGGCAGGAAGGCTGGGCTAGGTGGGCCTGGTGGGCGGCTCTTTTTTTTTTTTTGATAGAAGTTCCTGGATCTCTACGTCGTTTTCGTCAAACCAGTCTTTGTTCCTCTTTCTAGCAAAGCCCAAGACTTCCACAGAGGATTTTACAATAGCAGTTTTCAGTTGTTCCCAGAGTGTTTCAGGAGTGGAGTCTGCTGGATTAACTGTGTCTTTGAGCATGCGCTGTAAATCGGCCTGAAGGGCAGCTTTCTTGTCGTCACGCTGAAAGCTGGCAACATCAAGCATTTTCTTGGGAGGGCCGCCTTTCTTGGGTTTCAGCTTGAGGCGGAGCCTGAGTTTGCAGCGAACAAGGCGGTGGTCAGTGTGGCACTCTGCGCTGGGCATCACTCTGGTGAGGAGGACGTCACTGCGGTCCCTCTGACGCACTAGGACATAGTCGATAAGGTGCCAGTGCTTGGAGCGAGGATGCATCCAGGTGGTCTTTCGACTGTCCTTTTGCTGGAAAGTGGTGTTGGTGATGACAAGTTGCTGCTCTGCACAGAGCTCCAACAGTAGGCGACCATTGTCATTGCAGTTCCCAACGCCATGCTTGCCGAGGACTCCTTTCCAGGCTTCAGAGTCTTGGCCCACTCTGGCGTTGAAGTCGCCAAGGATGATGACTTTGTCGTCTGCAGGGGTGCTCTGCAGGAGGCTGCGCAGGTCAGAGTAGAACTTGTCTTTTTCTGCAGGCTCTGCCAGGAGGGTTGGGGAGTACACACTGAGAAGGGTAACGTATTGCTGGTGTCTCAGCGGGAGGCGCATGGACATGATGCGGTCGGAGTGACCCGTTGGTAGGTTTTCCAACTTAGTCGCAATGGGGGTCTTCACCATGAAGCCCACGCCTGAGAGCCGTCTTTCTGATGCAGGCCTGCCTGACCAGTAGAGGGTGTAGCCAGCGCCAAGTTCTTGGAGGCTGCCTTCCTCCGGGAGGCGTACTTCGCTGAGCGCGGCGATGTCGATGTTTAACCTCCGCAATTCATGGGCAATGAGGGCGGAGCGACGTTCAGGGCGTCCGCTGTCTGCTGTGTCGAGCATGGTTCGGATGTTCCAGCATGCTACGTTGAGTCCGGTCGTGGTCGTCATGAGAGTGGATCCATTGTTTTTTCTTGTTTTCTGACCGCATGAGAAGATGCCCGTTGACCGCGGCTAGCCAACTGGGGTTACGAGGGGATGAGCTTTGGTTAGGCCACCTTTTCTAGGCCCCTCTCCGTGTGGAGCAAGCAGTGCTGTCCCTAGAGAAGGCTGCTTGGTCGTTCAGGGTGTGCCGAGTGACGTTGTCATCCCCAGGTCAACATCAGGCGACCAATATCCTGAACCGCCTGCATGCAGGTTTGAGACTGCGGCTTCCAGTGACATCTTTCACCTGCCGTTTTGCCCCTTGCCCATCGCTACAGGACTTGGAAAGTTCAGTGTCATAGTCCGTGGGCGTTTCCTAAAGCCTGCTCGGTGGAGCTTTTTGGTGGAGTGCAGTGTGCGCAGTACTGGCCCCACCCTTTAAACCCTTGGTTCGTTTAATAAATTGTGTTGTACCCGTCTTTTCTAAGCGTGTTTCTTTCTCCGTTGGGTACTTCTTGGTTCGTTTGCCATGGCCTAGCAAGCTGGGACGGTGGCATCGAGGTCCTCGGGTCGTAGGTTTTATATCAGACTGTCCTTGTCTTAGTCTCTGGCTCAAAAGCCTTCCCCGGAGACACGGGGGCTTTGATGGCAGGGGTTTCCTCCCTTAGCCTTTCCGCAGCCAAGCGGCCAGGCTTGCAAGGCAGCAGGGGACTCGTGGGGGCCGGGGTCGTCTATGTCCCGTGCAGATGTGAACATCTGCCCACTGCCCAGACGGTGACACCAGAGGAGAAAAATCCAACGCCGGAACCCGGTATCGAACCTCGCACCTTTGGCATTTGAGGCAGACGCCTTAACCACTGCGCCACTTCCCCGTCTTGAAACAAAATACTGATGACACAAATCCACTGCAGTCATACGGTTTAAATCACGACCCTTCACACTTGGTGTTACACCGAAAGCGATTGGCTGACCCCGACCAGTCAGATTGTCTATTGATTCCGACGTAGACTTACACGGGTCAGAGTAAATGAAGCCTTGATTGAAAAGTTGAAATCGAGATGCACGGTCACGACTGGGGTTGGTCTTTAAGTCAATGAGAGTGAGGAAATAGGCTGGCAGATTCATTTTGTGAAAACCGCCAATCTGCCAGAGGCATTGATTCTCATGAGCCCCCCGCAGTTGCGGGGCTCATGAGGATCTACGCCTCTTGCTGGAAAAAAAAGATTTGTTTTGTTCACCAGAGCAGACATCAGGGTAATTTACGATACGAGTTTGTTGGTATTGAAAAGGGGATAGGAACTGACTAAAGTAGAAATTCCCTTCTTGATACAGCGCGCATCTAACAGCATGAAAGATCCTCAGGGGCTTCTAATTGAAAAGTTTGTTTCTTGCTGTCACGTTTTACGTCTGTGTCCTTGGTAGTGAGAGTCGTTGGTCGGTCAGTCTCCGACAGAGAAAGGAAAATTAATTAGGAGGAAAGAACGCGTGTAAAAGAGATTCTACTTATTGTTAAAAGGGCAGTAAGTATTTGGAAAAGGGAAGTAACTGTGACAAGGAGAAGTGACTTTGAGGACAAGGTTTGTATCTGATTCCCCGGAAGTCTTTCGCACGGCAACTTAATCATGTTCACAAATGTTTGATAGCGTGAAATGGTATCAGTAATAAATAGTCAAGTGTATCCAACACCTTAACTGTGTGTGCTGGTATGTCACTTTGAAGCATATAACTCGGTGCCCAAAAGGTCAGTCTCAACACACGTAGGAATTTTGCATGGGATTTGCAATGCCACCCTGGAACTTATCGGAGCGTGTTGCAGCCAACCGGCAGCGGCGAGATATAGCATCTGATATTCACACAACATCGCTACAAAAAGGCTGGTGTCGCATCGGAAGGTGTTGCAAACAACAATATCTCAAGAAGCCCGCTACATTGCACAATGGTCCCCAGGAAGAAGAGTTCCCCGGGCCGACGTCGGTCTGAAGGCGTCTGCTTTCTGTGCCTGCTTCTCAGTGCCAGTGAGTGGGCCGACATGCTCGATATATGTCGCAAGCGCGCCGCATGCACACAATTCCAGCATGTGTAAAGCGCTCTTGATGGCAGCTTGGCCAGCCAAGGTCTACAATCTACTTACTCGGCCCGAGGACATTTTGTTTATAAAGGAGAGCTGTTGGGCAGAGTCGTTCGGTAGTATAGCTGGTAAACTTACCCCTGTATCTGTACCCAATGTATTTGTATCCGCCAGCGAGTTGCTTCTGGGACAGGTTTGTGTACCCATCGGCGCAATCAATCACAGTCTGAGTTTACTGACGACAAAGTTGGGGTTCTCTAATTCTTATCAAAGCTCATACTCAATTCTTGGTACAGAAACAGCATCTAACGCACGCCTGGGCACCGATTTAGGTCTAGGTCCAGTTCAGGATAAACTTGACACGCGCTGGGAACAAAATTAATGCGCTCGGTACATTTAGGAGTGAAAAAAAAAATACCCCAAAACAACAGCTCCCCAAAAGAAGAAAAACTCTACCCCATCAGCTCTACTATTCATACCATGGCTCCGGCCAAGCTGTCAATATATATAATAGCGGTGATGCCGCATCACTATCAACACCTCAGAGCGCAAGCACTAATTCCATTTATGTGACCATCTCAATACTCTACGGGCATCTTAACTCATCTGAGACGTGCCGCCTCCGGATACGCGGCGTAAGCCTGGTCTATATGTACTCGCGGCGTAAGCCTGGTCTATATGTACTCGCGGCGTAAGCCTGGTCTATATGTACTCTCGGCGTAAGCCTGGTCTATATGTACTCGCGGCGTAAGCCTGGTCTATATGTACTCGCGGCGTAAGCCTGGTCTATATGTACTCTCGGCGTAATCCTGGTCTATATGTACTCTCGGCGTAAGCCTGGTCTATATGTACTCGCGGCGTAAGCCTGGTCTATATGTACTCGCGGCGTAAGCCTGGTCTATATGTACTCGCGGCGTGAGCCTGGTCTATATGTACTCGTCGTAATCCTGGTCTATATGTACTCGTGGCGTAAGCCTGGTCTATATGTACTCGCGGCGTAAGCCTGGTCTATATGTACTCGTGGCGTAAGCCTGGTCTATATGTACTCGCGGCGTAAGCCTGGTCTATATGTACTCGCGGCGTAAACCTGGTCTATATGTACTCGCGGCGTAAGCCTGGTCTATATGTACTCTCGGCGTAAGCCTGGTCTATATGTACTCTCGGCGTAAGCCTGGTCTATATGTACTCTCGGCGTAAGCCGCGTATCCGGAGGCGGCACGTCTCCAATGAGTTAAAGTGCACATACAGTCATAACAGTAGACAAAAGGTGGTGGGGCTGGCGTCGGCCGCACTGAGCCCGCGCACACCAATGCCTTCATCCAAGTAAGCAAAATGTCCACGTGACGACGTGGGACGCAGACTGTCATCGCACTACTTACTATCAATACTCTTGAGACATCTGTCCATCATATAATCGCTTTAACGAGCAAAAGGCCCTTGGGCAGACATAGGCCGCAGTGGGTCCACGCACGGGTTTGCGCGGGCACATAGCGGCCGACGTCGGCCAGGGGGTCTTTTGTTTCAGTCCGAAATACCTCTGATATTACCGGCCTCTCTCTGTCTCTGATCATCGAAATGTGACGAATCTCTCACTACACACAGTGATTTAGGGGAAGGAGGGTGATGGGGATGGTAGCGGTGTGTGTTTGTGTTGGGGGGGGGGGGATTTGGGGGGGGGGGAGAGATGAGGTAGCCATGATGGCGCGAGGAAACATACTATTTATCATTGCACCTTTGGCTTTGGCACCCGACAGAATGCTCTACCGACAGCCAAAGGTAAAATATTCGTGTGCCGGCCTAAGTTTGACCTTATACTCGTGTGCCAGCCTAAGTTTGACCTATACTCGTGTGCCGGCCTAAGTTTGACCTTATACTCGTGTGCCGGCATAAGTTTGACCTTATACTCGTGTGCCGGCCTAAGTTTGACCTTATCATCGTGTGCCGGCCTAAGTTTTCACCTTATATTCGTGTGCCGGCCTATGTTTGACCTTATCCTCGTGTGCCGGCCTAAGTTTGACCTTATATTCGTGTGCCGGCCTAAGTTTGACCTTATACTCGTGTGCCGGCCTAAGTTTGACCTTACGGAAGCCTCGAGCGCTGTGTCAATAGTTGGCTGTATCAGAAACTCCGGATGTGAACAAGGTAAAGAAGAGCGTGTGTACAGGATCACAAAACCCTTCCATGTATCGCAAGTTCCACATATCCGACGTGCGGAGTCGACTACTATGTGAACTCATTGCGTCCGACTGAGGTACGAAATACCCCCAATTTCGAGTTATCCTCTGAGGACTGCATTACAAGTCAGGAGATAGATCGACTACGACAATTCAAGGGTGGTGGCAGAATAGCTTGACGCCTATAGGCGCCATGCTATTCTGCCACCACCCTTGAACTATCATGTTTGACTAGTATGCTCGGTTTCATTTAAAGCTCCATTGCACTGAAATGATGTGATATTTGTTGTCCCTTCCATTTATAGAAGGGACTTTTTAGGATGGGTCGCGGTGGGGCGAATTTAATAGCATGTCTATGATGTCAAAGGCGGGCAGGCTAAACCTCTAACAATTGAAGTAACAAGATAAAATTACGTCATGTCTAGTTACGATAACCTCGCTGCTGAACGTACATTTGGCGCGAAGCGCCGTATGTACGTATGTGCGTATGTATGTATGCACGTATGTATGTGTGTGCTTATGTATTTAAACACCAGAATCTCCGATATTTCTGTACACACAAGCTTGAAACTTGGCGAAATATTTTCTTAAGTAGGTGGCTAAGAGAGCCTCCGAGCATATTGTAATTGAATGTCGTATTTAAGACATAAACTACCGTTTATAGGAAGTGGGTTGACCCAGATTAGAGTCCGTAATTTTTGTCATATTTACTTGAACTTTTGCATATAGCTAGTTTGGAGAAAAACATTGGACGAGTTTGTTAGCCAGCTTTGTATCCTTTCAACCTCTTCAGTAAAAGTTAATTCTTTTCAGAAAATAATTAATACAGTAAAAAAAAAACTTGACTTGTTGAGAAAGTCAGACAGTGCCGGTGACGTAAAAGAAGCAACTCCGTCACCACGCAGACATATGACGTAATTCTCTCTCTCTCTCTCTCTCTCTCTCTCTCTCTCTCTCTCTCTCTCTCTCTCTCTCTCTCTCTCTCTCTCTCTCTCTCTCTCGCTCTTTCTCACACATATGCGCGCATCTGCAAGAGGCATAGATCCTCATGTGCCCGGAGGGCGCACGAACATCTATGCCTCTTGAGGCTGTTTGAAGCGCGCGCATGCACTCACGCACACGCACACGCATACACACACATCGACGCGCTTTCAGAAGAGCATGCTGGTGTACTTAGTATAGCATGTAGCTAGGTAAAGTCAACCTGATTTCACACAAATTATAGCAAGACTGAAATTGTACCGTGAAATTCTAGTTTTGTCCCCATTTTCCCAAGTCTTGAAGCGAAAGCGAATCTCATATCACGATAAATATAAAATTACGTAAACACAAAAAAATACGTCATGACAAATGACGTTTGACAAACCAATGACGCGTATGTACTGCGCGCGCCCCTTATAGAGTTCACTATGACGCATTGGCACATCTGCGAGGCTTTTTCAAAAGGAGATATTTCAACAACAGAATCAAGTCAAAGACAAAAGATAGAGACCCTTGACAGCGAAGACAGCTTTTTATATAGACGGGACTTTGTGGGTCAGGGTTCATCCCATCTTGTTTTATGCAACAATGGGCCAAAATGACTGCTTCTGTCTGTGTTTCGTAAAGTGTGCGTTTAGGAAATGGGAGAGGGGGTGGGGTAGCGGGGTGTAAGGAGAGCCAGGAATGAAAGAGTCAAGAAGGAAAAAACTAATATGGCTCACGTGTACGACCAATCCACATTATAAGTGTGACCTTGACCTTTCCAACAGGTCACTGCAATGAGCAAGAGTTCAAGTCTCTAAACATGAGTAAAGGTTTGGCTTTTGTACCAGCGAAATCCGAGTTGTCTCAAAATGTACACATTTTTCTCACATTTGTCAAACCTCCATGACCCTTGATCTTTGTAAGGGGTCGTCTAAATCAGCATGCATAGAAAGCTGTTATCATCAGCTACCTTTATGCCAAATTTGAATGAAAAGTTTGCAAAAACTTTGATAAAAACTATAATTTTATAAAACAACTGGCATTTTTCACACTTTCCTGTCACTCTTGACCTTTCCGAGTGGTGATCCAAATTAGCATGCATAGAAATGACTTATCATCAAGTATCTCTGTACTAAGTTTGGGTTTGAAGTTGAAAATAGTGTTTGAGAAAAAACAGTTTTTGTCAAAATATGGCTATTTTTTACCCTTTTCTGGACCCCCCCACCCATGACCCTTGACCTTTGCGAGAGGACCATCAAATTAGTATGCATAGAAAGGTCTTATCGTCAGATACCTTTGTGGCAAATCTGACTTAGAAGTTGGCCAAAACCTTTGGCAAAAACTACAATTCTATCAAAAATGCATTTTTCACACATTTGCCGACCCCTTGTTACCCTTGATTTTTCCTAGGGGTCATCTAAATAAGTATGCATAGCTAGAACGGTCTTACCATAAAGTATCTCTGTAAGAAGTTTAGGTTTGAAGTTGAAAATAGTATTTGAGGAGAAACAATCTGCATCAAAATATGGCTATTTTGGACCCTTATCTGGACCCCTGTGACATTGACCTTCGAGAGAGGTCACTAAAACTGGTATGTTTAAAAGGTTTGCCACAAAGTACCCTTGGGCCACGTTTGAAGTCTGAGTCTTGAATAGTATCCGCGAAAATACCAACGTTACAGTTTACCACGGACTACGTACGACGGACGACGGACAGACAACGGATGGCCCATTACATAGACTAACATTTGTTATCGCACGTGAGACATAAAAGGAGGGGGGGGGGATCTTATACGCATGGATGTTTCACATGGTACATAAATGCGTTGCTTTTAAGCCTGCATTGCTTGTTTTCGAGAATTTAGTGTACGGTAAAGCAGGCAGGACATGCATACATATGATACTCAGGCTATCCAGAATGTAGCTTGTCGTCCTCCGCACTTAGCAGATACCACCCATTTTCAAGATCCTCACAAACCCCCGACACCCCCCCCCCCCCTTCCAATTTGCAGGGGAGTCTGAGGACCTGTGCCTCTTCAAGTAATGAGACTATGATGGAACAGATAGAGAGAAGAAGGTATGTAGATGCAGGAGCCAGTCTATGGTCTCATCTGTTAATGTCATTATGCAGCAATCGCGCATCCAGACGACACAACGACAGTCTGGTTTCCAGCATCAGCTGTGGAAGCAGGATGGGCCATGTCAGTTTTAATCAATGCTTGAAACCTCCATCCCCCCCCCCACCCTCCTCCACCAAAACCATCCAAATACACCCCCACATCCTCTCTCTGATCATTCTCTGTCTAATTAACGCTTTGAGCTCTGACACATTATAATTATGAGGGTTAACAATGATAGTTCAAGAATTGCGCCAGAAGAGAATGGGCCTTTAGGCGCCAAGCTATTCTGGCACCACCCTTGAACTATCACGGTGAGGTCACTGTCTTATGAACTTAATGTAGTCTTCAGAGGAAAACTAAATTTGCGGATTTCGATACGACGGCTCCAAGTGCTAAGCGGAAGTGTGTGCGCTGATCCGCTATTCTGGGCATTACAAGACTAGTGTCGAGTAATGATGAAAAACTAAGTGTCGAGTAATGATGAATTCTGCTATTTTGAGTCAGCGTCTTCTAAGCCGCTGACTCAAAATAGCAGACTTCATCATTACTTGACACTTCGTTCGAAGAGAGCGCAAACAATCCCGTATCTTTTGCCTATACGTAACTATGTCAAAGATGCTATAGGAAACTGCAATATAGATATCAAGTCTATTCCAGTTTTACCAGTAACACCTGCTATATCTCCGTGGGTATACATGCTACTTTCGATAGAGATTATACAGATTTGAAAAAAGATGAGGATGTGAACGTTTTAGCAAATTTAGTGAACGAAAACTTAGAGAAAACATTTTAAACATTTGAAAATTTTCACAGATGGGTCTGTTTTAGATTCTTCAGACTGTGGTGCAGGCTTTGTTATTCCGGATCTCAAAGTGAAGAAATCTTTTATATCGGTAAAGGATTTTCTATATTAACGTCCCAACTGTGTGCGATACTCATGGCACTAAATTTATTCAACTTATACCTTATGATATAATATTATTTAACATTTTGATTTGTGTTGATTCTGAATATGTCCTATATAGTCTAAAAAGCTGGGATTGTAACACTAGAAAAGACTTAGTATATGAAATCAAACATATTATGAGCTGTGTTATGTCCAGAGGAATAGGGATCGATTTTCTTTGGATACCCTCACACTGCGGAATTTATTGGAATGAAATTTGTGACAGACAAGCAAGAAAGGGAGCTATAAATAGAGAAAACTCAGCAGTTTTTAATAATATGCAATTGTCTCTACATGAAATGTACTCTGTGTTAAACAGGTTTTTTTTTTCACAAAGATGATTTTTCTTGATATACAAATCAAGACTCAATTCTTGGAAAACAAAATTCTCAAAAGACATCAAATGCGAGTGCTTAAGCCCCATCTCTGTTAAACATATAATCTGTGAGTGTCCTATTACAACGAATCTGTTGACAAAAAATAACATAACAGTTGATAAATTAGCAGAAATTATGTATGAGATCTTACATAGAAATATTTGCAAGTCGAATAGTTAATATCATAATTGATAGTCCGGTGGGTAAACTATTATAATAAGTAATTTGTGTGTGTGATTGGATGTTAACTATTGCTATTCTTTGATATTCACAAGTTGTGTGTTTGGTTGTTGATTTTATTTATTTATCTATTTATTTATTTATTTATTTATTATTGGGGGGGGGGGGGGTTCTAATATCACCAATGTGTGAAAAGACGTTAAATAAAATCCTGATCCTGACACGTCGTTTTAATACAATGAGGTCAAAAATAGGGCTGGGTTTCACCCAACGAAAGTATCTCCCATTAATTTTATGTTGCTGTTGTTGGCGTGGCAAGACGCATAATTTTATTATGTGTGGTATGGCATGTTTCCGGCACGGCATTGTGGCAGGCTGGTATGAACAGTATGTGCTAATGGACACCTATGTACATCTAAGAACACGTTGTCCATTTCTGTGCTCATTTTTAGAATATAACCTTCAAAGCCAGTTACACCCGAGTGCTGGCCATATTGCATGATTGAGCTTAAATGCTGCGCCACCCACTACGCAAAGTGTTCCATTATGGCGGAGCACCTTGTCTGGGGCTGGCCCAGGGGTAAGTTGCATGAATGAGCTTATCCTTGCGCCAGCAACTAAAGTACTCCGCTGTAGCGTAGCCCCTTGCATAGTGACGGGCGCAGGACTAAGCTCACTCTTGCAAATGGCCCCAGGATTTAAGCTCACTCATGTATAGTCCGTTTGAGCAAAGCTTGCTTGCATCTTTTGCAAATAACTTTTGAGCGCAGCTGGTTTGAAGACAACTCTGAAAAGAAAAGATGATCACCAACATTGGTCCTAATTTATTTCAATGTTCCTTTAGTTCTGACAACAGCGGTGTAGCCGGTGCCCTCGGGGAATTTTGTATATGACATTTAAACCTGCTAAAATAGACCTTGATCGAGAAACACTGACATATTGTTTTGGTACAAACTGCACGCTGTCCATATTAAGTGTTCAATAGTTTGGTCTTGCAGTGCGTCTGATGGTGCACTGCTGGTGATAGTTGTGTATCAGTGACGCAGGTCTGTTGTCACTGAGGCCTGAACAGGGTATATATTTCAACTTCTAACTCCTTCTACCCCAAGACCGAAATCCCCAAATCTTGCCGGTGTCCTCTGAAGACTGCATTGCATTGCAGGAGACAGATCGACCATGATAATTCAAGGGTGATGCCAGAATAGCTTGGCGCCCATAGGCGCCACGCTATTCTGGCATCACCCTTGAACTATCATGGTCGATCCTTATCTTGCTGTAGTGTGTCTGGTGTAGAATGAGTTTTAAGTAGGTCATCTCCATGATCTCCCGAGGGTGATGGCTAAACAGTTGCACTTGAAAACAACTACATTTCAAAATAAATTAGGACCACGTTTGGTGATCTCTGTTTGTTCATAGTGTCATCCTGAAATATGTCTTGTTCAAAAGTTAATTAGAAGAAAAATAAAAACGTGGCACACTTTAATCACACGGACTATAACTGAATCCGGTCTGGAATGTTGTGGTTTAGAGATGTAATGCGAGTACGAAACGTGTAAGTATTAACTGCTTTTCAATTTAGTTTTGTGGTATCTAGTATGTTTCGTCAGTTTTTAAAATATGCCATACGTCACTGACCTAAAATGAGCCCCCCTTTAGCCCATTCAGCCCGACGCACCTATTTCCCAAATTTGGGAGGCGTCATCTAACGACTATGCACCTGTTGCAGGAGATGAAGCGACCATGATAATTCAGTCAAGGGCAGTGCCAGATTAGCTTGGCGCCGACAGGCACTACCCTTGAATTATCATGCTCGACCCATATCCTGCTGTAGTGCGTCAGGGCTGAAAGGGTTAATGCAGAGAAAAAGTGAACGCGATCCAAATGCAAAAAGTAGAGTCCTTCATAAGCCCCCCCCCCCCCCCACCTTACCCCCAACTGCGGGGGCTCCACAGCCTCTTGCTGAGACCCAATTGTGTCCATGATACTTATCCGGTTGTGTCTTTTGGTCGTTGAATGGACAAAGATTTTTAGAAAGAAACATTTGCGTCTGGTGCCAGAGAAGGAGTTAACGAACATAATTGTGATTGTGTGCATGTCAATTTTGTTAACCTACTGACTCTCAGTAGCTTTTTTCACCCCGATGATTGCTGCAGGAAGCGTGGCGACAAACAGCGCTACCCGCAGCTAAAGGGTTAAGGCAATCAGTGCTAAAGAAGCCTAAAGCTGTAACGTCCAAAATAGCAAAAATCACATTTCATAATTACTGCCGTAAGGATCAAACTCACAGATTCACACACATCTTTATTATTTTTCTTCTTTCGCTTGCTGTCTGTGTAACGCTTGTAATTTTGCGTAGGAATTTTATTTTAAAGATTGTTGCTCATTGATTACGCTAAGCCCGGCTCCCTCCCCTATCATTTTGGAGGGACCGCCCTTACTTTCTTTCAAGTGAAGCTGGGATCACAGGTGCACGGGAAGCACGTTTGATGTGTTTGATGTTGCCCTTATATGAAAAGCGCCTTCGTTCTTCGAGGTCCATTTGCCAAATGTCTGTCTTCCTTGCTCAGCTGGCGCAGACAGAACAACCTGACACGTTTGATGATTACAGAAAGAAAATCATCCCAGTAAACGGCTTATTTAGTACAGTAGACTCGGCTTGTACCGAGGCTGGCGGGAAATAACTGCCGGATATAACAACGTTTTTCATAGGTCCCGACCACACGTTTTCTACGCCAATCACTTTGCCTCTAACAAACCGGCTTTGGACACAACATCAAAAAGTTCACTGCAAAAAAAGAAAAATAAATGAAAAAAAAAAAGAAGAAGAAAGAAACAAACAAACATATAGCCCGATTCTAGCCGGCATGTTTAGACTGAATATAGACACCTCCTCGTCAAGATCACAAACGTACACAAATACAAAAATGAAAAAGGTTTCGGTACATCCAAGTCAAGCGTTTGACTGAAACTGGACACAGATTGTGTTTCTCAAATCAGTACTAACCCATTCAGCCCCGACGCACGACAGTAGATGGATCGACCATGATAATTCAAGGGTAGTGCCAGATAAGCTTAGCGCCTGTCGGCACCAAGCTCATCTGGCAATACCCTTGAATTATCATGGTCGACCCATCTTCTGCAACTGGTGCAAGGTCGTTAGATGACGCCTCCAAAATTTGGGAAGTACGGCCTTGGGGTTGAATGAGTAAATTCGGAACCAAAGAGCCCAGCACTCCAAGGAACAAAGAGCCCAGCACTCCAAGTAACAAAGAGCCCAGCACCCCAAGTAACAAAGAGCCCAGCACTCCAAGTAACAAGGAGCCCAGCACTCCAAGTAACAAGGAGCCCAGCACTCCAAGTAACAAAGAGCCCAGCACTCCAAGTAACAAAGAGCCCAGCACTCCAAGTAACAAAGAGCCCAGCACCCCAAGTAACAAGGAGCCCAGCACTCCAAGTAACAAGGAGCCCAGCACTCCAAGTAACAAAGAGCCCAGCACTCCAAGTAACAAAGAGCCCAGCACTCCAAGTAACAAAGAGCCCAGCACTCCAAGTAACAGAGCCCAGCACTCCAAGTAACAAAGAGCCCAGCACTCCAAATAACAAAGAGCCCAGCACTCCAAGTAACAAAGAGCCCAGCACTCCAAGTAACAAGGAGCCCAGCACTCCAAGTAACAAGGAGCCCAGCACTCCAAGTAACAAAGAGCCCAGCACTCCAAGTAACAAAGAGCCCAGCACTCCAAGTAACAGAGCCCAGCACTCCAAGTAACAGAGCCCAGCACTCCAAGTAACATAGGTAGGCAGTGGTGTCAGCAAGAGGCATACATCTTCATGAATCCCCGCAACTGCGGGGGCTCATGAGGATCTACGCATCTTTGCAGTTACGTGGTGTTCAGTTCCTCGAGGCAGTGAAAGGATCAAGTAGCACAGATCACCATTTTCATCAAAGCTTCCCAGCCAAAGCAGCAGAGAAAGTATTGCTACAGACCGCAGATGTGCTGGGGGCCCGTGCGGCAGAACCCTTGATCGATCAATGAAAAGAAAAGGGGAGACTGCCAGTGCTAATATTTTTGGAAGGTTACAAAGTAAAGTAGGTTATAGCACTGTCAGGGGAGAGAAATGTGCATGATCGACCAGTGATCATAGATCTACTGTGGCCAAAGCACAAAAAAAAAAAAAAGATAGGAAAGAGAGGGGGCGCTAAGAAAGTGACCGAAAGCAATGCATATGGAAGCCCCCCCCCGAAGGGGGGCGTATCACATATCCACTGTTCCAGCCACTCAGTGCATGGAAATTTAAATCTAGGTCCCCCAAGGGAGGTCCAGATATTTAGCCGGTGTGGACAGCTGTTTCGGTCTAGGCGACCTCTTCAGCACACCATCGGCAACACTGGAGGAGGCAGGAAATTCTGCCTACCTGCAATGACAACCACATTTTACTGTGGTGTCTGCAGCGGCATACATTCCATGCCACCACCCAGAGTTAAATCTCCATGCACCCTAAAAGAGAACCTACCAAAAGGGGAGAAGGGGTTGCAGTCGATATTGTAGTGATAAATGAAAAGAAAAGGGGAGACTGCCAGTGCTAATATTTTAGGAAGGTTACAAAGTAAAGTAGGTTATAGCACTGTCAGGGGAGAGAAATGTGCATGATCGACCAGTGATCATAGATCTACTGTGGCCAAAGCACAAAAAAAAAAAAAAGATAGGAAAGAGAGGGGGCGCTAAGAAAGTGACCGAAAGCAATGCATATGGAAGCCCCCCCCCCCCCCCCGAAGGGGGGCGTATCACATATCCACTGTTCCAGCCACTCAGTGCATGGAAATTTAAATCTAGGTCCCCCAAGGGGGGTCCAGATATTTAGCCGGTGTGGACAGCTGTTTCGGTCTAGGCGACCTCTTCAGCACACCATCGGCAACACTGGAGGAGGCAGGAAATTCTGCCTACCTGCAATGACAACCACATTTTACTGTGGTGTCTGCAGCGGCATACATTCCATGCCACCACCCAGAGTTAAATCTCCATGCACCCTAAAAGAGAACCTACCAAAAGGGGAGAAGGGGTTGCAGTCGATATTGTAGTGATAAATGAAAAGAAAAGGGGAGACTGCCAGTGCTAATATTTTAGGAAGGTTACAAAGTAAAGTAGGTTATAGCACTGTCAGGGGAGAGAAATGTGCATGATCGACCAGTGATCATAGATCTACTGTGGCCAAAGCACAAAAAAAAAAAAAAGATAGGAAAGAGAGGGGGCGCTAAGAAAGTGACCGAAAGCAATGCATATGGAAGCCCCCCCCCCCCCCCCGAAGGGGGGCGTATCACATATCCACTGTTCCAGCCACTCAGTGCATGGAAATTTAAATCTAGGTCCCCCAAGGGGGGTCCAGATATTTAGCCGGTGTGGACAGCTGTTTCGGTCTAGGCGACCTCTTCAGCACACCATCGGCAACACTGGAGGAGGCAGGAAATTCTGCCTACCTGCAATGACAACCACATTTTACTGTGGTGTCTGCAGCGGCATACATTCCATGCCACCACCCAGAGTTAAATCTCCATGCACCCTAAAAGAGAACCTACCAAAAGGGGAGAAGGGGTTGCAGTCGATATTGTAGTGATAAATGAAAAGAAAAGGGGAGACTGCCAGTGCTAATATTTTAGGAAGGTTACAAAGTAAAGTAGGTTATAGCACTGTCAGGGGAGAGAAATGTGCATGATCGACCAGTGATCATAGATCTACTGTGGCCAAAGCACAAAAAAAAAAAAAAGATAGGAAAGAGAGGGGGCGCTAAGAAAGTGACCGAAAGCAATGCATATGGAAGCCCCCCCGAAGGGGGGCGTATCACATATCCACTGTTCCAGCCACTCAGTGCATGGAAATTTAAATCTAGGTCCCCCAAGGGGGGTCCAGATATTTAGCCGGTGTGGACAGCTGTTTCGGTCTAGGCGACCTCTTCAGCACACCATCGGCAACACTGGAGGAGGCAGGAAATTCTGCCTACCTGCAATGACAACCACATTTTACTGTGGTGTCTGCAGCGGCATACATTCCATGCCACCACCCAGAGTTAAATCTCCATGCACCCGAAACAGCTGTCCACACCGGCTAAATATCTGGACCCCCCTTGGGGGACCTAGATTTAAATTTCCATGCACTGAGTGGCTGGAACAGTGGATATGTGATACGCCCCCCTTCGGGGGGGCTTCCATATGCATTGCTTTCGGTCACTTTCTTAGCGCCCCCTCTCTTTCCTATCTTTTTTTTTTTTTTTTTTTTTTGTGCTTTGGCCACAGTAGATCTATGATCACTGGTCGATCATGCACATTTCTCTCCCCTGACAGTGCTATAACCTACTTTACTTTGTAACCTTCCTAAAATATTAGCACTGGCAGTCTCCCCTTTTCTTTTCATTTATCACTACAATATCGACTGCAACCCCTTCTCCCCTTTTGGTAGGTTCTCTTTTAGGGTGCATGGAGATTTAACTCTGGGTGGTGGCATGGAATGTATGCCGCTGCAGACACCACAGTAAAATGTGGTTGTCATTGCAGGTAGGCAGAATTTCCTGCCTCCTCCAGTGTTGCCGATGGTGTGCTGAAGAGGTCGCCTAGACCGAAACAGCTGTCCACACCGGCTAAATATCTGGACCCCCCTTGGGGGACCTAGATTTAAATTTCCATGCACTGAGTGGCTGGAACAGTGGATATGTGATACGCCCCCCTTCGGGGGGGGGGGGGCTTCCATATGCATTGCTTTCGGTCACTTTCTTAGCGCCCCCTCTCTTTCCTATCTTTTTTTTTTTTGTGCTTTGGCCACAGTAGATCTATGATCACTGGTCGATCATGCACATTTCTCTCCCCTGACAGTGCTATAACCTACTTTACTTTGTAACCTTCCTAAAATATTAGCACTGGCAGTCTCCCCTTTTCTTTTCATTTATCACTACAATATCGACTGCAACCCCTTCTCCCCTTTTGGTAGGTTCTCTTTTAGGGTGCATGGAGATTTAACTCTGGGTGGTGGCATGGAATGTATGCCGCTGCAGACACCACAGTAAAATGTGGTTGTCATTGCAGGTAGGCAGAATTTCCTGCCTCCTCCAGTGTTGCCGATGGTGTGCTGAAGAGGTCGCCTAGACCGAAACAGCTGTCCACACCGGCTAAATATCTGGACCCCCCTTGGGGGACCTAGATTTAAATTTCCATGCACTGAGTGGCTGGAACAGTGGATATGTGATACGCCCCCCTTCGGGGGGGCTTCCATATGCATTGCTTTCGGTCACTTTCTTAGCGCCCCCTCTCTTTCCTATCTTTTTTTTTTTGTGTGCTTTGGCCACAGTAGATCTATGATCACTGGTCGATCATGCACATTTCTCTCCCCTGACAGTGCTATAACCTACTTTACTTTGTAACCTTCCTAAAATATTAGCACTGGCAGTCTCCCCTTTTCTTTTCATTTATCACTACAATATCGACTGCAACCCCTTCTCCCCTTTTGGTAGGTTCTCTTTTAGGGTGCATGGAGATTTAACTCTGGGTGGTGGCATGGAATGTATGCCGCTGCAGACACCACAGTAAAATGTGGTTGTCATTGCAGGTAGGCAGAATTTCCTGCCTCCTCCAGTGTTGCCGATGGTGTGCTGAAGAGGTCGCCTAGACCGAAACAGCTGTCCACACCGGCTAAATATCTGGACCCCCCTTGGGGGACCTAGATTTAAATTTCCATGCACTGAGTGGCTGGAACAGTGGATATGTGATACGCCCCCTTCGGGGGGGCTTCCATATGCATTGCTTTCGGTCACTTTCTTAGCGCCCCCTCTCTTTCCTATCTTTTTTTTTTTTTTTTTTTGTGCTTTGGCCACAGTAGATCTATGATCACTGGTCGATCATGCACATTTCTCTCCCCTGACAGTGCTATAACCTACTTTACTTTGTAACCTTCCTTGATCGATCAGACTGCAAGAGGCATAGATCCTCACGAGTTCCTGCAGCTCAAGGGGCCTCATGAACACCAATCCCCTCTTGCTCCAGGACGGCGTGGTGTGAGGAGAGTTTGTAGGTTTGTCTACCCACAGCCATTAATGAACATGGAGTGCGAGCCGTTGATCGCTTTATCTGCTGCAGGAGACATAGCTCCCCATTAGCGCCCGCAGCTCGGAGTCTCTTGAGGATGTATGCCTGCTGCAGATGGATGTCGTGGCTTGAGGAGAGTTAGTAGACTTGCATTCCCAACGCAGACTAACTAACAAGCAGTCTGTCGCTATCTGTCTTTGATGTCAGAATTTCCAATATACAGCAAATTCTTCAGCAGTTACCGATATTTTTGCAGCATCTTGGTGTTGTTGTTGTTGTTGTTTTTTTTCTACCACTACCTTTGTTATTAATTTTTGTGTGTGTCAAAAGCCAGTAAAGAGGATCTACTTTATGAAGTCCGTGTAGGCGGTTGCGAGGGGGATGGATGAGCGCGTACGGGTTTTACCCATCCTGTCTAAAAAGAACGGAATTAAATTAACCTATCAAGAATTCTGATGAACTGGGCGGAGCGCGTATGGGCGTGTCCAAGCACAGAAACTCCACCTTGAATGAACTGAACCGAAGACTGGGGGATGAGGTGGAGTGATGGGCCTTTCTCAGCGGTGAGTTCCCTTCGTGAACAAACTGAACCGAACGAACTGAACCGCCTAGGACACCTGATAGATAAATTGAAGAGCGTATCATGGGCCTTTTCGAGCGCAGATACCCTAACTTGAAGGAAATGAACTCAACAGGATAGGAGTTATTCCTAATCAGAATCAGGTCAAAGACAGTAGGATCAGCCCCTTTACGGGAAAGAGTAGGTTGCGCCCACTTTGTGGTAAGGACTACAAAAACGGTTTTGTTCGATCGCCACCATCACTGTGGTATACGTCATCGTCGCAGTCGTACTGTTAACTCATTCGACACGTGCCACCTACGGATACGCGGCAGACCGCCGCGTATCCGTCGCCGGCACCTCTCAAATGAGTTAAAACTGTTAACGACAGGCGCCAAGCTAATCTGGCACTACCCTTGAATTATCATGGTCGATCCATCTCCTGCAACAGGTCCAAAGTCGTTAGATGACGCCTCCAAAATTTGGGAAATACGTGCGTCGGCCTGGATCAGTCAAGCGCCTCAAACCGTGCACTGAATGATGAGGCCACTGCTGGCGAGCAGGAGGTAGTCACCCTCATCAGCCTCCATGCCTGCGGGGCTCATGACAATGCAGAGGTTACGTTTGCCACGCACGACTCCCAACAGCGAAGTCACGGCGGATAATTAGCTTCTACCGTGAGTATAGGCAACACTCCAAACATCTCCATGAGACATAGATCCTCATGAGCCCGGCGGGAAAACATTCGTGGAATACGTCTCTCTCTCTCTCTCTCTCTCTCTCTCTCTCTCTCTCTCTCTCTCTCTCTCTCTCTCTCTCTCTCTCTCTCTCTCTCTCTCTCTCTCTCTCTCTCTCTCTCTCTCGATTTCTTTCTCTATCACTGTCTCCTTATATATTACGCGTGTGTCTGTGTTGTGGGAGTGCGTGAGCAAGAACATGATTTTAAAAAGGTCTGTGTACCTAATCATTAACCTTGATAAATAAAGCTTCATTTCATTTCCGTCTCTCATCAACGCTATACATACTGCTTGGCACACAAGTATAGCATCTGCGCAATGTATGTTTGATACTAAAAGAATAAAACAATCAAACGGAAAAAAGAAGAAACAAGCAATCAAAACAAAACGATGAAACCATCAGAATATGTTCAATTACGGTCAATGCACTAACGAAAACCATACTAACCTTTAAAACGTGAATTACTTGGCCTTTGTTTTCGCATTACTAAATCACGAGGTCTGACAAAATTTTGTTTTTCAAGAATGTTGTTTCCAACGAAGAAATTCAATATGGCTCAAACAACTATTAGGGCTTAACGTCTTTTGTCCAGCACGAAAGTGATTTCATTTTCAGAGGCACCGAAAAGAGGTCTGTACAAATTCTGACCACGCCTGGGTTCGAACCCACGACCTTTCGGACGAGAGGCGAACGCTCTACCACGGGCCACCCAACGGCCCTATTTACGTTCAGGTCTGTGAGTTTTGATCCTACGGACTACAGACTAAGGTCCAAATCACAAACCAGCACACTAGTGATATGGTCCACAAATACAGACTAGTACTTTAATTCATTCTCCCCCAGACACACCACAGCAAGATAAGGATCGACCATGATAGTTCAAGGGTGATGCCAGAATAGCTTGGCGCCCATGGGCGCCAAGCTATTCTGGCATCACCCTTGAACTATCAAGGTCGATCTGTGTCCTGCACTGCACTGCAGTCTTCAGAGGACGACGGCAACATTTGGGGATTTCGGTCTTGGGGTAGAATGAGTTAAAACAGCAAATATTTCTTGCAAAGGTTTAAATGTATCAAGGCCTTTACTTAATTAGAGACTTCATTCCTAATAAGAGTAGAGTAATGAACCCAACATATTTATATTTGCCTGTCTTTTCTGAGAATTATCATACAAGACCAGCACTCTGGTTAATTAGTTTAGAATATTTCTTCTTTAAAACGTTTCTGGTTTGATTCAAAAACGTCAGAAACTGCTAGAAGCCACAAGAAACAGGAAATATCTTTTTTTTTAAAAAAGCAACAACATTTTCGACGCCGCCTAAAGCAGCAATGTGTGTGCTGGTCTATGATTTTTGGCCTAACGACCGAAAGCCAGAAGGTTCCGAATCACACGCGTGATATTTATTTTTATTTTAAAAAAAAATGATCGAAAGCCCCATGAAAATCAAGGATTTGAGCAAAACATAACGTTTGGAAGACATGAAAAGGCACAGAAAAAAATGTGAATGAGAAGGAGGTACGAACACATGTTCTTATCAAATCAATCGTGCTAAAAAATGATATCATCCGAATATTGTCTAAAAGAGGAGATTAGCGTAGGAAGAGAACATAACAAAACGCCCGGATATAATCAACGCCTGCAGGAAAACCTACACGCACGTAGCATACGGTATAAAAAGAATGATATTATAATAATAATAATAATAAAGGGAATGAAAAGATATGTAGAACAAGAGACAAACGATTGATGAAATGCCAAGACTAAGTCAACACATCTCCACAAAATAATGGCTTGGGTTTTTTTTTTAAGTAACAAGAGGAAAGGAGGAAGGAGAAAAATACACACGTGCCGACAAATCGACTTTGAAAGAAAGAAAAAAATACATGACTAATTAATCAGTCCAGAAGCCACAAAAAAAAAAACTTGCAAAACAAGAGATAAAGGATAGCTTAGCAGAGGAGGAAAGATCAGATTAAACCTGTTAGCCCCAAGGTCCCATTTCTCAAATTTTGGATGTGTTGCCTAACGACTATGTACCAGTTGTAGGGGATGGCCTGACCATGATCATTCAAAGGTAGTGCCAGATTAGCTTGGCGCCTTCAGGCGCCAAGCTAATCTGGAACTACCCTTGAATTATCATGGTCAATCAATCTCCTGCTGTAGGGACTCGGGGATAACTGGGCTAAGAGTGATCACAATGAAAAGATAATGATAAAAGCGAGAAGTGTGAAAATGATAAAATAATCATGCACCCTTAAAGCGCGCCGAGCATACAACGAATTTTACCTGAACCCAACCCGGCTCTCTTCCCGCCGCATATAAACAATAGCCGCCGAGGCAACTAAATGATTTAGACCTTCGCAATGATGAGTGTTGTCTCCGCGGAAAAAAGGGGACGGTTGGGGTCAGTCAGAGGTCAGTTTTGTAGAGGTAGAATTTGTAGTATGTTCCGCCCGGTTTAATATGATCCTTCATCCTTTGCTAAGATATCTTTTCCAAAGGTGTTTTAGACGGTTTCAGAGGGAGACGGAGCAGCCATGATGGTTCAAGGGTTAGTGCCAGATTAACTTGGTGCTTGAGGATGCGACAATCTAATCTGGCACTACCCATGAGCTATTATTGACAATCAATTTCCACATTTGGTGCACTTTTACAAACCCAGGTCCTGCTTTATGTCGGTGGGTGAGTTTCGGTGTAACAGGGGCGGTGGCGTAAAATCAGCGTAAAACAAGAGAAAGGCAAAGCCCTTATGGCTCATGTGATTGATCCATCCACATATCAGTGTGACCCATGTGTCTTGACGTGTCTAAACATAAATATAGGGCTGGCTTTTGTACCAGTGAAATCCAAGATTTTTCAAAATGTATGCATTTTCACACATCTGTTGACCCTCCGTGACCCTTGACCTTTGTAAGGGGGTGACTAAATTAGTATGCATAGAAAGGTGTTATCATCAGGTAGATTTATGCCAAGTTTACAACAACAAAAAAACTTTGATAACAAGAAAGGCAAAGCCATTATGGCTCACGTGTATGTCCAATCTGCATGTGTGACCTTTCTGACAGTCAGTAAAGGATGGTCTCTGCACCCTTAAAATCCATGTTTTCTTAAAATTTAATCAGTTTCACACATCTGTCAAACGCCCGTAACCATTGACCTTTATGATGAGTAGACTAAATTAGTATACAATATAGGAAGGCCTTATAATCATCAGCTACCTATGTGCCAAATTTGATTGAACAGTTTGCAAAACTGTTGATAATAACTACAATTCTATCAAAAATTAGCATTTACACACATTTGCCGACCTCTTGTGATCCTTGACCTTTCCGAGGGGTCATCCAAATTAGTATGCGTAGATAGGTCTGAACATCAGGTATCTCTGTAGCAAGTTTGGGTTTGAAGTTGTGATTAGTATTTGAGAAAAAAAAAACATCCTTTGTCAAAATATGGCTGTGTTGGACCTATTTCCTGAGCTCTTGTGACCCTTGACCATTCCGAATGGTCATCCAAATTAGTATGCTTAGATAGATCATAACATCAGGTGTCTCTGTAGCAAGTTTGGGTTTGAAGTAGTGAATAATATTTGAGAAAAAAACATCTATTGTCAAAATACGTCTATTTTTGACCTATTTCATGAGCTCTTGTGACCCTTGACCTTTCCGATGGATCAAAAGAGTTATTATGCATAGAAAGTATATATACCTTATGTATCTTTGTATCAAGTTTGGGTTTGAAGTTGTGAATATTATTTGAGAAAATAAAAACCATTATGTCAAAATATAGCTATTTCTGACCTATTTCCTGATCCCCTGTGACCTTGACCTTGTAAGAGGTCATGGAAATTGGTATGCTTAGAAAGGTCTTGCCACAAAGTGTCCTTAGGCCACGTTTGAAGACTATGGCTTGAATAGTCTCTGAGAAAATGCCAACGTAACCACGGCGGACGGTGGACGGCGGACGGACGACGGGCAGACGACCACTGACCCAGAACATAGATTCACTTTTGCTTCGCACGTGAGCCAAAAACTACAATTCTTTCAAAAAATGTCATTTTTTAAACACTTGACGATCTCCTATGACCCTTGACCTTTCCGAGGGGTGATCCAAATTAGTATGCATTGGAAGGCCTTATCATCAGATATCTCTATACTAACTTTGCGCCTGAAGTTGAACATATTATTTGAGAAAAAAAGCTTTTGTCAAAATATGGCTATTTTATTTACGCCTTTCTGGACCCCCATGACCCTTGACCATTGCGAGGAGACCACTAAATTAGTATGCATAGAAAGGTCTTATCATCAGCTACCTTTGTGGCAAATCTGACTAAAACGTTGGCAAAACTTTGATAAAAATCTACAATTTTATCAAAAGCTGGCATTTTCATACATTTGCCGACCTCTTGTGACCCTTGATTTTTCCGAGGGGTCATTCAAATTAGTATGCATAGAACGGTCTTACCATCAGGCTTCTCTGTAGCAAGTGTAGGTCTGAAGTTGAAAATAGTACTTGAGGAGAAACAATTTACTCAAAATATTGCTACGGTTGACCCCTTTCTTGACCCTTGGTGACCTTGACCTTTGCAAGATGTCACAGAAATCTCAGGTTTGAACAGTCTCCGAGATAATGTTAACGTTACAGTTTACCACGGACGACAGACGACGGATGGCCCATTACATAGACTCACTTTTGCTATCGCACGTGAGCCAACCATGTTTGTTTTCCTCCCTACGTCACACAACCAATCCCTTTAGCGCAAACTGTACCACATGACCGAGGTACAAAAAAACCTTGTAGGGACAAATGGCAGACTTCTTGTAGCCCTCTTTGTGACGCATCTTGGATGCGAGTTTTGTTCTATAAAAGATCATCAAAACGTTCTAAAGTAAAAAGTTACTTAGTGTTGTTAGAAACAACAAGCACACCTGTACTGGAGACGGCAACGGCATGAAATATTTTAAAATAAGTTGTAAGTCTATTATGTATAATATGAATATTCCTTTAGCGTCAGTCATGTCAAGCGTGATCCAGGTCGCAAGGTGTCTTCTTGATTTCTTTTACGAAAATAGTGAAAGAATGATAACAAATTAAACGTTATTGGTAGCAGGGGCTTGCTGCCCGGACCCTTGTAGGCATTCGGGAGGCCAACGGAACTATTGTAGCCCTCAGGTCCTCGGCCTTCGGGGTACAATGATGCCTTTGACCTTCCTCACGCCTACAAGGGTCCGTGTAGTAACTCCCTGCCACCAATAACTTATAATAGCGTGTACATTTTCATGTGCCCCTGCGTCTGCATTGTTTGACGTGATTCAGTTTTGACATGATTCAGGATACTGCTGTGCATTGTTTGACGTGATTCAGTTTGACATGATTCAGGATACTACTGTGCATTGTTTGACGTGATTCAGTTTGACATGATTCAGGATACTACTGTGCATTGTTTGACGTGAATCAGTTTGACATGATTCAGGATACTACTGTACATTGTTTGACGTGAATCAGTTTGACATGATTCAGGATACTACTGTACATTGTTTGACGTGATTCAGTTTGACATGATTCAGGATACTACTGTGCATTGTTTGACGTGAATCAGTTTTACATGATTCAGGATACTACTGTACATTGTTTGACGTGAATCAGTTTGACATGATTCAGGATACTACTGTACATTGTTTGACGTGATTAGTTTGACATGATTCAGGATACTACTGTGCATTGTTTGACGTGAATCAGTTTGACATGATTCAGGATACTACTGTGCATTGTTTGACGTGATTCAGTTTGACATGATTCAGGATACTACTGTGCATTGTTTGACGTGATTAGTTTGACATGATTCAGGATACTACTGTGAATTGTTTGACATGATTCATGATACTATAGTGCATTGTTTGACATGATTCATGATACTACTTACATTGTTTGACATGATTCATGATACTACTTACATTGTTTGACATGATTCATGATACTACTGTGCATTGTTTGACATGATTCAGGATACTACTGTACTGTACATTGACATGATTCAGGATACTACTGGCCATTGTTTGACATGATTCAGGATACTACTGTACATTGTTTAACATGATTCAAGATACTACTCTGCATTGTTTGACATGATTCAGGATACTACTAAATCCGAGGGTGATATAATGCTCTGAAAAGCTGCTATCAGTCATAATATGACGTCACATGCCAGGAAGAACACTATATGTGACGTCACATTATGATATATCACAGTCGCCGGTGTAAAACAGTGCAGATTATTAACACGCATTTATCCTCAGATGAACGTTAACCGTCTAGCTGTCGGTAGCGTGTTTGGACATTCACGCTAATGACACCAAAGGGTTAAGCTAGAGAACATATTGAATGCGCTGAAAAAGCAACATGTAGGCCCTACAGCCAAAGAAAATTATAAAAAAAAAAAAGAAAAGAAAGGAAGAACGCGCTTCGGGAAAACAAATAGTTTTGTCTATGTTTATCCAATGAACGTTCCTTATCGCCAAAAAAAGAAAGATAAATTCTTAGAAAGCCAAAGACAAAACAATTTGGTAAACTGCTTTGATCTGCTTTCTTAGACGTGCGTTTCTCTTTTCTAGTTATGTCCTTGCAATGCGCGCTCAGCAGTCACAACAAAAGCAAAAAACACGCTTCGGAAAGACAAGGACAAACCATTTTGCGAACTGTTTAGTCCTCCTTATTCCAAGTCTGCTTCTTTCTTTTGTCCCCAGGAAGCAAAAGACCGTTGGACCGAGGTCGGCAGCAGCGTGCGCGGGCCCGCTGCTGCCGACCTCGGCCCAACGGTCCTTTGCTGATTTGAAAGTTGGAAAAACTGACTGACCTGAATAAAGTTGGCAATCTTGCACATTGTTTCCCCGAAGTACCAGGTCTCCGTGACGACTTGCAGCACCGACGGGGGTGAGGAGAAGAGGATGGCGATGAAGTCTGCCACAGCAAGGTTCACGATGAAAAGATTGGTCACGCTCTGCATGTGGCGGGAGCGCAGAACCACGAAACACACTAGAAAGTTGCCTAGGACGCCGACAGTGAAGATGACGGAGTGAAGCCCAACGAAGAGCCACTCCATGGGGGTGGGGACGATGTAGTCACGCACGCAGCCCGTCAGCTCCTCAAAAGAGCAGGTGTTGTTGGTGTGACAAAACATGAAACAGTTGTCGGAAGAATTGTCCTCGTAGTGATCGACCAGTGTGAAGGGGCTTGACGAGTTGATGTCAGTTGGTGACAGCGAGGAGAAAGGGGAGGGAGGGGGGTGGGATGACGAGGGTGACGGCGGTGATGGTGACGTCGACATGGTTATCACCTCGTTAGTCATGTGACTTTTCCTTGATCTCAACGCCACTTGTAACGTCACTTATAATTCTTTTAAAATCACTTGTATTCCTTCATTCAGCTATGATGATGGCACCATGATGATCACGTCACTAGTCACGTGACTTTATTTGAACGTCACTTGTGACGTCAACTGTAATCCTTGACAAGTGACATGTATTTCTTAATTCACTTGCATTCCTTTAATCTCTATGTGTGTTCCTTTAAACGACACCTGTATTCCTTCCAGTCAAGTGCCGTTTTCCGTAAAAGTCACTCATAGTCCTTCAAGCGTCACCCGAATTCCTTAAAGTCGCTTGTATTTCTTTAAAACGTCACACAAATTTATTTTCACCCTCCTAGAATTCTTAAAATCTCTTGCGACCTAAAACGACGATACCGTATTCTTTGTATTCCGCTAAAAGTCACTCAGATTTATTCAACGATCGCCCTCAATCTTCACTTTAATTCTTGAAAGTCTGTTGGTTCACTTCAAACTACACGTGCTTCCTTGAAAGTCACTTGTACTCTTTTAAAGTCACTTGTCATCCTTTAAAAGTCACTTGCCCACAAAAAGCACTTGTATTCCTCGAGGTCAGTTGTACTCCTTCAAAAATCCCGCATTTATTTAACCCTTTGGCTGTGGGTAGCGTTCTCTGTCGCGGCGGTTTCTGAAGGAATCAGCGCAACAAAAACAAAAAACCCGCTACCGACAGCCAGAGGTTTGAAATGAACGTGTAGATAGATACCTCTACTGCATTTCTTGTCATCGCGTGCATTCCATTAACCCTTCTAGCCCCAAGGTCCCGTTTCTCAAATTTTGGAGGTGTTGCCAAATGATTAAGTATCAGCTGCAAGGGGTGGATTGACCGTGATAATTCAAGGGTAGTTCCAGATTAGCTTGGCGCCTGAAGGCGCCAAGCTAATCTGGCACTACCCTTGAATTATCACGGTCAATCTATCTCCTGCAACTGGCACATAGTTCGTTTGGCAACACCTCCAAAATTTGAGAAACGGGACCTTGGGGCTAGAAGGATTAATGTCTATGTTTACTGCAGTGAATGTGACAAGAGAGAAATGACGTGTATTCTGTGTACGTCGTGTGAAGGAAGATGACACACACGAACATGTCGTGTCCTGCAAAACAACAAAAGTAGCGTTAGTTGTACCTTGTATTGTGTTTCTTTTTGCTACTTTGATGGTGATATAACAGACGTGGCATGACATAATCTCGCCTCTGTGGAGGTGATATGACAGGAAACGTAGCACACGGTGCGAAAGACCAAAAGTAACTTTAGTGGTATGTGTGTGTGCCCTGTGAAGGTGATATGACAGAAGGTCACACACGTACAGATGATATATCCTGCAAATGACCAAAAGTAACCGGCGTATTTCTCGGCAACAGTAAATGAGCGAATGGTATTCACTGATGACGTCCATCAGTGTTCCGTCTTTTGTACCGACACAAAAACGTGTAAGAAATAATAATAATAATAATAATAATAATAATAATAATAATACCGGTTATTATGGGGGTTCTTTCTCCGGGTACTCCGGTTCTTCCACCCCCCCCCCACCCCCCCCCCCACCCCCCACACTTTGGTACCGGTCTCAGGCCACTTTACAAATCTCAAATACAAGCGATCAAAAATCTCTGTAACTTCAGTAGCTGACTGGCCCTTCGTTTGTCTTGTACTGTGTTTGTACTGTGTTTGTCTTAAATGGCGTAAATCCGTGTCCGTTTCGTGAGTGTGTGTGTTGGGTTTCAGGCGCGGCGCTTTGAGTCGATTTCCCCAAAATTGAGAAAAAGCGCCTATATAATAACGGTATTATTATTATTATTATTATTATTATTATTATTATTATATAGGCGCTTTTCCCAATTCCGCGAATCGTCTCAAAGCGCCGCGAACTCTGCTCACGTGACTCACACATTCACTCTGAAGACAAACACAGTGCAAGACAAACACAGGACATTCACGTGGCGCGAAGGGTCAGCTCAGCTACTGAGGTTTCGGAAATTTTGATCGCTTGTATTTGAAATTTTTATAAAGTGGCCTGAAACCGGTACCAAAGAAATGACTTTAAATATAAGCTTGACTAAACAAACATTATATTTTCGGAGTTTGCGTGCATCAAGAAGGAGAATATCTCTCAGCAACAGTAATTGTGTGACAGGCTATCAGAAGTATCCTTCTGATCAATCAGGGAGTTGAACTTTTTAAAAATTCATCCTTTGTGCTTCTCAACCCAAATGAGCACAAAACGCGTAACTCGTATTGCCACAGTCCCTATGAGCAATCAGACAGCGTTGTTCTGACCAATCAGAAAGAATTACTTGACCGATCAGAACGCATTGTGAAGATCAGACTATAAGTATGTTTTACATTAAAGAGTTTTGTGTTTACACGATTGTTCTAGTGCATGTAGTCATAATAATAATAATAATAATAATAATAATAATAATAATACATAGTTCTTGTATAGCGCTGTTCTCCAGGAAAGCACTGGACTCACTGCGCATACACAACAGCACACCCTCTCTCTCAGACACACGCACGATTATACACTACTTTAAACCACCCCATCTCTTCCCAACACCATACATTCACTTCCTCTAATAATAATAATAATTACGGTATTTATAATGCGTTTATCTTATAATAATTATAACTCTAAGCGCGCACTCACAACTCGCACACGCATGCGCACGCTTTAGACAATGACTCATGTACCATAAATCGTGAAAAATACATAACGACGGTCAGCTTGGGGTGGGGAGTGTGGTGATATAGTGCTAGAACTGTTGAAAGAGGTGAATTTTGAGTGCGGACTGGAAGGAGGAGAGAGAGTGTTTTTGACGGAGAGAGAGTGGGAGAGTGTTCCAGGTGGATGGACCGTATACTGAGAAGGAGCGCGGGCCAAAAGTGCTGAGTTTGGTGCGGGGGATAAGGAGGCGGAGAGGGTCGGAGGCGGAGCGGAGGGAGCGGGGAGGAGTGTAGGGGTGAAGTAAGTTGGAAAGATAGGTAGGAGCGTAGTTGTTTAGGGATTTGTAGCAGAGAGACAGAATCTTGTATTGGATGCATTGGGGGATGGGGAGCCAGTGAAGGAGCTTGAGCAGGGGAGTGATGTGGTCGGATTTTTTCTTTCTGAGGACGAGGCGGGCAGCATTGTTCTGGACGCGCTGGAGAGTGAGAGTGGTGGAGTGAGAAAGGCCGGAAAGGAGAGAGTTGGAGTAGTCGATGCGAGATAAGATGAGAGAGACAGCGAGTTTGGTGGCAGCTTCGGTAGTGAGGTATTTTCTGATCTGACTGATGCGATGGAGGTGGAAATAACATGCCTGAGCCGTGGCGGAGACGAAGCTGGTCATGGAAAGAGGAATCGAGGATAA
Organism: Semisulcospira habei; assembly: GCA_036245525.1. NCBI lineage: Eukaryota > Metazoa > Mollusca > Gastropoda > Semisulcospiridae > Semisulcospira > Semisulcospira habei. Next base: position 186,287,220 of record BTPG01000005.1, read on the forward strand.
CGCCAAGGTTCTTGACCGAGTCAGAGAGGGAGATGGGGGTGCTGTCGAGTTGAAGGTGGAGAGAGGGAGGGAGCTGGGAAAGTTTCTGGCGAGTGCCTACCAGCATGGCTTCCGTTTTGTCGTCGTTCAGTTTGAGCTTGTTTGCTGTCATCCAGTTTTTCACGTCTCCATAGCAGTTAGCCGTGTGAGTCAGTAGTGTCTGAGTGTTGTCGAGTTTGTCTTTGTCTAGTAGTTGTGAGTCGTCAGCGTAGAGGTGGTGGTGTATGTGGTGAGACTGGATGATGTTGGACAGGGGAGAGGTGTAGAGTGTGAAAAGGACCGGGCCCAGGACGGACCCCTGTGGAACGCCGTAGGAGAGTCTGACTGGGTTGGAGGAGACGCCGTCGATGGTGACGGACTGCTGTCTGTCGGAAAGGTAGGAGAGAAACCAGGAGTGATCAGAGTCAGTGATGCCAAAGGAGTGGTGAAGGCGGTGGAGGAGGATAGAGTGGTCTAGGTGTCGAAGGCGGCAGAGAGATCGAGTAGAGTAAGAAGGGAGATGTTGCCCGAGTTAGTGGAGTGAAGCAGGTCGTTTAGGATATGTAGAAGGGCTGTTTCAGTGCTGTGATGTTTGCGATAGACAGACTGGAAGGGACTGAGGAGGTTGTTGTCGGCGAGGTGGAGGTTGAGTTGGTTGAGGACAACCTTCTCAAGAAGCTTGGACAGGAAAAAGAGATTGGAGACTGTGCGGTAGTTCTTGAGTTCGTTTGGGTCGAGGTTGTGTTTTTTGAGGAGAGGACGGACGATGGCGGACTTGAAGATATCGGGGACGGAGCCATTCTCCAGAGATGTGTTGATGATGTCGGTAATGAAGGGCAGAAGTTTTGGAAGGCCGTCCCGGTAGAGAGAAGCTGGGAGAGGGTCTAGTTTGCAGGTTTTGAAAGGCATGGACTTTATGGTCTTGAGGACTTCATCCTGAGAGACGGAGCGGAAGGACGAGAGGAGAGTGCCGGAAAAAAAAAAAGGGGGGGGGGGGGGTCAGGAAGGCAAGGCGGAGAAGGTCGAGTGTGTTGCGCAGAGTTTGGATTTTTTCGTAGATATAGGAGGAAAAAGCGGACGGAAGTTCTTCTTTGCTGTGTGTGTTGGGAAAAGGAAAGTCTTTAGAAATGCCTAGGAGTGTGTTCATGGTAGCGTAGAGGGTTTTGGAAGAAGTGGATTCCAGGATTTTGTTTTGAAGGTGTTTGCGTTTGGAGTCGGAGATCATTTTGCAGACTTTGGATCTGGTGGTTTGGAAGATCTGTCTGTGAACGGTGAAGTCAGATGAGCGCCAGCGGCGTTCCGCTTGTCGGCGCTCACGCTTGGCCTCAGCTATGTCGTCAGTGAGCCAGGGGGAGGGGAGTCGGTTGGGTATGGAGCAGGTGGTGACAGGGGCATGGGTGTCTAGAAGTTTTCGAAGGGAGGAATCGAAATGGGATGCAAGATCGGGAGAGGGGGCGGGGTCCAAGAGAAGGTCGACAGCTTCGTCGAAGAAGTTTTCTCGGTTGACAGATTTTAGTTTGCGACGAGAGATTAAGAGCTTGGGTTTTTTCGGGGGAGGTAGGTTGAGGGCGACGAGAATAGCGAGGTGGTCGGAGGGAGGCACAGAAGAGGTGTCAGAGTAGAAGAAGAGTTGATCTGAGGTGCGGGTGATGATCCAGTCGAGGGTGTGGCCGAGTCGGTGGGTGAGTTTAGTGATGTGTTGGATCAGAATAAAAGGCAGTCAACAGTTAGCTAAAGATAAGCTAAGTGTTAAATGCCCGACACAAAAGAAACGTCTTTTTTAGTACACACAGTCCCAATATCAGTGGCGCTGAACGGGTACGTTTCGGTGTGTTTTAGCGCAAATCTAAAAATCATGAAAATATCCAGCGAAAGTCTACACAGCCTGAATGAACCTGCGCGTAAATCTACCCAGTGTGGATGTGTGCTGTCGCTATTCCATTGGATAATTTTTTATTTAAGTAAATTCAAGCCTTTGTCGGTTCAATGTTGGGTGGAATCATGATGTGAAGATTCACGCTGAGTTTATTTAGTTCTAAAAATAAATGGAAAATCAGTGGATCACATTTACACTGTGTAGATGTACGCCATGGTGGATTTGCGCTGAGTACAATTCAGTTAGTAGTGTAAAGCTGGGAAGTTGTATGTCCAAATATATCGAAATTGACCACTTCAGCACCAATGGCGGTAATCGGAAGGACTCGGGTAAAGTTTTGTTTTTGACTGGGTACATACATTATATTGACCAAGATTTTCCTTGATATAGTGCCGATAAACAGACAGATGTGATTACTTGACCCGTCGTACCGACTCGGACATTTTGATTCGGGTCGTGTAATCCCATCTTTCTGTTATCCGCAATATATATATATAAGAAAGTGCATGCCTGTACATTCTGTACCTATTTTGACGCACTACATTCTCACACGTAAATTATGTTTTGTTAACTAGTTACCTGTTACCTGGGCATTCCCCTGAAGAAGCCCACGCTGAGAGGGCGAAAATTTGTGCTTAGAATAAAAGTGTAACTCCTTCTAAACTACGTGGTGTTTGTGGATCCTTTCTTTACATTTTAAGTATTTCACTGCTGCTTGGATCCATATTTGGAGTGTGTGGTGCCAGCTTTCTTGGTCTGGTTTTATTTATTCATTATATATATTTCCGGCCTCCCTCACTCTACCACTTCCACTCTCCAGCGCATCCAGAACAATGCTGCCCGCCTCGTCCTCAGAAAGAAAAAATCCGACCACATCACACCCCTGCTCAAACTTCTTCACTGGCTTCCCATCCCACAGCGTATCTAATACAAGATTCTGTCTCTCTGCTACAAATACCTGAACAACTGCGCTCCTGCCTATCTTTCCAACTTACTTCACCCCTACACTCCTTCCCGCTCCCTCCGCTCCGCCTCCGACCCTCTCCGTCTCCACATCCCCCGCACCAAACTCAGCACTTTCGGCCCCCGCGCCTTCTCAGTTTATGGTCCATCCACCTGGAACACTCTCACACTCTCTCTCTCCGTCAGAAAGACTCTCTCTCCTCCTTTCAGTCCGCCCTCAAAACTCACCTCTTTCAACAGTCCTAGCACTATATCACCACACTCCCCACAAAAGATGACTGTCGCAATATATTTCACCATTTGTTGTACGTGAGTCGTCTAAAGCGTGCGCATGCGTGCGCGAGTTGTGAGTGCGCGCTTAGAGTTATAATTATTATAAGATAAGCGCATTATAAACACCGTAATTATTATTATTATTATTTATATATATAATTTGTCAATAAATTCTGAGAATGCTGCGCAAACGCCATGGAATTCCAAGTTGGTAAGCTTGCATTGTGTCATCAGGACATCAGCTGCTCTTTTTATGACTGCATCGCTCACTCACGAGATATAGAAAGAAAGGTTAGTGGGAGAAAAGGAAAGACAGATTTACTTTTTTTAGCCTTCCACTGAACACCTAGTGCATATAGCAATAGGGACTACCCCCACGCGCCCTGCCATCCGCTGGAGAATATCCAGTCCTCCCGCCAGATTGTGTTCAGCTTGTGTTCAGCTTGTGTTCAGATTGTGTTCAGATAGTGCTCAGGTTGTGTTCAGTTTGTGTTCAGATTGTGTTCAGTTTGGCTCCGCAAGGCAAGGGATTAACAGTAGGCTAAAATGATGCCAACGGCTTCAGTCCACTTTCACGTTGTTTGCTCTATGACTCTGACACACCCTGACTATTACACACAATTTCATCGCAACAGTTGGCCAGGTCTTCTGGTTTCAGTCCATGCACATCATGCTAATAATCATACCACTGCACGGCTACAACAGACCTACGTGATGCATAGAACAGACAATTTCAACATTTCGCAAAACTGAGATGGCATGGTCACAGCGGTTTGAAGACAAACATCGGAGAGTCCGTTCAATAGATTGAATTATGATAATAAGCTGACGGCGCCACCTGTTGACCAGAACCCTTTTCCATCATTATGACGTATTTTCAGATATTATACAGATTATTTTCGCTGTCGGACGTTTCCGGGTGAAATGAAATATGAATCCGTGTTCTACTTTTTGTAATAACAATGAAGTGAAAGTTGGAGAAGGTCAGCTAGAAATCCGTATAACTCTGACATGCAACTTATCTGGCGTTTTGTGTTGTTGCTGTTTATTAAATTACCGTTTTGTTTTTTTAGCCAACTCGAAGAACAGCTCAAAAACTGGTGAAACTTTCAACGTGATGTAAGGCAAATGCCAATAACGCTTACCAAGTCCAGAAAAGCACACGAGCAGTACAAAATAAAAAGGTCCTCACCTTTCGCTTTGCTTTACTTTTCTTGTCATTTGTTGGAATTCAATTATTAATAACGCACTGTGTGCACCATTATTTAGCCTGTGCTTGTACTAACCCAAGACAGAGGCTAAAAAAGTAATCCTAACCAAAGGCTGGGCTACAGAAATGCGTTTTTCATGATGTGTATCAGTGAACAAATATATCAAATATCAGAATCGGGGGCAACAAAGTATTATTGCATTGTAATGCACAGTGTTCATATCTTCTAGTTACAGGACAGTGCCTAGAAGTAATCAATAATGTGCATTGACGCACGTGGTGAAAACTTATTTTTCTACCACATTCTGTGGTTCTGAAATATTTCATTACGATTTCTTACCCTGGCATATATCGCCAGTATTCGTAAGAGACAAACGATAACGTGCAAGAAATATACACTGACGAGCAAAAGAAACGCGACATTATTCGAGTCATCGGAAACACTTCAGTGTGCTGCCATACTAAACACTTCAGTGTTTCCAATGACTCGAACGATGTTGCGGTTTTTTTGCTAATGAGTATAAACACACAAAAGTAGCTATAGGCTTAGTACCTTTCACAATTGGAGAAACGTTGTCCCGAACAGGTGGTGCCGTCAGTATCCTAACATAATACATATTATGCCGAGAGTTTAAATTACATGACCGAAATATCGGCATCAGTACACGTTAAATCCTGACACTAGATAAATACGACCCTAGGAGGCAAAAGGCCCGCGCCGAATATTTACTGATAAAATGTGTCAAATTTGCTAATATTGTCTAATACCTATACAATTTATTCCCGGTCAGTAAAATACCCTAGGGCTGGTGTCAACTGCCGTTGCCCTGCGCAGCAAAACATGTCGGTAGTACCATCGTCAGTTTCGGTCTGATTCGCGCGGATGTTAACATACCAAATGAAGCTGACGTCTGCCCTAGAATATTTGGATTACCGGGGTGTCAGTTTTTAACTTTTTTTTCCATGTAGGAAATACACAAGAAAGTGAAAACTCTATTAAAGCGACACTTTTATTTTTAGTAAATATTTGTCCAGAACAACACTTAGTCCAGCCGTGTCTTACCTGTGTCTTATGTGTCAAAATACGTGTGCAAACCCCAATTTCTAAAGAAAACACGCACGTACAAACCATTGTACTATCACTGCCTAGGAAAGCAAACATGCACGTACACTAACATACTATCAATGCCTAGGAAATATTGACACCACCCAACTGTAAGACACATAGATCTTCATGGGCCCTCCTGCATTTGTGGTGGCTGATGAGATGTATATCTCTTGCTGTGATTACATTGTATCCATGTGCCTTGGGCGATTGAGGCAGTTGGTTACTGCATGAACAAAATACGCGTCTAGTGGCTGGCAAGGGTTAAAATAACATATGCAAAAACAAAAAATCCAAAAAAAATCCAGCCTTTCCGTTGTCGACGTTTGTCCGGAATAACAGGAACTGAAGTCCAAATCCGCACATGTACCCAACACTTCACAATACCGAACTAACAGCTTCCTCAGTTCCCCCCCAAAAAAAATAACGTGAAATTGCCGCGTTTAAAACATTTGTTAAGTCCAGATTCGGTACAAAAAATTCAAGACACACACAAGTCCAGTAATTTCAGGAAACGCAATGTTTAAACCAACAATTTGAATGGTGCCGAACTTCCAAAGACAAAACTGCTATGGGCCTGTAGTCACATACTGAGAGAAAATTCTGCGTCAGTCAATCTCTGCCCCTCTCTCTCTCTCTCTCTCTCTCTCTCTCTCTGTTCTCTCCGCCCATCCATCCATTCATTCTAACACTAGTCCCCGATTAACTTACAACGTTTAAGGAGCAAAGACTTGAGTTCGTGAAATCTGATGCCTAAAACAAGAGGGATATATTCTCACCAGCCCCTGCAATTGCAGGGGTTCTTGAGGATCTATGCCTTTTGCAGAGGAGAAATTGGTTGACGAACTTCCATTTTTTCTCCCAAGCGGACTCTGGGAACGCGCGCACAACTTCGCGAGCGAGGCACGCGCCGCGCGCGCTTTGACGACATACATGATACTGTTGAGTGGTAGACGGCAGTTTCGATAATGTAAGAACTATGCCCAATGAGTTAAACGTCCTCCGGCCGACGTAAACCTCTACTGGCCCACGATGCGCTGTGCGCGGGCCGACGACCCGCCCGGAGACTTTTGCGTATTAGGTAGTCATGTACATTTAAAAGGAAATCCGCGGGTTATGTTACATGAGTGCAAAAGCAAGCGAACACAGGATTTTAACATCATTTCCCCCACCCCCTCCCCACCCCCTCCCCACCCTACCCAACGCAGCCCACGCATATCCAGCGACGGACCGCGTGCGTGGCCGCTGGCAGCGTGGGAGTTAAAGTTGTGACCGGCACTTAAAGCGTATATTTGCTTTTATGGTTTTCATTTACACAGGTGTGGCTGGGCTCAGGTAGTTCTAATCAGCAGGTGTTTTTTTTTTTTTCTACCACCCCTTAACCGCGTTGTTCATGCAGTCAGCGGTTCGGTAAACGGTGTCCGTGTGAGGTACTATAAACAGTGTCCGTGTGAGGTGCTGTAAACAGTGTCCGTGTGAGGTACTGTAAACAGTGTCCGTGTGAGGTACTGTAAACAGTGTCCGTGCGAGGTACTGTAAACATTGTCCGTGTGAGGTAGTGTAAACCGTGTCCGTGTGAGGTAGTGTAAACAGTGTCCGTGTGAGGTACTGTAAACAATGTCCGTGTGAGGTAGTTTCTACAGTGTCCGTGTGAGGTACTGTAAACAATGTCAGTGTGAGGCACTGTAAACAGTGTCTGGGTGAGGTACTGTGAACAGTGTCCGTGTGAGATACTGTATACAGTGTCCGTGTGAGGTACTGTAAACCGTGTCCGTGTGAGGTACTGTAAACAGTGTCCGTATGAGGTACTGTAAACAGTGTCCGTGTGAGATACTGTAAACAGTGTCCGTGTGAGATACTGTATACAGTGTCCATGTGAGGTACTGTAAACAGTGTCCGTGTGAGATACTGTAAACAGTGTCTGTGTGAGATACTATAAGCAGTGTCCGTGTGAGGTACTGTAAGCAGTGTCCGTGTGAGGAACTGTAAACAGTGTCTGTGTGAGGTACTGTAAGCAGTGTCCGTGTTCAGGTACTGTAAACAGTACCGTGCGCTTCACAGCACAATGGTTTGGTTTACAGCCTCGGTGGCTTGGTTGCACAAGGGAGCTAACGCTTTTACTGCGGAGATAAACTGATCAAAACCCAACTGCAAGAGGTACAATTCCTCATGATCCTCTGCGGGGGGCTAGAGGTACAATTCCTCATGATCCTCTGCGGGGGGCTAGAGGTACAATTCCTCATGATCCTCTGCGGGGGGCTAGAGGTACAATTCCTCATGATCCTCTGCGGGGGGCTAGAGGTACAGTTCCTCATGATCCTCTGCGGGGGGCTAGAGGTACAGTTCCTCATGATCCTCTGCGGGGGGCTAGAGGTACAATTCCTCATGATCCTCTGCGGGGGGCTAGAGGTACAGTTCCTTATGATCCTCTACGGGGGGCTAGAGGTACAATTCCTCATGATCCTCTGCGGGGGGCTAGAGGTACAATTCCTCATAATCCTCTGCGGGGGGCTAGAGGTACAATTCCTCATGATCCTCTGCGGGGGGCTAGAGGTACAATTCCTCATGATCCTCTGCGGGGGGCTAGAGGTACAATTTCTCATGATCCTCTGCGGGGGGCTCATGAGGATCTATGCCACTTGCTGACATCACTTCTATCCTTCCTCTTTGGATGAATGGGCATCTTCGGCGCTATGTTAACCCTTGTATCCCCGGAACCCTGCAACAGGAGGTGGACTGATCATGATAATTCAAGGGTAGCGCCAGATGAGCTTGGCGCCTTCAGGCGCCAAGCTCATCTGGCGCTACCCTTGAATTATCATGGTCAATCCATCTCCTGCAACTGGTATACATAGTCGTTAGGCAACGCATCCGAAATTTGAGAAATGGGACCAGGGGTTAAAAGGGCTAACGAAGGTTCCGCAATCTGCGCCCAGCGGCACGGACGGGGCTGCTGGTGACACGTTGTATGACGAGAGGGAGGGCGGAGGTTTGGGTGAAATTCGTTATTTGTCATGGCAGGTTAATGCTTCTTTCCGGACTCGTGACACAGCTTCGAGCTGGTGTTTGTTCAAATTTATATATTAAAAAAAAAAAACACTTCAGTAGTACATTTATAAAAAAATAATAATTACGGTATTTATAATGCGCGCTTATCTTATAATAATTATAACTCTAAGCGCGTACTCACAACTCGCACACGCATGCGCACGCTTTAGACAATGACTCACGTACCACAAATAGTGAAAATACATTACGACGTTCAGCTTGGGGTGGGGAGTGTGGTGATGTAGTGCTATAACTGTTGAAAGAGGTGAGTTTTGAGGGCGGACTGGAAGGAGGAGAGAGAGTGTTTCTGACGGAGAGAGAGTGGGAGAGTGTTCCAGGTGGATGGACCGTATACTGAGAAGGAGCGGGGGCCGAAAGTGCTGAGTTTGGTGCGGGGGATGAGGAGGCGGAGAGGGTCGGAGGCGGAGCGGAGGGAGCGGGAAGGAGTGTAGGGGTGAAGTAAGTTGGAGAGATAGGTAGGAGCGTAGTTGTTCAGGGATTTGTAGCAGAACGTACTCGGGGCTGAATTTGTGCTGATATCCTCTACCCTTACCCTCTGTACATTAACCCTCTTGTGTGTGCAATCATGGGCCATGATGGATACCGGTAGCTGCATGCGCAAGAGGGTTAACCCGCCCGCCAGCAGGGTTTCGTATGAAAATGAAGGAGCATGAAACAGAACCAGAAAGCCTTCTCAACCCTTCTATGACGGTGATCGCAAGATCACGTTTCTGGGGGAAAAAAAAGCCCATACGTCCAAGGAGCATGGATACAAAGTGGATTGAGCGAGAGGCATGGATCCTCATGACCCCCCTGCAACTGCGGGGGTGGGGGGGGGTGGGGGGGTGGGCTTGTGATGATCTATATCGCTTGCTGTTGGGCACGTTGCACGACATTTTCTCGGCGGTCAAGGGTTAACGAGGGAAGGGGTAAACCCTTTCCGCGCCGTGGACGCATTTCCCGAATTTTGGAAGTGTTACTTAACGACTATGTACCACTTGTTGCAGGCGGTGGATTGACCATGATAATTCAAGAGTAGTGCCAGATTAGCTTGGCGCCTGACGGCGCCAAGCTAATCTGGAACTACCCTTGAATTATCATGGTCAATTAAGCTCCTGCTGAAGGGTGTTGGCGCTGAACTGGTTAATGGGCAGGTGGATGAATGACTGGATAAATGCATGGCTGCGCGGATGATTAGCTGGCTGTGTGAGTGTCTTGATGGATACTTGGGTGGGCATGAAAGCTACCAAGGCTATGTCACTACGTCAGCGGAGCGCAGGAAGACTTTTCAGACCGTGGCAATTAGCGACGGGAAAGTTATCGACAATAAGCGACAATTAGCAAACGTTAGCGACAAAAAGTGTTCCCTTCCTTGGGGCGGGCTTCGATTCCCAAATGTTCACGACCTAACGGATTATCAATGTTGTCTTGCCGCAGCTGAGGGCTTTCTCCTACCCTCGTTTTGACCATCCATGATGCTAGGCGCATGTAACAGCGGCTGCCTATTGCCCTTTGTGTACGACGGTGGCACTCTCCTATGCGCAAAAGAAGACGAAGAGCGGGGGAAAAAAGTCTTTCATTCTCCGACATTCAGACGGCTAACTTTATAACTCATTCAGTTTAACTCATTCACAGCTAGACATGGATCGAGCATGATAGTTCAAGGGTGGTGCCAGAATAGCTTGGCGCCCATAGACGCCAAGCTATTTTGGCACCACCCTTGAACTATCATGCTTGATCGGTCTCTAGAATTGTAATACAGTCCTTCAGAGGGCACCTTCAAAATTTGGGGATTTCGGTCCTGGGGCAGAATGTGTTAAGTAAGCCCGTTTGTGCAGCATTATTGGCGTTCCATGGCGCAGCGGTAAAAGCGCCTGCCACCAATGCCAGAGGTGCGAGGTTCGATACCCGGTTCCGGCGTCGGACTTTTCTCCTCTAGAAAGTGTCACCATTAATTCGGGCGGACCGTCGGGGGTTCTTTCTCCGGGTACTCCGGCTCTTTCCTCCACCACGAATTCGGTATCAATTTCAGTCCACTTAATCAAATTTAAAAAATATTTATAAAAAAAAATAAGATTTAAATTTCAAAAAAATTTCGGTAGCTCGCTTGAGCTTGCCTTTGGCACCAAGTGAATGTTCTGTGTTTATGTACAATGGGTGAGGGAATGCGCGTGATTCACATGAGCGTGCTTGTTGGGTTCCGTTCGCGGCTATGTCCTGCGAATTGAGTTATATTATAAATATGAGAAATGCGCCATATAAATACTGTGTATTATTATTATTATTATTATTATTATTATTATTATTATTATTATTATTATTATTATTATTATTATTATTATTATTGTTGTTGTACGACACAGCAACAATATTTATAAAAAAAAGATGCTGAGAATTATTCACCCTTTTCAGCCTGAAGCAGGTCGCATGAGCCCACTCGTATAATATGCAGCCTACTGTTTCCAGTCATGAGCCCACTCGTATAATATGCAGCCTACTGTTTCCAGTCATGAGCCCACTCGTATAATATGCAGCCTACTGTTTCCAGTCATGAGCCCACTCGTATAATATGCAGCCTACTGTTTCCAGTCATGAACCCACTCGTATAATATGCAGCCTACTGTTTCCAGTCATGAGCCAACTCGTATAATATGCAGCCTACTGTTTCCAGTCATGAGCCAACTCGTATAATATGCAGCCTACTGTTTCCAGTCATGAGCCCACTCGTATAATATGCAGCCTACTGTTTCCAGTCAAGAGCCAACTCGTATAATATGCAGCCTACTGTTTCCAGTCAAGAGCCAACTCGTATAATATGCAGCCTACTGTTTCCAGTCACGAGACCACTCGTATAATATGCAGCCTACTGTTTCCAGTCAAGAGCCCACTCGTATAATATGCAGCCTACTATTTCCAGTCATGAGCCCACTCGTATAATATGCAGCCTACTGTTTCCAGTCATGAGCCCACTCATTTAATATGCAGCCTACTGTTTCTAGTCATGAGCCCACTCGTATAATATGCAGCATACTTTTTCCAGTCCCGGTGGCTGCAGACGCAACGGGGTTTGTATAAAAATAAGAATAAGAGTACTTTATTATCTCTAAAAGAGAAATTCGTCTCGCCACATCAGGTGCAACTCGCACTATGATCACACACACACACACACACACACACACACACACACACACACACACACACACACACACGCGCGCGCGCGCGCGCACGCACGCACGCACACACACACACACACACACACACACACACACACACACACACACACACACACACACACACACACACACACACACACACACAACAGTTTACAAACGACAAGTGGACAATGGCTCGGGACGGGTGAAGCCCGTCGCCAAGGCATCTCATGGCCGGCGCCAACGACCCCCAACCCGACCTGAACCTCCCTAACACAAGCAAACTAAAGACGGCCACATCGTAGTATCTCTATAACACACATATAATGTTTTTAAACTTTCTGCTTTGCTAAGACTAGTTACACAAATAAAATATAAAAAAACGCATTAATCAAAAATAAAAAAAGACGAATACTTTCACAGTTGCTTCCTGGGGGCGGCCGTCGCCGATAAGAACAGCGCCGACTATTATTAGACAGTCGCTCATGTCGCTCAGTCGCTATTATTAGACAATATAAATGGCCACTGCAGTATATTGTATGTAAGCCTGTATGTCCAGAATGCGGTTTTGAGAACATTGTCAACTCAATGTCAACGATCGTTGGCCGTCAACGGAGCATTGATACAAAGTGGTTTGCGCAAGAGGTATAGATCCTCATGAGCCCCCGCAACTGCGGGGGCTCATGAGGATCTATACCTCTTTCAGTTGAGTGGTTTTAAAATTTTCTCGGTAGTGATGGCTTGTTAATAAATGTCAGTAGTTGGCTCAAAATGCCCCATTGATGGTCGTTTATACAGAAAGAGTTTAGACTAAATTTGCATATATTTGCATAACGTGCCTATTAACTTTATAAAAATATGGGTTAAGAATTCATCTTAATTCAAATTATTGCAGTTACAGCCAAAGATAAGCAATTGTCAAGTAATTGTCAATAATGTTTTGGTTTCTTTTTCCGATCGTTGGCTTAAACTAGTCGGTTACAGAAGAAAGATGTCCCCGTCCCGACCTCAGTAGGTAGACTCGCAGTCCAGGGAAAAAAAGACGGGCTTGTTCCATACCATGTTTGTTGAAAGGTCGTGGTAAATCAAAGTGGCACAATTGCAGTGCGCCTGAATTGATCAGTGTTCAGGTCGTACTCCACAGGCAATAGATTTCCCTGTCCCCCATAACCCGCCCGTCAGGGCCGTCCATTATCACTTCGGTGCCGTGGACGTTAAACCCCGAACTATCCAACCAACCAACCAGAAGAAAGATTTTTTTTTCTTCAAATGATTGTCTAAAACACGCAACGCAGTCTCCGAGCCAATCATAATCCAAGCGCGTAAAATGCAGAGAACATTCCAAAAGAAGAAGGAAACACGCTTAGAAAAGACAATTAGTCGACACGATTTACTCCAGAGTTAAACATTTTCTAAAAAAAACAAAGAAGTACACATTTTCCGTTTTAACTCACACAGCAAGATAAGGATCGACCATGATCTCTCTCTTGGCTTGACTTCGCGAACGAAGATTTTATAGGAGTTGCCCACGACGTCTGCAGGCTTGTTCGTGGCTGCGGAGGCCAATCCGAGACAGGCAGGTTCGACCGCAGTGGCTGCAGGGGAAGGTATGGCCGGGGTTCTGAGCTGCGGCATCTCTGTTTTTTCTCATGAGCCGCTTGTCCTTAAGGCTAGCTCTGTGAGAGTCCTCAAAGGAGACAGCTGCCTTGTAAATGGTGGAGCGCCAGGTGTCACGGTCCGCAACAAGCGAAGACCACTGGTGGTGGTCGATTTGGCAGGCACTAAGTGACTTCTTGAGACAGTCTTTGTATCTCTTCTTTGGTGCCCCTCTGTCACGGTGTCCAGTAGCAAGCTCGCCGAACAGGGTGATCTTTGGTAGGCGATGATCCTCCATCCTGGAGACATGCCCCGCCCAGCGGAGCTGTGTCCGCAACAGCAAAGCCTCGATGCTCACAGTTTCAGCCTGTTCAAGGACCTCGACGTTGGTGACATAGTCACTCCAGTGAATGCCCAGGATGGTACGCAGGCAGCGCTGGTGGAAGCGTTCGAGGAGTCGTAGTTGGCTGCGGTAGAGGGCCCAGGACTCGGAACCATACAGCAGGGTGGTGAGGACCACAGCTCTGTACACGCTGATCTTGGTGCCTGTTTTCAGCTGTTGATTGTGCCACACCCGCTTGAAAAGTCGCCCGAAAGCGCTGTTCGCTTTTGCCAGCCTGCTGTCAAGCTCCTTGTCCAGCTTGGCGTCCGACGTGATAATGCAGCCAAGGTAAGTAAACTGGTGCACTGACTTTAGTTCAGACTCGCCAATGGTGATGTGAGGAGGGCGATACACTGTCTTGGGTGCCGGCTGATGGAGGACCTCTGTCTTTTTCAGACTGACCTCGAGTCCAAAGAGCTGGGCAGCATCTGCGAAGCAAGACGTGATGCGCTGCAGGGCTCTCTCTGTGTGTGCAACGAGGGCAGCATCATCAGCAAAAAGCAGCTCACGAATCAGTTGGTCTAGGGTTTTCGTGTGGGCCTGCAGTCGTCTGAGGTTGAACAGGCTGCCATCGAGACGATACCTGATGTACACTGCATCGTCATCATCAAGGTCCACTGTGGCCTGCTTCAACATCATGCTAAAAAAGATGGTGAAGAGGGTCGGTGCCAGCACGCAGCCCTGCTTTACGCCGTTGAGAATAGGGAATGGTTCTGAGAGGTCATTGTTGAGTCTGACCTGGCCTTGCTGGTCCTCGTGTAGCTGGACAATCATGTTGAGGAACTTTGGGGGACAGCCAAGTCGCTCCAGGATCTGCCACATGCCTTGCCTGCTCACAGTGTCGAACGCTTTTGTTAGGTCGACAAATGTTACGTACAGCCCTTTGTTCTGCTCGCGGCACTTCTCCTGTAGCTGTCTCAGCACAAAGACCATATCGGTGGTGCTCCTGTTTGCTCTGAAGCCACACTGGCCCTCTGGGAGTTGGTCTTCAGCGATGGCAGGTACCAGCCGATTCAGGAGCAGCCTTGCAAGGATTTTCCCAGCAATGGACAGCAGGGTAATTCCCCGATAGTTGGAACAGTCAGACTTCTCGCCTTTGTTCTTGTACAGGGTGATAACGACTGCATCACGGAGATCTTTTGGTAGTGTTCCTTTCTCCCAGCAGCAGAGAAAGAGGTCATGGAGCTTGTTGTGCAGTGCTGTGCCTCCATGTTTCCAGATCTCTGGCGGTATTCCATCAATGCCTGCTGCTTTGCCACTATTGAGCTGGTGGATGGCTGTGAGGGTCTCTTCAGCGGTGGGCGGTTCGTCCAATTCAACCTTTACTGGGAGGTGTGGGATTTGTATGACGACTGCTTCTTAAACAGTGCGCTCAGCGCTGAAGAGGCTCTGAAAGTATTCCGACCAGCGGTTCAAGATGGAGGTATTATCTGTGAGGAGTGCCTGGCCATTCGCGCTTCGCAGGGGACTTTGTACCAGGTGCCTGGGGCCATACACTGCTTTCAGTGCTTCGTAGAAGCCCCTGTAGTCACCATTGTCAGCACGAAGCTGGGTCCTCTGTGCAAGTCTGGTCCACCACTCATTCTGGAGATCTCTGAGCTTGCGCTGGAGACTGCTGCAGACGAGGCGGAAGGCAGACTTCTTCACAGGGCAGGAAGGCTGGGCTAGGTGGGCCTGATGGGCGGCTCTTTTTTTTGCTAGGTGTTCCTGGATCTCTACATCGTTTTCGTCAAACCAGTCTTTGTTCTTCTTTCTGGCGAAACCCAAGACTTCTGCAGAGGATTTTGTAATAGCAGTTTTCAGTTGTTCCCAAAGTGTTTCAGGGGAGGAGTCTACTGGGTCCGCTGTGTCTTTGAGCCTGCGCTGTAAATCTGTCTGAAAGGCGGCTTTCACATCGTCACGCTGAAGGCTGGCAACATCAAGCTATTTCTTGTGGGGCCCCCATTTCTTGGGTTTTGGCCTGAAATGGAGCCTGAGTTTGCAGCGGACAAGGCGGTGGTCAGTGTGGCACTCTGCGCTGGGCATCACTCTGGTGAGGAGGACGTCACTGCGGTCCCTCTGACGCACTAGGACATAGTCGATAAGGTGCCAGTGTTTGGAGCGAGGATGCATCCAGGTGGTCTTTCGACTGTCCTTTTGCTGAAAAGTAGTGTTGGTGATGACCAGTTGCTGCTCCGCACAGAACTCCAACAGTAGGCGGCCATTGTCATTGCAGTTCCCCACGCCATGCTTGCCGAGGACTCCTTTCCAGGCTTCAGAGTCCTGGCCCACTCTGGCGTTGAAGTCGCCAAGGATGATGACTTTGTCGTCTGCAGGGGTACTCTGTAGGAGGCTGCGCAGGTCAGTGTAAAATTTGTCCTTTTCAGCAGGCTCTGCCAGGAGGGTTGGGGAGTACACACTGAGAAGGGTGACGTGTTGCTGGTGTCTCAGTGGGAGGCGCATGGACATGATGCGGTCTGAGTGGCCCGTTGGTAGGTTTTCCAGCTTAGTCGCAATGGATGTCTTGACCATGAAACCCACGCCTGAGAGCCGTCTTTCTGATGCAGGCCTGCCTGACCAGTAGAGGGTGTACCCAGCACCAAGTTCTTGGAGGCTGCCTTCGTCCGGAAGGCGTACTTCGCTGAGCGCGGCGATGTCGATGTTTAACCTCCGCAATTCATGGGCAATGAGGGCGGAGCGACGTTCAGGGCGTCCGCTGTCTGCTTTGTCGAGCATGGTTCGGACGTTCCAGCATGCTACGTTGAGTCCGGTCGTGGTCGTCATGAGAGTGGATCCGTTATTCTTTCTTGTTTTTTGACCGCAGGAGAAGATGCCCGTTGACCGCGGCTAGCCAACTGGGGTTGCGAGGGGACGAGCTTTGGTTAGGCCACCTTTTCTAGGCCCCTCTCCGTGTGGAGCAAGCAGTGCTGTCCCTAGAGAAGGCTGCTTGATCGTTCAGGGTGTGCCGAGTGATGTTGTCATCCCCAGGTCAACATCAGGCGACCAATATCCTGAACCGCCTGCATGCAGGTTTGAGACTGCGGCTTCCAGTGACATCTTTCACCTGCCGTTTCGCCCCTCGCCCGTCGCTACAGGACTTGGAATGGTCAGTGTCATGGTCCGTGGACGTTTCCTAAAGCCTGCGCGGTGGAGCTTTTTGGTGGAGTGCAGTGTGCGCAGTACTGGCCCCACCCTTTAAACCCTTGGTTCATCTGCCATGGCCTAGCAAGCTGGGACGATGGCATCGAGGTCCTTGGGTCGTAGGTTTTATATCAGACTGTCCTTGTCCTAGTCTCTGGCTCAAAAGCCTTCCCCGGAGACACGGGGGCTTTGATGTCAGGGGTTTCCTCCCTTAGCCTTTCCGCAGCCAAGCGGCTAGGCCTGCAAGGCAGCAGGCGACTCGTGGAGGGCGGGGTCGTCTATGTCCCGTGCAGATGTGAACATCTGCCCACTGCCCACTGCCTATGGGCGCCAAGCTATTCTGGCATCACCCTTGAACTATCATGGTCGATCTGTGTCCTGCACTGCAATGCAGGACACAGAAGACAACGGTAAAATTTGGGGATTTCGGTGTTGGGGTAAAATGAGTTAATCATTTCGTGACTGGAAGTGTCAACTTAAACACCGGGTCGCGGGTTACAATGGGACATACCCCAAATAATAAGAAAATGTTAAATTCCCCTTAAGCTATTAACCACGTGTGCAAAAGGTCCTTAGGCCGACGTGGGGCTTAGCTGGCCCGCGCACGGACGTGCGCGGGCCAGCTAAGCCCCACGTCGGTCTAAGAACCTTTTGCTCACTGGTGGTGGTTCTTCCTCTGGGAGGGCATTTCACTTGCACGCAAACGTCATTACGCAAATCCGGTTCTCACGTTGCAGCAAATGAAGTCTGTGATGTGCGCTAGCCGAACTAGAGCCAACGTCCGACGGCGCCAGGACCTTTTTGCTCACTGGGCTGTCAGTCATAAGAAGACGTTACAAAATCACCACGGCCGTTGGGTTATAAAAAAAGCGGTAATGGGTCCACGTGTTATTATTAGCAAGGTCTTTACGAGCCACGAAACCCTGATGCGCTTTACATTACCAGGAACAGCGGCACGCGCTTAACTCAAATGCTGAAAAGACTACCATCTGGTCTGTCAGAGAGATACATATGTAAATTGGACTGGGTCCAGAAAGGCGATCAGTTAAGGAAACATCTTTGTTCACCAACTTGTAAAATGTCGAACTATATACGTCACTTTAACCACGCAACCACCAGCGGACAGCAATTGCGTCACAATCCTTGAAACCAGGGCGAATTCAGTCAAAGGCAAAATAAACCAAGAAATATGCGTGTTGGTCTGTGATTTTAGACTTTACGGCCAGAGACTTCAGGTCTAAAATCACAGACCAGCACAGTGTTATCTGCACACAAAAGTTCCGGGAGCTGGATCGATGGCGAAAGCTAAAAAAAAAAAACCCGCCTCATTAGCTGAACGCATGCTTCAGGAAAGGTGCGCCGCCTTGGCCAACCACGCGAGACAACTTCTGCGTCTGGCTTCCGACGCAAGAGTTGTCGTCCGGGGTTTCCCAGGATGCATTTGCTCTTAACCCATTGGTGCCATGTAGCCGCCTATACTGTAAGTACCCAACGGAGAAAGAAACACACTTAGAAAAGACGGTTGCAACACAATTTATTAATATTTCGGGTAAATACCCTTTGTCAAAATAGACAAACAAACAGAGAGATCAGTCGCTACTTATCTTCATTCGCAGAAGGAACTGTGGCGATTCTAAGTTGCCACATTCCTTCTGCGAATGAAGATAAGTAGCTACTGATCTCTCTGTTTGTTTGTTTATTTTGACAAAGGGTATATTTTTTTTAACCCGAAATATTAATAAATTGTGTTGTAACCGTCTTTTCTAAGCGTGTTTCTTTCTCCGTTTGGGTACTTCTTGGCATTTTACACGCTTGGCAGTCACTTTTTCGGTCTGGATTGTAAGCAGTACCGTCAGCTGCAGGAAGCGAGGGAGTAAATCAAGATTAGCACATCTCCTGACGTCAACGGCTTGGATCACTGGACATGTGACTGGAAATGCCACGTGTACAAGGAACCCATTTAGCAATGGCACCCTACAGCAGGCAATGGATCGACCCTGATAATTCAAGGCTAGTGCCAGATTAGCTCGGCGCCTTCATCAAGGGTAGCGCCAGATTAGCTTCTTGGCGCCTGAAGGCGCCAAGAAGCTAATCTGGCGCTACCCTTGAATTATCATGATCAGCCCATCGCCTGCAGTTGGTACAGAGTCCTTAGGTAACGCTTCGAAAATTTCAGAAATGCGGAGTGAAATGGACTATTCCTCACCCTTGTACCGAAAGCACAGGCAAAACGCTCAGCATCTGCAAGAGGCACAAAGCCTCCGCGCGCTTGCTCTGTCTAACAAAGACTTGTTCTACGATCGTAGCCCAGCGGCCTGTACGGCACAGTCTCTAATTTTTAATCTCTCAGCCTCTTTTATAATTGTGGTCCTGAAATTTTAACCTCCTTATTATATGGTATTAAATAAAGTTAATTCTCTCTACTCTTAACCTAGATAGGACCGTTGTTGTTCGGTAACTGAGTCAACTCTAAAAACTGAATAAGCCTGCGCAGCGCGGGCACTTCGCCCACACGACGCAGCATACAAAGCTCCAAGCAAAGCATCCTTCACCCAACCACTACTGCTTTTTAATAATAATAATAATAATAATAATAATAATAATAATAATAATAATAATAATAATAATAATAATAATAATAATACATAGTTCTTGTATAGCGCTGTTCTCCAGGAAAACACTGGACTCACTGCGCATGCACAACAGTACACCCTCTCTCTCAGACACACGCACGATTATACACTACTTTAAACCACCCCATCTCTTCCCAACACCTTACATTCACTTCCTCTAGGATCAGAATAAAAGGCAGTCAACAGTTAGCTAAAGATGAGCTAAGTGTTAAATGCCCGACAGAAAAGAAAAGTCTTTAGGTGAGCTTTGAACTGTGATAATGTGGGCAGATTCCGCATTTCAGTTGGCAGGGAGTTCCACACACTTTGGGCTAAAAGGTGAAAGAACGCTCTCCGACAGTTTTCGTGTTAAGCTTCGGGATTTTAAAAAGTTTTACACTAGAGGAACGGAGGGTGCGTGATGGCTGATAAACAGACATCTTGGCAGAGAGGTACGGCGGGAGAGATCCGTCAAAATGCCGATAGGCGAAAATTGCAATTTTGTACTGGCTGCGGAATTTTACGGGCAGCCACTGAGTGCAGCTGCTTCAGTAGAGGCGTAACGTGGTCTCTCTTTCGTTTCTTCAAGATGAGATGCGCCGCATTATTTTGAATCATCTGCAAGCGTGAAATCTGATCTGCCGGTAAACCTGCTAGTACAGAATTGCAATAATCGAGCCTGGACGTAATGAATGCATTTACAAGTCTTGACGCCGCACTTTCTGTGAGATACGGTCTGAGGGAAGAAATTCTGCGCAGCTCAAGGAAACCAGCCCGGCAGACGCTACTGATATGATCGTGCATGGAGAGCGTCGAATCAATCTTTTCACACCCAGATATTTGACACAGTTCTGGAAGGGAACGCTGCAGCCACCAATGTTTGCGAACTCGCCGTTAATCAAAGGCGAGACTGAGAGCCAACAGGCATGACTTCGGTTTTGTCAGTGTTAAGCTAAAGGTTGTTGCTTGTCATCCAGGACAGGACGTCTTCTAAACAACACTGTACGCTCATCTTAGCGGAGCTGAAATGGCTAGGCGCGCTACTTCTTGACAATTCAGTATCGTCAGCATACTTGTGCAAATCACACTCATGGGCGGCAATTACATCAGACAGAGGTTGTGAATAATTATAGAGTGAACAAAACAGGCCCTAATACGGAGCTCTGAGGGACTCCACACAACAAAAGACTAGAAGCAGATAGCTGGTCATTAACAATAACAGCCTGAGAACGATCCTTAACGTATGAAGTGAACCAGGCCAGGGCAGTACCACGGATGCCAAAGGTCACCTCTAACCTCTTCAGCAAAACAGAATGATCGAGCGTGTCGAATGTTGCACTGAGGTCCAGTTGAGCAATGAGAGCGACAAGTCTCTTGTCTGCCTTCACTAGCAGACCATCCAGGACGCTCAGCACAGCAGTCTCCGTGCTGTGATCCTTTCTGTATGCCGACTGATGCATTTCTAACAGACCGTTTCCAGACAAATGGCTTTGTAGCTGTTTCAAAACAACCTTCCCCAAAATCTTTGAAATAAACGGAAGGTTAGAGACAGGTCTAAAATGCTTCAAGTCGTTTGGGTCCAGTCCAGGCTTTTTCAAGAGTGGTGTCACTATATAGGCCCCATCTCCTCCCATCCCCCCCCACCCCCCTCAACCGGCCTTACCCGGTCCAAATAACCAAACGTCAAATCAGTCAATATGCTAGTCTCCGATCAATTTTATTGCTAGATAGACATGAAATAGGATCTAACAACAACAACAACAATGAGCCCCCCGCAAATGCGGAGGCTCATGAGGGCCTATGCCTCTTGCTGGCTCACGAATGCGAAGTTAACAGTCTTTTTAAACACACACACACACACACACACACACACACACACACACACACACACACACACACACACACACACACAAAAAAAAACCATTTATGTGATACACAAAACATTAACTCATTCTACCCCAACACCGAAATCCTTAAATCTTGCCGCTGTCCTCTGAAGACTGCATTGCAGTGCAGGACACAGATCGACCATGATAGTTCAAGGGTGATGCCAGAATAGTTTGGCGCCCGTAGGCGCCAAACTATTCTGGCATCACCCTTGAACTATCATGGTTGAGCCTTATCTTGCTGTGGTGTGTCTGGGGTAGAATGAGTTAAAAGTAACATATGTTCCGAACGAGAAGCGTCCACTATGTTGCAAAAGAGTGTACGTGTTTTAATGGCCTACAGGAGAAGCGTCCACTATGTTGCAAAAGTGTGTACGTGTTTTAATGGCCTAAAACACGAGCGCGAGACGTTTGTCAAAGCCTACCTCGAAAACTTTGCCTCGAGTTACTTCTACGTTGCTATATATCCATGCAGATTGCATCTTATGCTCGGTTGCCCACCGTGTCCTAGCGGTTGCCTCCCAGTCATCCGCTCAACTCATTACCGACTTACTCAAACCAAGGGGAATCACAGCGCTGGACAGACAACAGTTAGATCCCCTGCCCCCGCCTATCAGGCACCCAATCGCCAGCCCACAGAGAAATACGCAGGTATAGAATAAGACAATCATTTCCATTCCTAAATAAGAATGGATCAGGTCTCTTATATAACCCATGTCTTTCTCCGGAACTTAGGAAGTAGGCAGGAGAAACATACATACACAAACATGAAGGTGCGCTACTATATGTGGTCGGATAAATACCCTGATTTCCCACAGTAGATGCACAGAACATTACACAACAATGTAACGATACAAATTTTGCCTCGAGTTATACATGATACTCACAAACCAGATAGGTGAGGCTAGCGCTGGCAGAATTGTCAGTACTCAAACCAAGGGGAATCACAGCGCTGGACAGACAACAGTTAGATCCCCTGCCCCCGCCTATCAGGCACCCAATCGCCAGCCCACAGAGAAATACGCAGGTATAGAATAAGACAATCATTTCCATTCCTAAATAAGAATGGATCAGGTCTCTTATATAACCCATGTCTTTCTCCGGAACTTAGGAAGTAGGCAGGAGAAACATACATACACAAACATGAAGGTGCGCTACTATATGTGGTCGGATAAATACCCTGATTTCCCACAGTAGATGCACAGAACATTACACAACAATGTAACGATACAAATTTTGCCTCGAGTTATACATGATACTCACAAACCAGATAGGTGAGGCTAGCGCTGGCAGAATTGTCAGTACTCAAACCAAGGGGAATCACAGCGCTGGACAGACAACAGTTAGATCCCCTGCCCCCGCCTATCAGGCACCCAATCGCCAGCCCACAGAGAAATACGCAGGTATAGAATAAGACAATCATTTCCATTCCTAAATAAGAATGGATCAGGTCTCTTATATAACCCATGTCTTTCTCCGGAACTTAGGAAGTAGGCAGGAGAAACATACATACACAAACATGAAGGTGCGCTACTATATGTGGTCGGATAAATACCCTGATTTCCCACAGTAGATGCACAGAACATTACACAACAATGTAACGATACAAATTTTGCCTCGAGTTATACATGATACTCACAAACCAGATAGGTGAGGCTAGCGCTGGCAGAATTGTCAGTACTCAAACCAAGGGGAATCACAGCGCTGGACAGACAACAGTTAGATCCCCTGCCCCCGCCTATCAGGCACCCAATCGCCAGCCCACAGAGAAATACGCAGGTATAGAATAAGACAATCATTTCCATTCCTAAATAAGAATGGATCAGGTCTCTTATATAACCCATGTCTTTCTCCGGAACTTAGGAAGTAGGCAGGAGAAACATACATACACAAACATGAAGGTGCGCTACTATATGTGGTCGGATAAATACCCTGATTTCCCACAGTAGATGCACAGAACATTACACAACAATGTAACGATACAAATTTTGCCTCGAGTTATACATGATACTCACAAACCAGATAGGTGAGGCTAGCGCTGGCAGAATTGTCAGTACTCAAACCAAGGGGAATCACAGCGCTGGACAGACAACAGTTAGATCCCCTGCCCCCGCCTATCAGGCACCCAATCGCCAGCCCACAGAGAAATACGCAGGTATAGAATAAGACAATCATTTCCATTCCTAAATAAGAATGGATCAGGTCTCTTATATAACCCATGTCTTTCTCCGGAACTTAGGAAGTAGGCAGGAGAAACATACATACACAAACATGAAGGTGCGCTACTATATGTGGTCGGATAAATACCCTGATTTCCCACAGTAGATGCACAGAACATTACACAACAATGTAACGATACAAATTTTGCCTCGAGTTATACATGATACTCACAAACCAGATAGGTGAGGCTAGCGCTGGCAGAATTGTCAGTACTCAAACCAAGGGGAATCACAGCGCTGGACAGACAACAGTTAGATCCCCTGCCCCCGCCTATCAGGCACCCAATCGCCAGCCCACAGAGAAATACGCAGGTATAGAATAAGACAATCATTTCCATTCCTAAATAAGAATGGATCAGGTCTCTTATATAACCCATGTCTTTCTCCGGAACTTAGGAAGTAGGCAGGAGAAACATACATACACAAACATGAAGGTGCGCTACTATATGTGGTCGGATAAATACCCTGATTTCCCACAGTAGATGCACAGAACATTACACAACAATGTAACGATACAAATTTTGCCTCGAGTTATACATGATACTCACAAACCAGATAGGTGAGGCTAGCGCTGGCAGAATTGTCAGTACTCAAACCAAGGGGAATCACAGTATTTATCCGACCACATATAGTAGCGCACCTTCATGTTTGTGTATGTATGTTTCTCCTGCCTACTTCCTAAGTTCCGGAGAAAGACATGGGTTATATAAGAGACCTGATCCATTCTTATTTAGGAATGGAAATGATTGTCTTATTCTATACCTGCGTATTTCTCTGTGGGCTGGCGATTGGGTGCCTGATAGGCGGGGGCAGGGGATCTAACTGTTGTCTGTCCAGCGCTGTGATTCCCCTTGGTTTGAGTACTGACAATTCTGCCAGCGCTAGCCTCACCTATCTGGTTTGTGAGTATCATGTATAACTCGAGGCAAAATTTGTATCGTTACATTGTTGTGTAATGTTCTGTGCATCTACTGTGGGAAATCAGGGTATTTATCCGACCACATATAGTAGCGCACCTTCATGTTTGTGTATGTATGTTTCTCCTGCCTACTTCCTAAGTTCCGGAGAAAGACATGGGTTATATAAGAGACCTGATCCATTCTTATTTAGGAATGGAAATGATTGTCTTATTCTATACCTGCGTATTTCTCTGTGGGCTGGCGATTGGGTGCCTGATAGGCGGGGGCAGGGGATCTAACTGTTGTCTGTCCAGCGCTGTGATTCCCCTTGGTTTGAGTACTGACAATTCTGCCAGCGCTAGCCTCACCTATCTGGTTTGTGAGTATCATGTATAACTCGAGGCAAAATTTGTATCGTTACATTGTTGTGTAATGTTCTGTGCATCTACTGTGGGAAATCAGGGTATTTATCCGACCACATATAGTAGCGCACCTTCATGTTTGTGTATGTATGTTTCTCCTGCCTACTTCCTAAGTTCCGGAGAAAGACATGGGTTATATAAGAGACCTGATCCATTCTTATTTAGGAATGGAAATGATTGTCTTATTCTATACCTGCGTATTTCTCTGTGGGCTGGCGATTGGGTGCCTGATAGGCGGGGACAGGGGATCTAACTGTTGTCTGTCCAGCGCTGTGATTCCCCTTGGTTTGAGTACTGACAATTCTGCCAGCGCTAGCCTCACCTATCTGGTTTGTGAGTATCATGTATAACTCGAGGCAAAATTTGTATCGTTACATTGTTGTGTAATGTTCTGTGCATCTACTGTGGGAAATCAGGGTATTTATCCGACCACATATAGTAGCGCACCTTCATGTTTGTGTATGTATGTTTCTCCTGCCTACTTCCTAAGTTCCGGAGAAAGACATGGGTTATATAAGAGACCTGATCCATTCTTATTTAGGAATGGAAATGATTGTCTTATTCTATACCTGCGTATTTCTCTGTGGGCTGGCGATTGGGTGCCTGATAGGCGGGGGCAGGGGATCTAACTGTTGTCTGTCCAGCGCTGTGATTCCCCTTGGTTTGAGTACTGACAATTCTGCCAGCGCTAGCCTCACCTATCTGGTTTGTGAGTATCATGTATAACTCGAGGCAAAATTTGTATCGTTACATTGTTGTGTAATGTTCTGTGCATCTACTGTGGGAAATCAGGGTATTTATCCGACCACATATAGTAGCGCACCTTCATGTTTGTGTATGTATGTTTCTCCTGCCTACTTCCTAAGTTCCGGAGAAAGACATGGGTTATATAAGAGACCTGATCCATTCTTATTTAGGAATGGAAATGATTGTCTTATTCTATACCTGCGTATTTCTCTGTGGGCTGGCGATTGGGTGCCTGATAGGCGGGGGCAGGGGATCTAACTGTTGTCTGTCCAGCGCTGTGATTCCCCTTGGTTTGAGTACTGACAATTCTGCCAGCGCTAGCCTCACCTATCTGGTTTGTGAGTATCATGTATAACTCGAGGCAAAATTTGTATCGTTACATTGTTGTGTAATGTTCTGTGCATCTACTGTGGGAAATCAGGGTATTTATCCGACCACATATAGTAGCGCACCTTCATGTTTGTGTATGTATGTTTCTCCTGCCTACTTCCTAAGTTCCGGAGAAAGACATGGGTTATATAAGAGACCTGATCCATTCTTATTTAGGAATGGAAATGATTGTCTTATTCTATACCTGCGTATTTCTCTGTGGGCTGGCGATTGGGTGCCTGATAGGCGGGGGCAGGGGATCTAACTGTTGTCTGTCCAGCGCTGTGATTCCCCTTGGTTTGAGTACTGACAATTCTGCCAGCGCTAGCCTCACCTATCTGGTTTGTGAGTATCATGTATAACTCGAGGCAAAATTTGTATCGTTACATTGTTGTGTAATGTTCTGTGCATCTACTGTGGGAAATCAGGGTATTTATCCGACCACATATAGTAGCGCACCTTCATGTTTGTGTATGTATGTTTCTCCTGCCTACTTCCTAAGTTCCGGAGAAAGACATGGGTTATATAAGAGACCTGATCCATTCTTATTTAGGAATGGAAATGATTGTCTTATTCTATACCTGCGTATTTCTCTGTGGGCTGGCGATTGGGTGCCTGATAGGCGGGGGCAGGGGATCTAACTGTTGTCTGTCCAGCGCTGTGATTCCCCTTGGTTTGAGTACTGACAATTCTGCCAGCGCTAGCCTCACCTATCTGGTTTGTGAGTATCATTACCGACTTAGAATAATCGTGGAAGATGTCGCGAAGAGATGTTCTTTCTTGATTTTCATTATTATTATTATTATTATTATTATTATTATTATTATTATTATTATTATTATTATTATTATTATTATTATTATTATTAATTATTTTAAATTGATGTATGCAAGACTGATAGATGACGTCAATAATGTCTTTATCTGCTCAGGAGCAGAAAAAGAATTTTAAAAAAAATGATAACGAAAATTGTTCGCTAAGAAATGAAAAGCATGAATTCTCTTAATCACCCGGCATAATTATGTGAAAAAGATTAAAAATATTGTGTTACAGATTTAGGACAGGTGTACCAACCCCGTTTAACTACAAGGAATTCTCTCACATTTCTTATTCACTTTTTAATGTTATTTTATTGTATGCGACATCTTAAATACTAAAACGTGTGCGTCACTTATGTAGGAAATGTAAATTTGAATAGCGACACGAAAAAGTGTCAGGTTTCTCGAGTTCAACAAAACGAGATGAAGCGATAAGATGACACCAAAAAGACGTAAAACGTGTGTGCTGCAGATGTTCCAAAATACTTTTGGAAAGGATTACAAATTAGAATTTCTTGAGTATACAAACGTATTAATTTGTTTGTGGCGCAGTGAGAAAACAACTCGCAGCGAGACCCAAAAGATGTGATTTTAACCATGTGATGCCCCAAGGTCCCATTTCTCAAATTTTGGAGGTGTTGCCTAATGACTATGTACCAGTCGCAGGAGATGCAATGACCATGATAATTCAAGGGTAGTGCCAGATTAGCTTGGCGCCTTCCGGCGCCAAGCTAATCTGGCACTACCCTTGAATTATCGATCCATCTCCTGCTGTAGGGACTCGGGGCTACATGGGTTAGGCCTTACGTCTCAAAGCCGTAAAATTCAAAGTCACTGACCAGCACTTTGTCTATTTTTCCTTTGAACATTTTATACAGATCATTTGTCTACCTTATAATAGCCCTAATAAAGGTTTAATTTTATCTGCAACTATAGCTATGTGTAATTTTCACCCAGAAGTACCCCAAAAAATGTTTTACGTAACAATCTTTTTTTATGAACTTTCAAACGAAAATAATGTAAACCTCTCCATGTTACCTACACACATTATGTTTTCTCTGTGCCATAAAAACACTTTATAGAACTCCCGAGCATAATTTGGAAAAAAAATGAAGACAAAGATATAACAAGAAAGGCAAAGCCCTTATGGCTCACGTGAATGACCGATCTATACGTGTGACCTTGTGACATTAAGTAAAGGGATGGCTTCTGCACCCACAAAACCCATCTTTCCTCCAAATTCAATGCGTTTTCACACATCTGTCAAACCCCCATGACCGTTGACTTTTGCGATGAGTCGACTAAATTAGTATACACTGGAAGGTCTTATCATCATCAGCTACCTTTGTGCCAAACTGGATTGAAAAGTTTGCAAAACTGTTGATAATAGCTTCAATTCTACCAAACATTGGCATTTTACACACATTTGCTGACCTCTTGTGACCCTTGACCTTTCCGAGGGCTCATCCAAATTAGTATGCATAGATAGGTCTTGAACTCAGGTATCTCTGTACCAAGTGTGGGTTTAAAGTTGTGAATAGTTTGAGAAAAAACATCTTTTTTTTTTCTTCAAAATATGGCTATTTTTCACCTATTTGCTGAGCTCTTGCGACCCTTGACCTTTCCAAGTGGTCATTGTAACGAACGCCTTTGGTGCATGTTTCGGTCGGACGATGGTGTGACGTCATTAGCGGTTGGACCGAATGTTCACGAGCGGTAATGTACAGATAAGCAATGTTCACGTGCGGTAATGTAGCGGTGAGCGATGTTCACGTGTCACGTGTGGGAGTGACAGTGTGGTATCGGGAATAATTGCCAGTTAGAGATGCTATACCAGTCGAGCCGAGCGGTCGTTTTCGTTAGGGCTCTGAGGAAGAATTCTGGCTAGAGAATTTGATAGCTGTATATTGAATACAGGTATTTATTCTTTTATTACCGGTATTTATAATGACCTGTCAGGCTAGTCAGACGAAAAGGGAAAGTATTGCTTTTTATGAATTATTATGATTAGAGTGCAGAGGAGCGCATGTTGGAAGTGCGATGACTCGTGTCAATACTTGTTTGGTCATGTAATTGTTGGTGATATAGTTTATAACTAGGATGTTATGTTGTATTCATTTATATGTGGGACGGAAATAGGAATGTAATTCAGTATGTAATCAGGTATACCTAATGATGAATGAATGTGCAGTAATATGTTACGAATTGAAGGTGAGCTGTGATTGTAATATTTGGCTCATAATCCATTGTGTGTAGGTATGCAAAATGTGTGCACTGTGTTAAAGTGGCTATAGGAATTGTCATAAGAATTGTGACAATAGTGACTGTAGTATGGTGGCATAAAGAAGACATTTTTCAGAGGAAATGATCTAGAGCGCTCTGAAGAATAATGTGTCGACACATTCAGACTTTTTAGGTATAAGAGCGAACATTTATGAGTGTATAAATGTTGTGTACAGCGGGGCCGGTACGGAGCAGAAACCCCTGGTGTAGGGCCGATGAAGCTGTCCTGAGAGCATCACGTACGTGACCGGATGCGGACATCATCAAGCCTTCATCTCTCCTTCGTCCTACCATCACTGGTGCTACGAGCAGCAACGGTAGCGAAGTAAGCCACAGATTCGTGCTACAGGACCACATGCGGTGTTCCGTCAGTGTAGCTATTGTCGCCTAGCGCCGTTGATAATTTCACGCCTAGGAATGTTCTAAATCTGAATAGTCATTGACTAGTAATATTCAGTTTGGGAATCTCCGCCAAGTCGCCGATGTGACATTGACTGTGTCGACACTAGTATAAAGAGGAGTTGAGTGACGTCTCTCGAGAGAGACAACGACCTCTACGGTAGCGAGTGAATGTGTGAGCGCCGAAGTTGTGAATAACCTATATGCCACTTGTTAGTTATTTGTGTAGATTGGTTTATATGATGTGAATTGTGTGGTTTAATGTATGTTATGAGTGTATGAGAAATAGTTAAACAGAGGGCAAAGAGAGATAACTGTGTGGCCTTTGTCCTTGTTTGTAAGCGCGTGTGTGGTGGATGAAAGAGTCTAGTAAACAGAGATAGAACACCCACCTTTATACAGATTGGCAGAAAGCCCACGCACACACTCATTCCATAAACGTTTATATAATGTAACAATTTAATTCAGTACAACACAACACTAAAAACACCTTCGTTACATTTGGTGACCCTAGACTTTCTCTGTGTTAGCATTAAGTCATACATATTCATCTTTAGTGAGGGCACCACTAGTTTTTATAGGTATATGTAGGTAGGCTAGTGGGCTGCTTCTTTTGACATTTTGTTATATTGTGTATGACTGGGATGTGTTTTGTGTGATATTTGCCATCTCCAGTTTAACGGCTGTGTCTGTGTACAGTTTCTGGGCACTAAGGATTTAGCTCTTTTTCTGTCTTGGGGGTTCCTATTCTCTTCTTCGGCTCTATTCTTCTGTTAAGGAATTGTATTTGTTTTACTAGTTCTTTGCTGTTGTAGGGTTCTGTCCTTTCATGGGTGTGTTTGGGTGTGTTCTCTTTGCCCTTATTTTAAGTAGATTATCGTGTTGGGATTTCAGCCTCATTTGATTTAATTTATTTTGTTTGTTTTTGTATTGATTTTGATCTAGTTATTTTTTTTGTATTTATGTATGTGGTCATAATTGGTTCATTTTTGTTTTATGAGATTTTGATAATTTGATTGGGTTTATTTCCCTTTCGCCATGCATTTGGTATTTAGTATTAGCGATTATAGTGTTTGAGGTGTTTGACGTAAATTTTATTTTATTTTTCTTTGAACATATATTTGGATTAAAACTTTTCACTTAGTAACTTCCTTTTACGCTGTACATTTTTTGTGCTTCTATCAACTAAAGTTGACGTTATTTAGGATATATTCATATAGTGTGTTCTATTTGGTATAAAATTGGTATTGCATTATTGGTATAGACATATTGAGTATACTTTTAAGACTTTACTGTTAGCCTTAAGGACAAGCGGCTCAGGAGAAAAAACAGATGCCGCAGCTCAGAACCCTGGCCATACCTTCCCCTGCAGCCACTGCGGTCGAACCTGCCTGTCTCGGATTGGCCTCCGCAGCCACGAACAAGCCTGCAGACGTCGTGGGCAACTCCTATAAAATCTTCGTTCGCGAAGTCAAGCCAGGAGAGAGCTTTAGTACTTTACTAATTTCCTGTTTAGCATCTGATATTTTATAGTAAGTTTTCTTTTGGTTGTTGATCTACATTGCACTTAGCCATGTCTGATTATGATCAGTTGTTCCAATCTTTTATTGCTCAAGCTACAACTTTGGGTATCCCTGATAAGGAACGTGGAAAATATGTACAGGACTGTTTTGATCGTCTTGAGAGGCAAAGATTGAGGGATGAAAAGAGATTGGAAAAAGAAGCAGAAGTTGAGCTAGCTAAAAAACAAGCAGAAGTTGAGCTAGCTAAAAAACAAGCAGAAGTTGAGCTAGCTAAAAAACAAGCAGAAGTTGAGCTAGCTAAAAAACAAGCAGAAGTTGAGCTAGCAAATAAACAGGCAGATGTTGAGCTAGCGAATAAACAAGCCGATGTTCAGTTAGAGCTGGAAAGAGAGAAAACAAAACAAATGGAACTTGAGTTACGTTCTGAACGTAGACTTGAGGAACAAGATGATGGTCATGGAAACAGAGGTAGGGATAGTTCTTCTTTTGGTGCTAGACCTGTTTACCCCAAGTTGCCTCTTTTCAAAGAAAGACAAGATGATATTTTGATTCATAGTACTACTTTTCAAGATCATCTGGTGCACGTTAGAGATGTCCTAACCAAGCTGCTCCACTACAACTTGACTGCCAGTCCGGTTAAGATCTCGTCTGGTTACAGGAGTCTTGAGTTTCTTGGACATGTGGTGGGAGAAGGGATGCTGCGTCCAGAAAAGAAAAAGATCGAGAAAATGTTGGCTATCCCGACCCCAACCACCAGAAAGCAAGTCCGTTCGTTGTTGGGGCTATTGAGCTTTTATAGACGCTATGTCCCGGCATTAGCAACCATCACGACTCCCATTACTGATCTCACAAAGGAGACAAAAGCACGCACGATTGCATGGACACCTGCTTGTGAGGAAGCGTTGGTTAGGATCAGACACATTTTTTCCTCTGTGCCTGTTCTTCAGTTGCCTAGGCTTGATCAACCTTTCATTTTACGCACAGATGCTAGTTCTACTGGCTTGGGTGCTGTGCTGCTTCAGGAGTTAGAGGGAACTCTTCACCCCGTGTCATTTTCGAGCAGAAAGTTGCTCGACAGAGAGACCCGCTACAGTACGATCGAAAGGGAGTGTTTAGCTATTGTTTGGGCCATTTCGAAATTTTCCAAATTTCTTTGGGGGATTGATTTCATTCTCCAGACTGACCACAGACCGCTGACGTACTTGCATACAAGTCGCTTTAAAAATTCTCGCATCATGCGTTGGTTCTTGTCCTTACAAGAGTTTAGATTCCATCTTGAACCACTTCCAGGTACGCAGAATGTGTTCGCGGATCTGTTGTCACGTGCTGATCGTGATCAGTCGGTTCCATAGATCAAGGTCGTAGTCGTTGCTGTATTTTGACATTATCCTCCGAGATTGTAAAAAAGACCCTCGGTCGGTTTTTTTTTTTCGTTGAGAGGGGGGTAGTGTAACGAACGCCTTTGGTGCATGTTTCGGTCGGACGATGGTGTGACGTCATTAGCGGTTGGACCGAATGTTCACGAGCGGTAATGTACAGATAAGCAATGTTCACGTGCGGTAATGTAGCGGTGAGCGATGTTCACGTGTCACGTGTGGGAGTGACAGTGTGGTATCGGGAATAATTGCCAGTTAGAGATGCTATACCAGTCGAGCCGAGCGGTCGTTTTCGTTAGGGCTCTGAGGAAGAATTCTGGCTAGAGAATTCGATAGCTGTATATTGAATACAGGTATTTATTCTTTTATTACCGGTATTTATAATGACCTGTCAGGCTAGTCAGACGAAAAGGGAAAGTATTGCTTTTTATGAATTATTATGATTAGAGTGCGCTCGCATGTTGGAAGGAAGTGCGATGACTCGTGTCAATACTTGTTTGGTCATGTAATTGTTGGTGATATAGTTTATAACTAGGATGTTATGTTGTATTCATTTATATGTGAAAATGTGGGACGGAAATAGGAATGTAATTCAGTATGTAATCAGGTATACCTAATGATGAATGAATGTGCAGTAATATGTTACGAATTGAAGGTGAGCTGTGATTGTAATATTTGGCTCATAATCCATTGTGTGTAGGTATGCAAAATGTGTGCACTGTGTTAAAGTGGCTATAGGAATTGTCATAAGAATTGTGACAATAGTGACTGTAGTATGGTGGCATAAAGAAGACATTTTTCAGAGGAAATGATCTAGAGCGCTCTGAAGAATAATGTGTCGACACATTCAGACTTTTTAGGTATAAGAGCGAACATTTATGAGTGTATAAATGTTGTGTACAGCGGGGCCGGTACGGAGCGGAAACCCCTGGTGTCTGGCCGATGAAGCTGTCCTGAGAGCATCACGTACGTGACCGGATGCGGACATCATCAAGCCTTCATCTCTCCTTCGTCCTACCATCACTGGTGCTACGAGCAGCAACGGTAGCAAAGTAAGCCACAGATTCGTGCTACAGGACCACATGCGGTGTTCCGTCAGTGTAGCTATTGTCGCCTAGCGCCGTTGATAATTTCACGCCTAGGAATGTTCTAAATCTGAATAGTCATTGACTAGTAATATTCAGTTTGGGAATCTCCGCCAAGTCGCCGATGTGACATTGACTGTGTCGACACTAGTATAAAGAGGAGTTGAGTGACGTCTCTCGAGAGAGACAACGACCTCTACGGTAGCGAGTGAATGTGTGAGCGCCGAAGTTGTGAATAACCTATATGCCACTTGTTAGTTATTTGTGTAGATTGGTTTATATGATGTGAATTGTGTGGTTTAATGTATGTTATGAGTGTATGAGAAATAGTTAAACAGAGGGCAAAGAGAGATAACTGTGTGGCCTTTGTCCTTGTTTGTAAGCGCGTGTGTGGTGGATGAGTCTAGTAAACAGAGATAGAACACCCACCTTTATACAGATTGGCAGAAAGCCCACGCACACACTCATTCCATAAACGTTTATATAATGTAACAATTTAATTCAGTACAACACTAAAAACACCTTCGTTACAGTCATCCACATTAGTATGCATTGATAGGTATTACCAACAGGTATCTCTGTACCAAGTTTAGGGTTGAAGTCGGGAATAATATTTGAGGGATGTGATGAAGCTCTATGCTCGTGCATAGTGCTCATACATTATGGTTAGTACGGTATGGTTTTTGTTAACGGTTTGTTTGTGCCGATAGTCCGGGTGGCATGAGGCTCCACGTCAAATCTGTAAGACATGGTTAGCACGGAGTTTTGGTGAGTTCTGTTTAGTGAGTTCTAGGCAAAAGCTGTGTCAGAGCAGGAATATATTAGTACGGGGCTTATCGTCAGCTTGGACGGATGTGTTTGAGATACCTAGCCCGTATTCCAAGACTCTGAAGCCTATATTTCAGGTATGTTTCTATATATGTAGTATTGATAGTGTTTAGTTAAAGACAGTATGCATTGGTAAGAGTAATTTGCTTGTATAGTGTTGACCGGTTTGGTTTAGTTATGTCGGTTTAGAATTCAGTGAAGTAACCGGTGTTTTTGGTATACAGTTATTTACCGAGATGGATGACTAAAGGAATGTGAGGTGTGTATGTCTAAGCCGCTATGAAGATAGTACGTGGTTGGTTAAACTTAGTCTTTTCCAGTGTATAGAGTAGTGCATAGCAAGAGTGTTAGGCTATAGTCTGTTTCAAGATAGTGACAGAGATATGGGGGTGTTACGGAAGTAGACAGTTTATAAAGCACGTGTGTGTGTGTGAATGAACGTGTGAGTTATTTGTATCAGCCAGGTTACGTGACGTTTCTCATTGATCCAATATGTTTGTTACGTTGGGACTTTTGTTGTCGTATTCAGAGTGCTTGTAAAGAGGGAGCGACGGACGCCGAGACGTCGAGTCGCCAGACCTAACGTGAGGTCATCACCCCTCCAGCTCGTCACTCAGTGAAGCGACCGGGACCGAGACACCCGAGTCAAAGCGAGAACTGCGCTACAGTACGAGTACGAGGACGTCCGTGCCAAATTGACAGGACGGCAGGAAGAAGCGTACAACGAAGGACTTTCACGCCTAGACGTGAGAAGGACCAACGTAACCAGGCAATAACATCAAACAGGTTGGAGACAGTGTGAAACTAAAGCCTAGCCTGGCCGAGATAGTGTGTGATGTGTATGTGATGTGGATGCTGGGTGTGGGGAAAGGAGTGATGTATATAGCTTGATAGTTGTGAGCGTTTTTTTCGTATATTTATCTTGTATAAAAGTCACTTTAGAAAGGGAGCCCGTGTGTTGAGTTTTACCGCATGAATGCGCCCGTCTGAGTCAGTGGCGGTGTATGCGTCTGTTGCGTGAGAGTCTGTGCGTACGACTGTGCATGTGGGCAAGTCTGCGTGCGTTACAAGAGAAAAACAAACAAACACATCTTTTGTCAAAATATGGCTATTTTTCACGTATTTCCTGAGCTCTTGTGATCCTTGACCTTTACAAGGGATCAACCAAATTAGTATGCATAGAAAGGTCATACCATTACTCCATAAGGTATCTATGTACAAAGTTTGGGTTTAAAGTCGTGAATAGTATTTGAGGAAAAAAATAATTATGTCAATATTACGTGTTTTGGGCTATTTCGTAATCCCCTGTGACCTTAACCTCTGTGAGAGATCACTCAAATTGATATATTGAGAAAGGTCTTGCCACAAAGTATCCTTTGCCAAAGTTTGGAGACTGTGGCTAGAATAGTCTCCGAGCAAATGCCAACGTTAAAGTTTACCGCGGACGACGGCGGACGGACGACGGAGAGTCGACCACTGGCCCAGAACATCGACTCACTTTTGCTTCGCACGTGAGCCAAAAACCGCAAATCTCGACACAAAACTCGATCCTCAAATTACACATCTATGACGCGCGTCTCTTGAACCTTTTGCCAGTTTGAATTTTGGAATCAGCTGGCGGTTGATGTGGTAGTCTTAACTACCGAGAAAATGTGAAGACGCTCAACCTGCACGAGACAAAGATTCTTGTGCGCCCGTAACACATTCTGCCCCAGGACCGAAATCCCCAAACTTTGAAGTTGCCTTCTGAAGGACTGTATTGCAATTTTAGAGACAGATCGAACATGATAGTTCAAGGGTGGTGCCAGAATAGCTTGGCGCCTATGGGCGCCAAGCTATTCTGGCACCATCCTTGAACTATCATGCTCGAGCCATGTCTTGATGTGGTGTGTCGGGGCTGAATGGGTTAACGTTGCGACGGCTCCTGACAACTTACGCCTCTCACTGACGCCATTTTGTGTAGATCGACATTCCTTGTACAGCCGGGACACCATGGGCGCTGAATCCAAGCGTAATTCAGATTCCAACGACGTTCCACGCCTTTGATTCTGGGTCCGATGCTCAACATTTCAAAACTAATACATACCGCAAAATAAAGGTAAGGAGTTCAACAGCAGAAGGGTGGTGCTTGATCGGACATTTCAACAGTGCGTGTTACATTTCCCGAGGGGAAGTAGACGAAGCGCAGTTGCGTGAAGGGTGGTGTACATTTTATTTTTTACATTCTTTGGTTGTCGGTAGCGGTTGCTGTCGCGATGCTTCCCTGCCGAGAAAAGGTAAACACAAACAAGATGCACGAGACATAGAGGACTCTCGTGACTCCTGCTAACGCCGATTTGTATCTATGCTCTTTGGACGGTTAGGGCTTTTGGGCGTCAAACTAACAAAGATTCGATAACACCATCTATGTCCACTGGCGGTGGAGAGGTTAATAGTGCATGTAGCGAGAAAAACGGGTATGAATACAGCGCATTTGCTCATGTAGTGCATGATTAGCTTGGCGCTTAAGTCATTGTGCCCGAGGTACGAAACACCCACATTTTGGAGCTATCCTCTGAGGACTGCATTACAATTCAGGGGACAGATCGACCGTGATAGTTCAAGGGTGGTGGTGGAATAGCTTGGCGCCTATAGGCGCCAAGCTATTCCGCCACCACCCTTAAACTATCATGGTCGAGCCATGTCTTGCTGTGGTACGTCACGGGCAGAATGAGTTAAGACGCTCAGGCACTACCATTGAGACGTACAAGCACACGTAACATGTTCTTTACTGTCCCTGGTGAAAGTCGGTGGACCCCGCCTACGTACAAAGGGCGGGAAGAGGATTGGTTGGTTGGTTGTACATTGCTTAACGTCCCGACAGCAACAAGACTTTCTCAGGACGTGCCTGTACTGCTTGTGAAAAAAAAACTAAACAGAATATTGGATGTATGTCGCCAGCCGGTCTAATACGCTAAATAAACCGAAGACCATTTAGCAACACACATCCAATATCAAGAGCTACAGGCAGCGCAGACAGTAGGGAGAGTTTAAAACGGAAAATGCAGGTGAATGGACCAAGGGTAGATATAAACACATGCCCCAGAATAGGGGGGGAAACCCCACCCTGTGGGGCTGACCAGGGTGACCCTGGGAACTAAAAAGTAGGTAACCCCACCCAAGTCCCCCAGGGAAGACCTAGGTGGGGGAGGCGGGAAGAGGAGCATAATCGACTTTTATTGTGCTACTATCAGATTTCACCCTTTTGTCCAGGGCTATTGTCAGACATACTAATTACAACATCTATAACACGCCTTCAGGAGATATTGCCAAATTTTAACCCGCAGCGTGACTGCCTGGGCCAGTATTAGAGCTTACGTGCTTGTGACATGGCACGATTCAAGGCTGGCATTCTCAAATTATTTTTTAATCGAAATTTGTGTGTTGGGCTGTGATTTTGAATCTTATGCCGGCACAGACTAGCACACATATGAACAAAAAAAAGGCAAAGCCATCATGGCTCACGTGTATGACCGATTTACATATGTGTGACCTTTGTGACAAGGGCTGGCTTCTGCAAGAGCAAAATCCATGTTTTCTGAAAATGTAAGCATTTATCACACATCCGTCAACCCCTCCCCCGTGACCTTGACCTTTGTGATGAGTCGACTAAATTAGTAGGCATAGGAAGGTCTTATCAGCTATTTTTGTACAAAATTTGGTTGAAAAATTTGCAAAAAGTTGGGAATACCTACAATTTTATCACAAATCAGCATTTTACACACATTTGCCAGCCTCTTGTGACCCTTGACCTTTCCAATGGGTCATCCAAATTAGTACGCATAGATAGGTCTTAACATCATGTATCTCTGTACCAAATTTGGGTTATAAGTTGTAAATAGTATTTGAGAAAAAACATCTTTTGTCAAAATATGGCTATTTTAGACCTATTTCCTGAGCTTTCGTGACCCTTGACCTTTCCGAGTGATCAACAAGATTAGTGTGCATAGAAAGATCTTCCCATCAGGTACCTCCGTAGCAAGTTTGGGTTTAAAGTTGTGAATAGTATTTGAGAAAAAAACATCTTTATTTCAAATTATGGCTATTTCGGAAATATTTCCTAAGCCCTTGTGACCCTTGACTTTTCTGAGGGGTCATAAAAATTAGTATGCATAGATAGGTCTTACCATCAGGTATCTTTATACCAAGTTGGGGTCTGAAGTTGTGAATAGTATTTGAGAAAAAAACATCTTTTGTCAAAATATAGCTATCTTTGTGGGCAGTGGGCAGATGTTCACATCTGCACGGGACATAGACGACCCCGCCCTCCACGAGTCCCCTGCTGCCTTGCAGGCTTGGCCGCTTGGCTGCGGAAAGGCTAAGGGAGGAAACCCCTGACATCAAAGCCCCCGTGTCTCCGGGGAAGGCTTTTGAGCCAGAGACTAAGACAAGGACAGTCTGATATAAAACCTACGACCCGAGGACCTCGATGCCACCGTCCCAGCTTGCTAGGCCATGGCAAACGAACCAAGGGTTTAAAGGGTGGGGCCAGTACTGCGCACACTGCACTCCACCAAAAAGCTCTACCGCGCAGGCTTTAGGAAACGCCCACGGACTATGACACTGAACTTTCCAAGTCCTGTAGCGATGGGCAAGGGGCAAAACGGCAGGTGAAAGATGTCACTGGAAGCCGCAGTCTCAAACCTGCATGCAGGCGGTTCAGGATATTGGTCGCCTGATGTTGACATGGGGATGACAACGTCACTCGGCACACCCTGAACGACCAAGCAGCCTTCTCTAGGGACAGCACTGCTTGCTCCACACGGAGAGGGGCCTAGAAAAGGTGGCCTAACCAAAGCTCATCCCCTCGTAACCCAGGTGGCTAGCCGCGGTCAACGGGCATCTTCTCCTGCGGTCAGAAAACAAGAAAAAACAATGGATCCACTCTCATGACGACCACGACCGGACTCAACGTAGCATGCTGGAACATCCGAACCATGCTCGACATAGCAGACAGCGGACGCCCTGAACGTCGCTCCGCCCTCATTGCCCATGAATTGCGGAGGTTAAACATCGACATCGCCGCGCTCAGCGAAGTACGCCTCCCGGAGGAAGGCAGCCTCCAAGAACTTGGCGCTGGCTACACCCTCTACTGGTCAGGCAGGCCTGCATCAGAAAGACGGCTCTCAGGCGTGGGCTTCATGGTGAAGACCCACATTGCGACTAAGTTGGAAAACCTACCAACGGGTCACTCCGACCGCATCATGTCCATGCGCCTCCCACTGAGACACCAGCAATACGTCACCCTTCTCAGTGTGTACTCCCCAACCCTCCTGGCAGAGCCTGCAGAAAAAGACAAGTTCTACTCTGACCTGCGCAGCCTCCTGCAGAGCACCCCTGCAGACGACAAAGTCATCATCCTTGGCGACTTCAACGCCAGAGTGGGCCAAGACTCTGAAGCCTGGAAAGGAGTCCTCGGCAAGCATGGCGTTGGGAACTGCAATGACAATGGTCGCTTACTGTTGGAGCTCTGTGCAGAACAGCAACTTGTCATCACCAACACTACTTTCCAGCAAAAGGACAGTCGAAAGACCACCTGGATGCATCCTCGCTCCAAGCACTGGCACCTTATCGACTATGTCCTAGTGCGTCAGAGGGACCGCAGTGACGCCCTTCTCACCAGAGTGATGCCCAGCGCAGAGTGCCACACTGACCACCGCCTTGTTCGCTGCAAACTCAGGCTCCGCCTCAAGCTGAAACCCAAGAAAGGGGGCCCCCCCAAGAAAAAGCTTGATGTTGCCAGCCTTCAGCGTGACGACAAGAAAGCTGCCCTTCAGGCCGATTTACAGCGCATGCTCAAAGACACAGTTGATCCAGCAGACTCCTCCCCTGAAACACTCTGGGAACAACTGAAAACTGCTATTGTAAAATCTTCTGTGGAAGTCTTGGGCTTTGCTAGAAAGAGGAACAAAGACTGGTTTGACGAAAACGACGTAGAGATCCAGGAACTTCTAGCAAAAAAAAGAGCCGCCCACCAGGCCCACCTAGCCCAGCCTTCCTGCCCTGTGAAGAAGTCTGCCTTCCGCCTCATCTGCAGCAGTCTCCAGCTCAAGCTTAGAGAGCTCCAGAACGAGTGGTGGTCCAGACTCGCACAGAGGACCCAGCTCTGCGCTGACAACGGTGATTACAGGGGCTTCTACGAAGCACTGAAAGCAGTGTATGGCCCTAGGCACCTGGTACAAAGTCCCCTGCGAAGCGCTGATGGACAGGCACTCCTCACAGATAATACCTCCATCTTGAACCGCTGGTCGGAATACTTTCAGGACCTCTTCGGCGCTGAGCGCACTGTTCAAGAAACAGTCATCCTTCAAATCCCACACCTTCCACTAAAGGTTGAATTGGACGAACCGCCCACCGCCGAAGAGACCCTCACAGCCATCCACCAGCTCAAGAGTGGCAAAGCAGCAGGCATTGACGGAATCCCGCCAGAGATCTGGAAACATGGAGGCCCAGCACTGCACAACAAGCTCCACGACCTCTTTCTCTGCTGCTGGGAAAAAGGAA
The DNA here is from genome assembly GCA_036245525.1 of Semisulcospira habei. Taxonomy (NCBI): domain Eukaryota; kingdom Metazoa; phylum Mollusca; class Gastropoda; family Semisulcospiridae; genus Semisulcospira; species Semisulcospira habei. The sequence goes on from BTPG01000005.1 coordinate 186,327,972, forward strand.
CACTACCAAAGGATCTCCGTGATGCAGTCATCATCACCCTGTACAAGAACAAAGGAGAGAAGTCTGCCTGCTCTAATTATCGTGGAATTACCCTGCTGTCCATTGCCGGGAAAATTCTCGCAAGGTTGCTCCTGAATCGGCTGGTACCTGCCATCGCTGAAGACCACCTCCCAGAGGGCCAGTGTGGCTTCAGAGCCAACAGGAGTACCACCGACATGGTCTTTGTGCTGAGACAGCTTCAGGAGAAGTGCCGCGAGCAGAACAAAGGGCTGTACGTAACGTTTGTCGACCTAACAAAAGCGTTTGACACTGTGAGCAGGCAAGGTATGTGGCAGATCCTGGAGCGACTAGGCTGTCCCCCAAAGTTCCTCAACATGATCGTCCAGCTCCACGAGGACCAGCAAGGCCAGGTCAGACTAAACAGTGACCTCTCAGAACCATTCCCCATTCGCAACGGCGTGAAGCAAGGCTGCGTGCTGGCACCGACCCTCTTCACCATCTTCTTCAGCATGATGTTGAAGCAGGCCACAGTGGACCTCGACGACGACGACGCAGTGTACATCAGGTATCGTCTCGATGGCAGCCTGTTCAACCTCAGACGACTGCAGGCCCACACGAAAACCCTAGACCAACTGATTCGTGAGCTGCTCTTTGCTGATGACGCTGCCCTCGTTGCACACACAGAGAGAGCCTTGCAGCGCATTACGTCCTGCTTCGCAGATGCCGCCCAGCTCTTTGGACTTGAGGTCAGTCTGATAAAGACAGAGGTCCTTCATCAGCCGGCACCCAAGGAAGAGCATCGCCCTCCCCACATCACCATCGGCGAGTCCGAACTGAAGTCTGTACACCAGTTTACCTACCTTGGCTGCATCATCACGTCAGACGCCAAGCTGGACAAGGAGCTGGACAACAGGCTGGCAAAAGCGAACAGTGCTTTCGGGCGACTATTCAAGCGGGTGTGGCACAATCAACAGCTGAAAAAAGGCACCAAGATCAGCGTGTACAGAGCTGTCGTCCTCACCACCCTGCTGTACGGTTCCGAGTCCTGGGCCCTCTACCGCAGCCAACGACGACTCCTCGAACGTTTTCACCAGCGCTGCCTGCGTACCATCCTCAGCATTCACTGGAGTGACTATGTCACCAACGTCGAGGTCCTTGAACAGGCGGAAACTGTGAGCATCGAGGCTTTGCTGCTGCGGACACAGCTTCGCTGGGCGGGGCACGTCTCCAGGATGGAGGATCATCGCCTACCCAAGATCACTCTGTTCGGCGAGCTCGCCACTGGACACCGAGACAGAGGGGCACCAAAGAAGAGATACAAAGACGGTCTCAAGAAGTCACTTAGTGCCTGCCAAATCGACCACCGCCAGTGGTCTTCGCTTGCTGCGGACCGTGACACCTGGCGCTCCACCATTCACAAGGCAGCCGTCTCCTTTGAGGACTCTCGCAGAGCTAACCTTAAGGACAAGCGGCTCAGAAGAAAAAACAGAGCTGTCGTAACTCAGAACCCTGAACAGACCTTCCCCTGCAGCCACTGCGGTCGTACCTGCCTGTCCCGGATTGGCCTCCGCAGCCACGAAAATGCCTGCAGACGACGTGGGCAAGCCCTATAGAATCTTCGTTCGCGAAGTCAAGCCAAGATTGCTATCTTTCACTTATTTCCTGAGCTCTTGTGACCCTTGATCTTTCTAAGGGATAACCAACTTAGTATGTATAGAAAGATCTTACCATCAGGTATCTTTGTACCAAAGTTGAGCTTGAAGTTGTGAATAGTATTTGAGAAAAAATAAATTATGTAAAAAATAGCTATTTTTGACCTATTTCCTGATCCCCTGTGACCTTACCGTTTTGTGAGAGGTCACTCAGATTGGTATGTTTAGAAAGGTCTTATCACAAAGTATCCTTGGGCCAAGTTTGAAAACTGTTGCTTGAATAGTCTTCGAGAAAATGCCAACGTTAAAGTTTAACGCGGCCGACGGACGGACCGCGGACGACGACGGACGGACGACCACTGGACCAAAACATATTCACTTTTCCTTCGCACGCGAGCCAACAAAGTAATAGATCACTATGTAAATTTTCTTGAAATAATTATAATAATAATAATAATTGTATTACGAGCTACGCCTCGACGGTCCGACCCGGGATTTCTTTAAGAGATGAACGTCAGTCGAGGGCTTGAGCATGAGACTTTTAGCTTCGAAATAAACTTCCTGTTCGGACCCGAGAGGCGACAAGAACCACTGGCAAAGCCGAACTATTAATCCAACGAGTTTGTCATAAACTGTATATTATAAATGCACGAAGGGTCCCCTTGGAAGCATCCGTGCTAAGTACTCTTAATACTCAGGGGATTCAACTCCCAGTGTAAATGAATTTCGTCTATTAACCGGTGGGACTTGGCTTTCGCTTCGAGTGGGCATTTCGGTCGAAGATATTGTTCAACTTATTACATTTCGAGGGTTTTTTTTTTACATTTTAATATGAAATATGAACCCTGCGTATCACATAACGCGTGCGTAAAACTGTTTGTATTGCGTAACCCCCTCAGTTTGCATTTATCTGACTTTTTGTTTCTCAGCCGTTTCGACTATGGTCAGTAGGTACAGCCTACGAGGTCCATCGCTTCGGATTTCCTGTCGTATAGTCTAACTCATTCGGGTTTTTTTCAGTTATGTTTTGTATGAAATTGATAGCAAGGGTATCACACACAGTTCTTCTTTTAACCCCCCTCAATTGTCAATTAATCAAGTTTTGTGTTTAGAGGGTTGATTGAATGAAGATGTTTGTTCTGAGAAATGGGACTGGCCAGTGACGTATTCGGAGACAAAAATATTGTTTCTCAGCGAGGACGTTGTCATCGTAATATGTGATAAATTGAGTCTACTTGTCACCTGCCTTGAGAACAGAAAACAAAGGCGTGTAGATGAGAAAAAGTGTAAAGAGTCTGAAAGAAGACGATTATTATTATTATTATTATTATTATTATTATTATTATTATTATTATTATTATTATTATTATTATTATTATTATTATTATTATTATTATTAATTATTATTATCATCACCATCATCCTCATGATTATTATTGTTACGATTGTGGTTGTGTTATCCTGTGAGAGCGTGCGTGTGTTGATCGTAGGTAACGATCCGTTGTTTATTTGAGCTATCACGGTTACGATTCACGTGCCTTTTTAGTAAGATTTTCTTTTGTTCGTGAGTAGAGCCGATTTCGTTTTGTTGTGTTTAGTCCGGTGCGTTCTGGAGAGGTCGCACTGTCTAGTGACATCGTCAGAGTCACGTCGGTTAGTTGGCATCGCAACATTTTCGCTACTTTTTGTTTTCCTGTGCGCGTGTATTGAGCAGCCTTTGTTTTGTTTTGGGAATGTTCTCGTACTTTCTAGAGCTACCAGGTGATAGGGATACCATACTTTTATGTGACTTAATTATACGCTAGAATTTAGAGCTGAAGTGAGCAGCCGAGTTTTTGTAGCCTGTTATAGTTTTTTTTTTGTTGTTGTTGAAAGTTTATGTTAATGAGCTTCGGCTGCGTGTTTCGTTCTGATTGGTTGAGTTGTATGTTTTCCGTAGACGATTCTAGATTTTTGTAGTATATATAAGGAGGGCGCTGGGAAAGCCCGTCAATACATTGTCTGGCTTTGTCAGTTGTAGAGACACGCAGTTTATTGCGAGAGACGCTGTGTAGGAGAAACTTTGTGTCGCAGTGTCGACATTGCAGAAGAGACTTTGTATCAGTAGTTTGTGCATTTGAAAGTGCATTACTGTGTGGATATCGCATCGCTGAATTAAATATTGTTGGAACTGTTACTCCAGTATTGTCTACATCCTTAAGCCACGTGTGACGGATTGCAGCTGAACGAGGTTTATTTTAAAGAACTCTACATGTCAGGTGTGTTTATCATACTTCGACTACAACTCCACCACGTAACAATTATTGTTATATTATTATTATAAACTGTACTTAAAAGGCGCCTATCCCTGTTAAAAATAAACTCTAAACGCCTCACGAACACACAACAGACAATCAAAAAGCATATAGGCAATGAATGAAACAAAACATTGGGTATCTAAAGATGGGACTAAAACACTGTACTACAATATATCCAAATAAGAAATGCAAAATGAAAGGAAAAGAAAAAATATATATTATTATCAAAAAGAAGATTTGATTATTATTAAAACAAAAATGTGTGCATGCACGGTTGACACAGCATAACAATCATCCTTATATGTGTCTACAAAAAAACAAAAATAAAAACAATTAAAAAGTAACGTCCTTCTTGAAATTACCATGCCATAGAATCTGTGCTGAAATGTGACAAACAAAAAGTCAATAACAATTTAACACGATATTCAAATGTAAAGAATATCCAGATTATCTGTGAATATTTGTCTAGACACACAAAAAAGACACTTCCTTGTTGAAAATTTAAAAAATACTTCTCTTGGAATTTCGAGAATGACCATGCGCATTAGGGTTCATTTTGTTCATCTATCTTTATCACCATGCTGTTGTCGAAAACGCTATTGGCTAAATGCTGTGGAGAAGATTGGCTTCCTTGTTGCCCCCTTGATCAAACATAAAAATAGAAAGAACCGTCGGATCTTAATCAAAATACGACTGTTACCAGGAAGGAAAGCACAAACATCCCCAAAACTCTGTTTAACTCGTTCTACCGCAGACACACCACATCAAGATATGGATCGACCATGATAGTTCAAGGGTGATGCCAGAATAGCTTGGCGCCTATGGGCGCCAAGCTATTCTGGCATCACCCTTGAACTATCATGGTAGATCTGTGTCCTGCACTGCAACGCAGTCTTCAGAGGACGACGGCAAAATTTGGGGATTTCGGTCTTGGGGTACAAGGAGTTAATAAAGTTATACGAGACTTCCTCTTCCGTGTGCGGGGTAGATCAGGCCCAGTGCGCGAAAGACTATCTGGCCGAAGCCCACCGCTGAGGGCCCGCGCATGAACGTGAGCGGGCTCTCTGCGCCCGACTTCAGCCCGAAGGTCGTGGCGAATAGTCGTTGGACTCTCGTCCGAAAGGTCGCGGCTTTTAAGCCAGCTGTGGTCATACATTATTCACACTCTATTCGGTGCTGTGTCTTTGAAAATCACCATCGTGGTGGACAAAAGACGTAAAGTCCTAAACGTTTCACTTTTTCTCTCCAGAAAAAGTTCGCTAACTGGCAAACATTTCATTATTTCAAATACATTTACGCCGACGAAAAAAAAAAACAACAACAACAAAAAAAAAAAAACCAACAACACACCTGCGATGCCTCATATATTATAGTGCTTCAACAGTATCCACAAGTCGAAATCCTTAAAATCTTCTAGTCTTCCAAATATCTCGAACGTGACCAAAAGATCTATACTTCAGAAATGACGTCCTGATTCAAGCCATCTGCGCAGGTCAGGAAATCCAAGGGATGAAACCTAGACATGATCTAACCGAACTTTCTGCCCACGTTGTAGATATAGATTTGATTAGGACGATCTGTCGCGTCGTAGTCACGTGGCGGTCTCTGGAGCTGGATCGGCTCTGATAGCTCAAGAGCAGTGCATGTTTAGTTTGCTGCATCTCCAGGCCCCAGGCTTGTAAGCCACCGCTATTGGGCTATACCTGCTTTTTTTCTGCAAGTGGCATTGAAAGTGGTTCACGGTAAGAGTTACTCTGAACATACCAGACGTCGTCTGACAGTGCCCAGTAAACAAAAGTCCCTTTGGTCAGCTTAACACTTTTTCCGCAGAGGCACTACAGCAAGAGGTGGATCGACCATGATATTGAAGGGCAGTGACGAGCTAATCTGGCACTACCCTTGAATTTATAATGGTCGATCCATCTCCTGCAAGTGATACAGAGTCGTTAGGTGTTGGGAAATGCGACAATGAGGTCAAATGTGTTAAGTTATTATGAATATTTCTTTCATACTTGCAATCCATATCATTTTGGACATTTTGGTGAGCACGGCATTGCACTGTTTGCACAAAGAAAATATTGCCGAGAGCAACTGACATTTAGCGTTGTCACGTACACCCTGAAATTTAAACTCTGCAATACAAATTTCAAAATTCTTCCCTACACGATTGGTTCCAATCCTCGCCCCAGTTGAAAACCATCGATTATGAAAGCGGTCTTCAAAGGCCTCGCGGATGTAATCAGAAAAAAAATGCGGAATAATACCTTCATTGCCTGTGGACATAATTGGAATCCCTGAAACTGTCAACGAATGAAAGCTTTATTATTTCAATTTTGGGGTTGTGATGGGGTCTCATTACACGCGTTGCTACTTGGGTTATCTGCAGGGAAGTATTATGTTCAGGTTATCATTAATGACTTTTTATATCTTAGTGCGCATCAGGCACTTGTAGCGACCTTTCAACACGTTGTCAACAAGTCTCATGTGTCATGTCTCATGTATCATGTATCAAGGTGAAACCAAAAACTGTAGGGTTCCTTAACTCATTCAGGGCACCCGTATCAACAGCTGCAAAAGTGTCATAAAGCGTTGCCGCTACTGATGCGGGGTACCTTGAATGAGTTAGCCCTTTTCATCCTGATACACTACTGCTTGTAATTCATTTGACTGTGACATTTCAAGGGTGGTGCCAGAATAGCTTGGCGCCTGAGGCGCCAATGTTACACTACTGACGCGTGCCTCCACATCCGGCATCTGGATGTAGTTTCCGCGGGTCACGTAACATATGGTCAGCGTCTGTATGTAACTACCCGACACGCGGGCAGCCCTAATCAAGAATCCAACATGTATCAGGGAGTGTCGCAGTGTCATTGGAATGATGTCATACTATCGCAGGTTCATACCCAACTTTTCTGAGATAGCCGAACCTATCATCAATTTGACAAGGAAATTTGCCAGATTCAAATGGTCTGATCAGTGTCAACAGGCGTTTGATTTTCTCAAAGAAAGTTTGTCAGTAGTTCCTTTGTTGGTATATCCGGACACGAGACGTCCATATGTATTGTACACGGATGCTAGTGACGCATGTATTGGGGCGTGTCTGCCGCAAGAAAGTGAGGACAGCACAGGACTCAAGACAGAAAAACCTATTTACTTTCTGTCCCATAGGTTGAGCCAGAGCCAGAGCCAGAAGAAGTGGTCTACCATAGAAAAGGAAGCATTTGCAATCCATTATGCATTACAGAAGTTAGACCACTATTTGCACAATGCGCAATTCGTTGTTCGCACAGATCACAAACCGTTGAAGTATCTCTTAGAGTCACCCATGCAGAATAAGAAGATTCAGATGTGGGCGCTAGGAATCGCAGGGTACAACTGCACTATAGAGTACATTCCAGGGCCACAGAATGTGTTGGCTGATTTGTTGTCTAGAGTTCCGCAAAAAGACGGAAAGGAGTTAGTATCAGAAGAGACGGAAGAAGTAGTTACAGAAGTGAGCAACACTGCGTTCCAGATAGGGGTGATTAATTCTAGTCAGTTTAGATGAAAGCAGTTTGCAAGTTGTCAGACGGATGATCCGAGAGAAACTTTAGAAAAGGTAGAGGTGACAGGGTTCGATATGATCACGGAGCAAGACAAGGACCCAGATATTGTTAAGTTGAAAGATCAGCTACTGAACGAGGAAGCTCCGGCCAGTGTAAAAAGGAGGTATTTGTTCATAGAAGATGTCTTGTATTTCTTGTCAAATATTGACGACGATCCAGTAGCCATATTAGTGGTGCCATCCCATTTGGTGGAGCATGTCGTAAACCAGTATCATGACGGAAATGGGCACTTGGGCCTTGACAAGACTTACGACACCATCAAACAGAAGTATTTTTGGCCAAACATGTACAGGGGGTTGAACAAGTACATAGGCGGTTGCATTACCTGTCAGCAAAGGGTTTTGCAGAAACAGAAAGCCCCAGTGCATGAAATGGACGTTCCTCCATATCCTTTTGCGAACGTTAGTGTAGACATACAGGGTCCATTCCCTACTAGTCTGTCCGGGAACAAGTACATTTTAGGGTTTGTTTGCCATAACAGTGGATATCCAGAGTGCTTTCCAGCACCAGATAAGTCGGCAGAAACTGTTGCTCAAATCTTGATGGATGAGATAATTCCTCGACACGGCTGTCCTTTGCAGGTGGTTACTGATAATGGCACAGAAAATGTCAATCGGATCATGAGGGAGGTTCTCAGTGAACTAAACATAGATCATGTCTTGACGAGCTATTATCATCCACAGTCTAACGCTAAGGTAGAAAGATTTCATCGTACCATGAATGATATCATGTCGAAGAAAATACAGGAAGATATCCAAACGTGGGATATGCACATCAATCATGCGTTGTCGGCATACAGGGTTAGCGTTTCAGAAATGACTCAGTGCTCTCCATTCTTTCTACTGTATAACAGAGATCCAGTGTTACCATTAGATAACATACTGAGGCCTAGACGGAAATATGTCGGAGAGAACCTTCATAAGGTAGCCTTAGAACAACAGCACAAATTGTTCACCCAGGTGCACCAACGGATAAAGGGGAGGGGTGCAAAATATGCAAACCGACAGGTCAAAAGTGACGAAATTAAAGTCGGGGACCCAGTGTACTATAAAAATAATCAAAGGAAAAACAAGCTAGACAGCAAATGGAAACCTTACTATAGAGTGGTCGAGCAAACAACCCCAGTAACGTACAGGATCAGGAACCAATTGACTGGTGAAGTAGTTAAAGTGCATGCGGAGCACATAAGACTCGCTAAGTTAGATGAGTGGCCTAAACCCTCAGCGGAAACAATTAGGCCCCTCAGAAAGACTAATTATGCGATCGCACCGGAAGACAGCTCTTCCAGTGACAGTGAAGATGTAGGCGACTTACCTTCAAGAGAAAGTTGGATCAAAAGACAGCGTAGGGAACGGGAGAATTCGTCTTCAGAAGACGATAATACCTCTCATGGAGTTAGCAAAAAGGGTTAGACGTCAGAACAGGAGACAAACAGTCGAAGCAGAATCGGCTGATGTTAGCTCGGGCGAAGGCACATCAGATAACTCTGATGATGATAGGATAAAGCATGTGGACGCAATCCTGCCTAAGAATAAGAGTAAAGGGGTGAGGCGGTTATTAAAGGCTATAGGAAATCTACGCCTTCAAAAGTTTGGAAATGGGGTCGTGGGGTTAACAGGGTTAAATAAGGGCGCGATGCCGCCTTGTCGCCTCGCTATATGGAAACACACAGAGCGATTTTCCGCTTGCTGTCTTCTAGATATATGGAAACACGGCTTAAGTCTTCTTCAATCTGCACCGTGTGCACTTTACATATGTCGAATTTCACAGCTTACTGCCTCGCAGATTCATTTCCATTTTTCAATTTTATTTGATAAGACATAATCATGCTTGATGAATCCGGATCAGAGGACATCCTGCATGTCTTGTTAATCCCCCTTATAAATTCACTCCCTTGGTAAATCCACTGCCGTGGTAACAAAACAAAACAAACAAAAAAGTAAGATATTTGTTGTAAAAAACGCGAACTTGACGATTCCAGATCTGCCCACGCAAATCTGTGCTGGTTTGTAAGTTTGGTTGTAAACACGAGAAGAGGACACAGTTCCTTCCCTTAGTCTTGTCTCAGCCAATGGGAATGCGTGTAACGTCATCGTTGCCATGCCGGTTAGAGTTCTATTCTCTGATTGGTCAAAATTAAACATTTGTGTACGCCCTTTTTTCCTTATTTGGGAGATTCACGCGATGTATTTTTAGACGGCATGTGTACCGCGGGAAAGTACTCACAAAGGCCGTTTCAACAGTATATAGCATGATGGGGTTCTGTAGGGGATGCAACGTGTTCTGTTATGTTAAAACTGTGTCATTTTGCACAAAACAAAAGCATAATTGGGGCCAAGCTCAGTCTTTTAAAATCATTTTTAACCTATCTAATGACATTTTTCATGATATAGATTTTAACCACACGATACTTTGGTGTATGTAGAATACATTTCTGCAAAAAAGTGAAAAAGACCCAGATTGACCCCCACCACACATTAGTGCGTGTAGCTCGGATCGGCTCGCTGCGAGTTAAGACTGGTTTCGTGAGAGAGGGTCACATAGGAGATCTACTTTAGGCTTCATTTAAAATGCAACTCTCAAGTGGTATTGAGAGAGGATCAATCAGGAAATCGTGCAGATAATGCCGTTTTGGGTGTATGAATATACGACTACGGGTGTAAATTACATTTTGCAGACGTGCAAGATGAGGTTCGTCCTCTGTCTCATGATTTTGGGTTTAGCAGATAGCGTTTATAATTATTAGTAATGGCAGTAATCATGTCAATTGTAGGCGAAATAGTGGGAGTAGCCCGATATTTTGAGTGTTAAAAGCTGGCCCTTTATCGAGACTTAGGCGAGGACATAGTGGGTCACTCGACCTACACTGGACCCGGGATCGATGGCTACAACTGTGGCGGACGACAATGACGTCTACGGAGCAAGTGCCTCCGCACTGATGATGGAAGACAGGGTGGAACTGAAGACGACATCGCCAGTCGTGAAATTCTACCCGGCCTTGAAATGAGGCGACCTATGAGGTGGATGAATTATGTTGGGACTGTGAGCGCAACGGTGCCCATGAGAAACGAACAATTTGTTGACAATGAACTCATTCTCTCTTATTTTATGTTATATGTATTTGGATGGAATAGTCGTTGTTATAATTGGATAAGATATCAAGCACCGATTTGAAATGTATTTTGATTTTGTAATGATGTGTAATTATATTGTTATTATGTCCCGAAGTGTAAACCCCCCTGAGCAAGAAAGAAAAATAATCCTGAACGGGATGTATTTTTCTCGGGTTAGGGAGGAATGTTACACTACTGACGCGTGCCTCCACATCCGGCATCCGGATGTAGTTTCCGGTCACGTAACATATGGTCAGCGTCTGTATGTAACTAGCGGACACGCGGGCAGACCTAATCAAGATAACGGGCCGGCCCTCCGAAAACTATTACTATATGGGAAATGGATGGCATCTAATTAACGGGACCGTCGGCACGCGGGGACGCCCTAATCACGTAACGGGACCGGCCCTAACGAGGGGCTGGTCCTAAGTGGGAAGATGATTGATAAGGGCAAGGGTATATACATACTGGGAACACACAACGGGGGACAGAAAGAGACACAACGAGAGAGGGACAGAGAGAGAACACAACGAGAGGAGAGTGAAGGAGAGTGAGAGAGATGGACGAAAGTAGAAGAGAGAGCGACTAGTGAGAGAACGACCGAATTGTAGTCTGTGTTGGTCTTGCCCAAGCCCAGACAATGTTCTTTAGACTGAAATAAACACGAGAGAAAACCATCACTGGACTTCAGTTGTTTTACGTGTCCATAGTGCAACACCAAGCTATTCTGGCAACACCCTTGAAATAAAATGGTTGATCTTCCAACGTCACTATCTGATACAGTTGGCCATACCACAATCACGTATCTTCCAACGTCACTATCTCAGACAGTTGGCCATACCACAATTACATATCTTCCAACGTCACTATCTCAGACAGTTGGCCATACCACAATCACGTATCTTCCAATGTCACTATCTCAGACAGTTGGCCATACCACAATTACATATCTTCCAACGTCACTATCTCAGACAGTTGGCCATACCACAATCACGTATCTTCCAACGTCACTATCTCAGACAGTTGGCCATACCACAATTACATATCTTCCAACGTCACTATCTCAGACAGTTGGCCATACCACAATCACGTATCTTCCAACGTCACTATCTCAGACAGTTGGCCATACCACAATTACATATCTTCCAACGTCACTATCTCAGACAGTTGGCCATACCACAATTACATATCTTCCAACGTCACTATCTCAGACAGTTGGCCATACCACAATCACGTATCTTCCAACGTCACTATCTCAGACAGTTGGCCATACGACAATTACATATCTTCCAACGTCACTATCTCAGACAGTCAGTTGGCCATACCACAATCACGTATCTTCCAACGTCACTATCGCAGACAGTTGGCCATACCACAATTACATATCTTCCAACGTCACTATCTCAGACAGTTGGCCATACCACAATCACGTATCTTCCAGCGTCTCTATCTCAGACAGTTGGCCATACCACAATTACATATCTTACAACGTCACTATCTCAGACAGTTGGCCATACCACAATCACGTATCTTCCAACGTCACTATCTCAGACAGTTGGCCATACCACAATTACATATCTTCCAACGTCACTATCTCAGACAGTTGGACATACCACAATCACATATCTTCCAACGTCACTATCTCAGACAGTCAGTTGGCCATACCACAATCACGTATCTTCCAACGTCACTATCTCATACAGTCAGTTGGCCATACCACAATCACGTATCTTCCAACGTCACTATCTCAGACAGTTGGCCATACCACAATCACGTATCTTCCAACGTCACTATCTGAGACAGACAGTTGGCCATACCACAATCACGTATCTTCCAACGTCACTATCTCATACAGTCAGTTGGCCATACCACAATCACGTATCTTCCAACGTCACTATCTCAGACAGTTGGCCATACCACAATCACGTATCTTCCAACGTCACTATCTGAGACAGACAGTTGGCCATACCACAATCACGTATCTTCCAACGTCACTATCTCAGACAGTCAGTTGGCCATACCACAATTACATATCTTCCAACGTCACTATCTCAGACAGTTGGCCATACCACAATCACGTATCTTCCAACGTCACTATCTCAGACAGTTGGCCATACCACAATTACATATCTTCCAACGTCACTATCTCAGACAGTTGGCCATACCACAATCACGTATCTTCCAACGTCACTATCTCAGACAGTTGGCCATACCACAATTACATATCTTCCAACATCACTATCTCAGACAGTCAGTTGGCCATACCACAATCACGTATCTTCCAACGTCACTATCTCAGACAGTTGGCCATACCACAATTACATATCTTCCAACGTCACTATCTCAGACAGTTGGCCATACCACAATCACGTATCTTCCAACGTCACTATCTCAGACAGTTGGCCATACCACAATTACATATCTTCCAACGTCACTATCTCAGACAGTTGGCCATACCACAATCATGTATCTTCCAACGTCACTATCTCAGACAGTTGGCCATACCACAATTACATATCTTCCAACGTCACTATCTCAGACAGTTGGCCATACCACAATCACGTATCTTCCAACGTCACTATCTCAGACAGTCAGTTGGCCATACCACAATCACGTATCTTCCAACGTCACTATCTCAGACAGTCAGCACGTATCTTCCAACGTCACTATCTCAGACAGTTGGCCATACCACAATTACATATCTTCCAACGTCACTATCTCAGACAGTTGGCCATACCACAATCACATATCTTCCAACGTCACTATCTCAGACAGTCAGTTGGCCATACCACAATCACGTATCTTCCAACGTCACTATCTCATACAGTCAGTTGGCCATACCACAATCACGTATCTTCCAACGTCACTATCTCAGACAGTTGGCCATACCACAATCACGTATCTTCCAACGTCACTATCTGAGACAGACAGTTGGCCATACCACAATCACGTATCTTCCAACGTCACTATCTCAGACAGTCAGTTGGCCATACCACAATTACATATCTTCCAACGTCACTATCTCAGACAGTTGGCCATACCACAATCACGTATCTTCCAACGTCACTATCTCAGACAGTTGGCCATACCACAATTACATATCTTCCAACGTCACTATCTCAGACAGTTGGCCATACCACAATCACGTATCTTCCAACGTCACTATCTCAGACAGTTGGCCATACCACAATTACATATCTTCCAACATCACTATCTCAGACAGTCAGTTGGCCATACCACAATCACGTATCTTCCAACGTCACTATCTCAGACAGTTGGCCATACCACAATTACATATCTTCCAACGTCACTATCTCAGACAGTTGGCCATACCACAATCACGTATCTTCCAACGTCACTATCTCAGACAGTTGGCCATACCACAATTACATATCTTCCAACGTCACTATCTCAGACAGTTGGCCATACCACAATCATGTATCTTCCAACGTCACTATCTCAGACAGTTGGCCATACCACAATTACATATCTTCCAACGTCACTATCTCAGACAGTTGGCCATACCACAATCACGTATCTTCCAACGTCACTATCTCAGACAGTCAGTTGGCCATACCACAATCACGTATCTTCCAACGTCACTATCTCAGACAGTCAGCACGTATCTTCCAACGTCACTATCTCAGACAGTTGGCCATACCACAATTACATATCTTCCAACGTCACTATCTCAGACAGTTGGCCATACCACAATCACGTATCTTCCAACGTCACTATCGCAGACAGTTGGCCATACCACAATTACATATCTTCCAACGTCACTATCTCAGACAGTTGGCCATACCACAATCACGTATCTTCCAACGTCACTATCTCAGACAGTTGGCCATACCACAATTACATATCTTCCACCGTCACTATCTCAGACAGTCAGTTGGCCATACCACAATCACGTATCTTCCAACGTCACTATCTCAGACAGTTTGCCATACCACAATTACATATCTTCCAACGTCACTATCTCAGACAGTTTGCCATACCACAATCACGTATCTTCCAACGTCACTATCTCAGACAGTTGGCCATACCACAATTACATATCTTCCAACGTCACTATCTCAGACAGTTGGCCATACCACAATCACGTATCTTCCAACGTCACTATCTCAGACAGTTGGCCATACCACAATTACATATCTTCCAACGTCACTATCTCAGACAGTTGGCCATACCACAATCACGTATCTTCCAACGTCACTATCTCAGACAGTTGGCCATACCACAATTACATATCTTCCAACATCACTATCTCAGACAGTCAGTTGGCCATACCACAATCACGTATCTTCCAACGTCACTATCTCAGACAGTTGGCCATACCACAATTACATATCTTCCAACGTCACTATCTCAGACAGTTGGCCATACCACAATCACGTATCTTCCAACGTCACTATCTCAGACAGTTGGCCATACCACAATTACATATCTTCCAACGTCACTATCTCAGACAGTTGGCCATACCACAATCATGTATCTTCCAACGTCACTATCTCAGACAGTTGGCCATACCACAATTACATATCTTCCAACGTCACTATCTCAGACAGTTGGCCATACCACAATCACGTATCTTCCAATGTCACTATCTCAGACAGTCAGTTGGCCATACCACAATCACGTATCTTCCAAAGTCACTATCTCAGACAGTTGGCCATACCACAATTACATATCTTCCAACGTCACTATCTCAGACAGTTGGCCATACCACAATCATGTATCTTCCAACGTCACTATCTCAGACAGTTGGCCATACCACAATTACATATCTTCCAACGTCACTATCTCAGACAGTTGGCCATACCACAATCACGTATCTTCCAACGTCACTATCTCAGACAGTCAGCACGTATCTTCCAACGTCACTATCTCAGACAGTTGGCCATACCACAATTACATATCTTCCAACGTCACTATCTCAGACAGTTGGCCATACCACAATCACGTATCTTCCAACGTCACTATCGCAGACAGTTGGCCATACCACAATTACATATCTTCCAACGTCACTATCTCAGACAGTTGGCCATACCACAATCACGTATCTTCCAACGTCACTATCTCAGACAGTTGGCCATACCACAATTACATATCTTCCACCGTCACTATCTCAGACAGTCAGTTGGCCATACCACAATCACGTATCTTCCAACGTCACTATCTCAGACAGTTGGCCATACCACAATTACATATCTTCCAACGTCACTATCTCAGACAGTTTGCCATACCACAATCACGTATCTTCCAACGTCACTATCTCAGACAGTTGGCCATACCACAATTACATATCTTCCAACGTCACTATCTCAGACAGTTTGCCATACCACAATCACGTATCTTCCAACGTCACTATCTCAGACAGTTGGCCATACCACAATTACAAATCTTCCAACGTCACTATCTCAGACAGTTGGCCATACCACAATCACGTATCTTCCAACGTCACTATCTCAGACAGTTGGCCATACCACAATCACGTATCTTCCAACGTCACTATCTCAGACAGTCAGTTGGCCATACCACAATCACGTATCTTCCAACGTCACTATCTCAGACAGTTGGCCATACCACAATCACGTATCTTCCAACGTCACTATCTCAGACAGTTGGCCATACCACAATCACGTATCTTCCAACGTCACCATCTGAGACAGTTGGCCATAGTTATCACAATCACGTATCTTCCAACGTCACTATCTGAAATCTGGAGGTGAGAAGGTACACGATTCTGGACATCAGGTGCTCGGTCCACGTATCTTGCCTCATATGAGTCCAATGTGTGTACCGGTCTCTGCCAGACCTGTAATTAATGCACACTTGTTTTCGCACTGTCTCAGACGCAGATAGCCGCGATGTTATCATCTGACGTTATACGTGAACAAACAAACAAACAAACAAACAAACAAACAACAACAACAACTGACGTCAGAGTATGACGTATTCTAATTGTGTGATTTATTCAGGTGGTGGCAGATGAACTGTTTAATACACGAGCATTGTTTTAAAATAGAAGTTTCAATGGGGATATTGTTGGGAACATTAGCACTGGCATGTGACGTTAGTAGTGCGACATAGGTGTCTGGTTTTGGTAACAGTATGGTCATAAACTATTTCTCGCGAACTCTTTTTTATTTTTGCGGTTAAACAGAGTTAGTGTCATACCCACAAAGTGACAATCGGCGAGTATTTGAAGGCTGATTTACGATCAAACCTTTTTTTTTTTTTTTGGTTGCAACACTAATTGTGTATCTTTTCACAAGTCTAGACTGGGGCTTTGTAAGTGACGTTCTAGAAACCCTAGAAGCCATACCTTCTTAAAAACACAAACAAATAACTGCAACATCAGCAACAATAAACAACAAAAACAACAACCGCATTGTTTTCTGTTTGAATAGATATTTGTAACACCGCTAATCTCATACTTATCGTTACTTTTACAAACTGCAAGAGAGTAGAGCCCCGATTAGCCGGATTAGCTCGGCGCCAAAAGGCACCACTCTCTGGCTACAATTTACTGCTATGTCCTCTGTCTTTAACGCTTTTAGTCCCAAGGTCCCATTTCTCAAATTTTGGAGGTGTTGCCTAGCGACTATGTACCAGTTGTAGGAGAATGATTGATCATGATAATTCAAGGGTACGTGCCAGATGAGCTTGGCGCCTGTCGGCCTGTCAATCAGTGTAACGGTGTTTTTAGTGTACTAAATTAAATTGTTACATATATAAACATTTATGGAATGAGTGTGTGCGTGGGCTTTCTGCCAATCTGTATAAAGGTGGGTGTTCTATCTCTGTTTACTAGACTCTTTCATCCACCACACACGCGCTTACAAACGAAGGACAAAGGCCACACAATTATATCTCTTTGCCCTCTGTTTAACTATTTCTCATACACTCATAACATACATTAAACAACACAATTCACATCATATAAACCAATCTACACAGATAACAATTCACATCATATAAACCAATCTGCACAAATAACTAACAAGTGGCATATAGGTTATTCACAACTTCAGCGCTCACACATTCACTCGCTACCGTAGAGGTCGTTGTCTCTCTCGAGAGACGTCACTCGACTCCTCTTTATACTAGTGTCGACACAGTCAATATCACATTGACGACTTGACGGAGATTCCCGAACTGAATATTACTATTCAATGACTACTCACAGATTTAGAACATTCCTAGGCGTGAAATTAACGGCGCTAGACGACAATAGCTACACTGACGGAACACTGCATGTGGTCCTGTAGCACGAATCTGTGGCTTACTTCGCTACCGTTGCTGCTCGTAGCACCAGTGATGGTAGGACGAAGGAGAGATGAAGGCTTGATGTCCGCATCTGGTGACGTACGTGATGCTCTCAGGACAGCTTCATCGGCCCTACACCAGGGGTTTCCGCTCCGTACCGGCCCCGCTGTACACAACATTTATACACTCATAAATGTTCGCTCTTATACCCAAAAGTCTGAATGTGTCTTTGACACATTATACTTCAGAGCGCTCTAGATCATTTCCTCTGAAAAATGTCTTCTTTATGCCACCATACCACAGTCACTATTGTCATAATTCTTATGACAATTCCTATAGCCACTTTAACACTGTACACACAATTCCTATAGCCACTTTAACACAGTGCACACAATTCCTATAGCCACTTTAACACTTTACACACATTTTACGTACCTACACCCAATGGATTATGAGCCAAATATTACAATCACAGCTCACCTCCAATTCGTAACATTACTGCACATTTCATCATTAGGTATACCTAAATATATACTGAATTCTATTCCTATTTCAGTCCCACATCTTCGCATATGAATAAATACAACATGACATCCTAGTTATAAACTATATCACATAATTACATGACTAAACAAGTATTGACTCGAGCCATCGCATTTCCTTCAAACATGGCTTTTCTTCACTCTAATAATAATTCATAAAACAATACTTTCTTTTTCATCTGAATAGCGTTACAGGTCATTATAAATACCGGTACTAAAAGAATAAATACCTGTATTCAATATACAGCTATCGAATTCTCTAGCCAGAATTCTTCCTCGGAGCCCTAGCGAAAACGACCGCTCGGCTCGACTGGTATAGCATCTCTAACCGGCAATTATTCCCGATACCACACTGTCACTCCCACACGTGACACGTGAACATCGCTCACCGCTACATTACCGCACGTGAACAATGCTTATCTCTACATTATTCGCATGTGCACATTCGGTCCAACTGCTAATGACGTCACACCATCGTCCGACCGAACCCTGCACTAAAGGCGTTCGTTACACTCAGCCAGGCAGTCCTGCAGGAATCCACTCAGCCGGCGAGTCCTGCAGGAATCCACTCAGCCGGCCAGTCCTGCAGGAATCCAGTCAGCCTGCCAGTCCTGCAGGAATCCAGTCAGCCAGCCAGTCCTGCAGGAATCCAGTCAGCCGGACAGTCCTGCAGGAATCCACTCAGCCGGCTAGTCCTGCAGGAATCCAGTCAGCCAGCCAGTCCTGCAGGAATCAGTCAGCCGGCCAGTCCTGCAGGAATCCACTCAGCCGGACAGTCCTGCAGGAATCCAGTCAGCCAACCAGTCCTGCAGGAATCCATTCAGCCAACCAGTCCTGCAGGAACCCAGTCATCCGGCCAGTCCTGCATGAATCCAGTCATCCGGACAGTCCTGCAGGAATCCAGTCATCCGACCAGTCCTGCAGGAATCCAGTCAGCCAGCCAGTCCTGCAGGCATCCAGTCAGACGGTCAGTCCTGCAGGAATCCAGATAGCCATCAGTCCTGCAGGAATCTAGTCAGCCGGCCAGTCCTGCAGGAATCCAGTCAACCAGCAAGTCCTGCAGGAATCCAGTCAGCCGGCAAGTCCTGCAGAAATCCAGCCAACCAGTCCTGCAGGAATCCAGTCAGCCGGCCAGTCCTGCAGGAATCCAGTAAGCCAGCCAGTCCTGCAGGAATCCAGTCATCCGACCAGTCCTGCAGGAATCCAGTCAGCCAGACATCCCTGCAGGAATCCAGTCAGCCGGTCAGTCCTGCAGGAATCCAGACAGCCGGCCAGTCCTGCAGGAATCCAGTCATCCAGCCAGTCCTGCAGGAATCCAGTCAGCCGGCCAGTCCTGCAGGAATCCAGTCAGCCAGCCAGCCAGTCCTGCAGGAATCAGTCAGCCGGCCAGTCCTGCAGGAATCCAGTAAGCCAGCCAGTCCTGCAGCAATCCAGTCAGCCGGCCAGTCCTGCAGTAATCCAGTCATCCAGCCAGTCCTGCAGTAATCCAGTCAGCCAGCCAGTCCTGCAGGAATCCAGTCAGCCAGCCAGTGCTGCAGGAATCCAGTCATCCAACCAGTCCTGCAGGAATCCAGTCAGCCGGCCAGTTCTGCAGGAATCCAGTCAGCCAGCCAATCCTGCAGGAATCCAGTCCAGTCCTCCAGAAATCCAGTCAGCCAGCCAGTTCTGCAGGAATCCAGTAAGCCAGCCAATCCTGCAGGAATCCAGTCAGCCAGCCAGCCGGCCCTGCAGGAATCCAGTCAGCCCGCCAGTCCTGCAGGAATCCAGTAAGCCAGCCAGTCCTGCATGAATCCAGTCAGCCGGCCAGTCCTGCAGGAATCCAGTCAGCCAGCCATCTCTGCAGGAATCCAGTCAGCCGGTCAGTCCTGCAGGAATCCAGTCAGCCGGCCAGTCCTGCAGGAATCCAGTCAGGCGGCCAGTCGTGCAGGAATCCAGTCAGCCAGCCAGCCAGTCGTGCAGGAATCCAGTCAGCCGGCCAGTCCTGCAGGAATCCTGTCAGCCAGCCAGTCCTGCAGCAATCCAGTCAGCCGGTCAGTCCTGCAGGAATCCAGTCATCCAGCCAGTCCTGCAGGAATCCAATAAGCTGGCCAGTCCTGTAAGAATCATTGCGAGAAAAACCGCTACCGGCAGCCAAAGGGTTAGCACGGGTAGTAGTAAATATGTCCTACATAAATATGTCCTATGTAAATATGTCGCCTGCAGACATCGTGGACAACCCCTATAGAATCTTCGTTCGCGAAGTCAAGCCAAGAAATATGTCCCATGTAAATATGTCCTATGTAAATATATCCTATGTACTACTATTGGTGACTAGTTATCAGGGATCATCCCATGCCTGTGGCGTGCGGTTTCACACCACTGATTGTAAGAACAGGGGGCAGCGGGAGACACACCCATGTCTTTCGTCCAGGTTCCTTCCATTTTACACGCTCTAAGGTTCCATTTGGTCTGAAAACCACATGAGAGAATGAGAATATGAGAGCCCCAGCCTACCCCTCCCCCAAACAATATATTTATTCTAATTAACACGGTAATTAAGCAAGCCCACGTCAACAAAGACACCCAATACCTTTATTACCTAGCCATTTTAGTTCCACTCCAGAAATCATTCAAGCTACGTTTGGGGGAGGGGTAGGCTGGGGCTCTCATATTCTCATTCTCAGAATAATTAATTCTAGAATGAGAATATAAGATTTGAAAACCAATCAAATCGATAAATGCCACATCGATCAACTAATTATTGTAATCAACTAGCCATTTAGACAAACCCATCGCCACCCAATTACCACCAATACCTTTATTACCTAGCCATTTTAGTTCCACTCCAGAAATCATTCAAGCTACGTTTTTTTATCAACTACCAACCTGCGATTATTAAGCCAGATTTCCCACCCAACCTAAATTATTAATGCTGCCATTGACTTCTTTAAACAAAATTATTATATTACGTTTTAAAATGAACCAAGACGAATTACTTCTTCTAAGCGATATCTGTGCTGTAGAGAACAAAGACTTAGACTCTAAAAAACAAAGGCTTATCTCTGTAGTTGTGTCAGGCAAATCAAAAGCTTTTCTCGGTAAACAATACATGACAGAAGACATAGAATCCCTTACTGCTGATGAGCTAATTAAACTACATTCTAAATATGAAAATCACATTGCTTCACTAATGACACGTGATTTGAGTCGATCTCTTGTCTGTCTATATACAAAAGCTGTAAGTCACTTCCTACCTGTTGATAGTGACAGCCTTTCACATGATCTCGAAAGCAACCCCATAGTTTCAAGTTCAATAGGTAAATTAGCATGCCTTATGTTTTACAATCCAGACCAAAAAGGTGACTGCCAAGCGTGTAATATGCAAAGAAGTACCCAACGGAGAAAGAAACACGCTTAGAAAAGACGGGTACAACACAATTTATTAATATTTCGGGTAAATACCCTTTGTCAAAATAGACAAACAAACAAACATAGAGATTAGCCGCTACTTATCTTCAATGGCAGAAGGAATGTGGCAACTGAAGGAGGTGGCGTAAAATAAAAGAAAAGAAAAGGAAGAACAAAAGTGCGGAAAAAGTAAAAATGACGTCAACGAAAAATCGCGTAAGAGAGAGACTCGGAAAGAACCTGAACACGAGAGACAAGAGTGTGTGCAAGCACGTGCAGGAGCGAGCGAAAGAAAAGGCGTGTAGATGAGGCCAGAGAAAGAGAGAGAGAGAGAGAGAGAGAGAGAGAGAGAGAGAGAGAGAGAGAGAGAGAGAGAGAGAGAGAGAGAGAGAGAGAGAGAGAGAGAGAGAGAAAGAGAGAGAGAGAGAGAGAGAGAGAGAGAGAGAGCGAGACGGAGAGAGAGAAAGAGAGAGAGAACGAATGGGGAGTACCCTTGGGCACGAAGTAGGCTGAGTGTCTAATACACAAAGCCTGCTAAACACCAACCCGAAGGCAAACTTTATATCACCTTCAAGTTGAGGACTACCTCGGGGAAAAACGGGAGGACCCCGGGAAAAAAAACCCCAGCATTTAGCACGGTACACAACAAGTAATAAGTCATGAAAACAAAGCAAAGAATCAAAATCAGTAAGAGAATATTGGTATAAGTGGAGAGTAGGTAGTTGTGAAACCGTCTTCAAGGGTAACTCAAAAAATAAGGGGGAGAGAGAGAGAGAGAGAGAGAGAGAGAGAGAGAGAGAGAGAGAGAGAGAGAGAGAGAGAGAGAGAGGAGAGAGAGAGAGAGGAGAGGGGTGGGGGGGGGGGGGGGGAAGGGGGGAAGGAGTAAGGAAAAAAAAAAAAAAAAAAAGAGGGAGGGGGGGGGGGGGGCGGAAGACAATCAGCCAGAGCCACCAACCCCACCCAACGGGCACCCACCAGCCCACAGAAAAACACACAGGTACGCAACAAGACGACCACATACATCCCCAAGGGATGCACACGATCGCCCCGCCCCAAAACCGCGTATCAAACCGTGAGCCGGAGACCCGGTGCCCGACAGGGAAGGGCAAGGGATCCAACTAAACGTTCGGCCAGCGCTGAGAAAGTCCCCAAGGGAAATGTACATATCAACCAGCGCCAACATCACGTAACTGATTAGTGAGTAGTAAATCAGTGAGGTAAAGTAGCAGACACAAGCAAGGTAAAACAATGTTAATCTTTCATATTCATCCCGAGTGGCGCCACAGTGCCCAGTTTATTAATCAGAAATTTTTCACGGTCTTTCCTGGCCCAGACATTACTGGCTTGCATAAGCCAGAGGCCTTTAACTCGAATGTCTGAGACGGAGTGGTCGGCCTGATTGACTAATGTCGTCCGACCGGTCTGTTGTATTGGTACTTGACAGACTGAAGATGTTCTTTGAAACGGTCGTTGATGGTTCTTTCCGTCTCTCCAACATAGAGTTGGCCGCATTTAACACAGGAGATGACATAAATCACGTTGGTGGTTTGACACGTGAAGTATCTGTCTATGTTGAATTTGTAACGTGGACCATTGACCACGGTGGAAGGGCAAATAAAAGGACACGTCTTGCAATTAGGAACATTGCACGGAGTGGAGCCGGAGGCTCTGGTGGTATGACGAGGCTTGAGAGTAGAGCGAACAAGCATGTCCCGCAAATTAATATCCCTCTTGAAAGCTACCAACGGAGGTTCAGAAAAGATAGCAGCAGATTCTTGACTGGATGACAAAAGACCCCAGTTAGAAAGAAGGATTTTACGCACCGGATTGGTGTGGGGATGGTAGATCATGGTTACGATAGGTCTGTCACTATCAGCGGTAGGTTTAGTCTGCAGTGTACTCGCGCGACTAAGTTTTTGAACCGTTTGGAGAGATCCTTGAACAACAGTATGTGGGTAGTGTCTGTCGATGAAAAATCCAGCCATTTCTTTGGATTGAACATCAAAATCTGATTCTTCGGAACATATTCTTTTTAGCCGAAGAAACTGGGAATAAGGGATGCTGTTTTTAGTTTTGGGGTTGTGAGAAGATCGGTAGTCGAGGTAGGAATGTGAGTCGGTAGGTTTGTAATGTATTGAAGTTTTCAACATTCCGCAGTCAATCCTGATGTTCATGTCCAGAAAGTCGACTGAAGTAGCTGATATAGTGTAAGTGAACTTGATGGATGGGTGGAAGTCCTGCACGAAGTGAATGAAGTCTAAAAGTGCAGCTTGGGTCATGTGAGTAGCTCCTAAACCGTCATCGATGTAGCGTTTATACATCTCAGGGACAGGCCCAGTGTATTGCTGAAGAATCTGTTGCTCAAGGAAACCCATGAAAAGGCAAGCATAGCTGGGTCCCATTTTTGTGCCCAAAGCTACGCCACTGCACTGAGCAAAGGTGACGCCATCAAAGGTGAAACTGTTAAGAGAGAGAACCAATTCAGCCAGACGTAGAAGTGTATGAGTAGGAGGTTGTTTATGACTTCTTTGATTGAGGAAGTATGCAAGTGCATTGACTTTTCAAACCTGAACTGTTGTTTTCCCTTGATGTCACTTCACTATATACTGTTATACCGCACAATGACGGCCTCAATGCACTTGCATACTTCCTCAACCAAAGAAGTCATAAACAACCTCCTACTCATACACTTCTACGTCTGGCTGAATTGGTTCTCTCTCTTAACAGTTTCACCTTTGATGGCGTCACCTTTGCTCAGTGCAGTGGCGTAGCTTTGGGCACAAAAATGGGACCCAGCTATGCTTGCCTTTTCATGGGTTTCCTTGAGCAACAGATTCTTCAGCAATACACTGGGCCTGTCCCTGAGATGTATAAACGCTACATCGATGACGGTTTAGGAGCTACTCACATGACCCAAGCTGCACTTTTAGACTTCATTCACTTCGTGCAGGACTTCCACCCATCCATCAAGTTCACTTACACTATATCAGCTACTTCAGTCGACTTTCTGGACATGAACATCAGGATTGACTGCGGAATGTTGAAAACTTCAATACATTACAAACCTACCGACTCACATTCCTACCTCGACTACCGATCTTCTCACAACCCCAAAACTAAAAACAGCATCCCTTATTCCCAGTTTCTTCGGCTAAAAAGAATATGTTCCGAAGAATCAGATTTTGATGTTCAATCCAAAGAAATGGCTGGATTTTTCATCGACAGACACTACCCACATACTGTTGTTCAAGGATCTCTCCAAACGGTTCAAAAACTTAGTCGCGCGAGTACACTGCAGACTAAACCTACCGCTGATAGTGACAGACCTATCGTAACCATGATCTACCATCCCCACACCAATCCGGTGCGTAAAATCCTTCTTTCTAACTGGGGTCTTTTGTCATCCAGTCAAGAATCTGCTGCTATCTTTTCTGAACCTCCGTTGGTAGCTTTCAAGAGGGATATTAATTTGCGGGACATGCTTGTTCGCTCTACTCTCAAGCCTCGTCATACCACCAGAGCCTCCGGCTCCACTCCGTGCAATGTTCCTAATTGCAAGACGTGTCCTTTTATTTGCCCTTCCACCGTGGTCAATGGTCCACGTTACAAATTCAACATAGACAGATACTTCACGTGTCAAACCACCAACGTGATTTATGTCATCTCCTGTGTTAAATGCGGCCAACTCTATGTTGGAGAGACGGAAAGAACCATCAACGACCGTTTCAAAGAACATCTTCAGTCTGTCAAGTACCAATACAACAGACCGGTCGGACGACATTTCAATCAGGCCGACCACTCCGTCTCAGACATTCGAGTTAAAGGCCTCTGGCTTATGCAAGCCAGTAATGTCTGGGCCAGGAAAGACCGTGAAAAATTTCTGATTAATAAACTGGGCACTGTGGCGCCACTCGGGATGAATATGAAAGATTAACATTGTTTACCTTGCTTGTGTCTGCTACTTTACCTCACTGATTTACTACTCACTAATCAGTTACGTGATGTTGGCGCTGGTTGATATGTACATTTCCCTTGGGGACTTTCTCAGCGCTGGCCGAACGTTTAGTTGGATCCCTTGCCCTTCCCTGTCGGGCACCGGGTCTCCGGCTCACGGTTTGATACGCGGTTTTTGGGGCGGGGCGATCGTGTGCATCCCTTGGGGATGTATGTGGTCGTCTTGTTGCGTACCTGTGTGTTTTTCTGTGGGCTGGTGGGTGCCCGTTGGGTGGGGTTGGTGGCTCTGGCTGATTGTCTTCCGCCCCCCCCCCCCCCCTCCCTTTTTTTTTTTTTTTTTTTTTTTTTTTTTTTTTTTTCTTCCTTACTCCTTCCCCCCTTCCCCCCCCCCCCCCCCCCGCCCCCATCTCCCTCTCTCTCTCTCTCTCTCTCTCTCTCTCTCTCTCTCTCTCTCTCTCTCTCTCTCTCTCTCCCCCTTATTTTTTGAGTTACCCTTGAAGACGGTTTCACAACTACCTACTCTCCACTTATACCAATATTCTCTTACTGATTTTGATTCTTTGCTTTGTTTTCATGACTTATTACTTGTTGTGTACCGTGCTAAATGCTGGGGTTTTTTTCCCGGGGTCCTCCCGTTTTTCCCCGAGGTAGTCCTCAACTTGAAGGTGATATAAAGTTTGCCTTCGGGTTGGTGTTTAGCAGGCTTTGTGTATTAGACACTCAGCCTACTTCGTGCCCAAGGGTACTCCCCATTCGTTCTCTCTCTCTTTCTCTCTCTCCGTCTCGCTCTCTCTCTCTCTCTCTCTCTCTCTCTCTCTCTCTCTCTCTCTCTCTCTCTCTCTCTCTCTCTCTCTCTCTCTCTCTCTCTCTCTCTCTCTCTCTCTCTCTCTCTCTCTTTCTCTGGCCTCATCTACACGCCTTTTCTTTCGCTCGCTCCTGCACGTGCTTGCACACACTCTTGTCTCTCGTGTTCAGGTTCTTTCCGAGTCTCTCTCTTACGCGATTTTTCGTTGACGTCATTTTTACTTTTTCCGCACTTTTGTTCTTCCTTTTCTTTTCTTTTATTTTACGTCACCTCCTTCAGTTGCCACATTCCTTCTGCCATTGAAGATAAGTAGCGGCTAATCTCTATGTTTGTTTGTTTGTCTATTTTGACAAAGGGTATTTACCCGAAATATTAATAAATTGTGTTGTACCCGTCTTTTCTAAGCGTGTTTCTTTCTCCGTTGGGTACTTCTTATGTTTTACAAGTTTGGGAATTACCTTGCGCCTGCTGTAACCTTACTTGTTACTAGTAGTCATATTGATTTTTCTAAAATAAATTTTAAATTAGAAGAAAATGGACGAGACGACTCCACAACAGAGCCATGTCTTGACACAGGTTCAAACAGTGACTAAGACTAAAAGCCCAGGTAGAATAGAGGCTGGAAAAAGATTAGCTGAATATAACAGACAAAAGAAATTACAGCTTCAAGCATTAACAGAAAAGACTGACACACCATCAACAGCACCAGTGTCACTACCGTCACACCCCCCACAAAGTGAGAGACAAACAACTAAACCTGAAACTACAAAATATATAGTTGCTGGATTTGTTGTCGGATTTGGTTACGTAGGTTACCAATTATATAAAAAATACAAACCAAACACTCAAACAGTCTCCAAAAAATCAAACACTCCAAAAACAAAAGAAGAAGTCTCCACATTACCAGCAGTTCCAAAACCTTTGGGACCCATTTTACATGCAGTAAATAAATTTATTATTTTAATTTTTATGGTATTAGAAAATGAGCGACACAAAGAACTTAATGAACCTTGTCTATCACTCTGCTGTAATAAGTGGACTAGCAGTAGCATATTCTATGCTGGGAAAAAGTCTTCTCAAAATGAAATCAGCAGACCTTAGTAAATTAGACTTCGAAGACAGTGCTAAACTAGTAGTTGTTATAACAGCATCGATTGCAACAAAAGATTTTCTAGTCAAGCAAGGAATTATTCCAGAAAATATTTCTATGTAAATAAAAATATGGCAACTATAGCTGTCATGATTGGTGGTGCAGTTATTAACGCATTAGCTTTTAGTGGATCAAACTATTTCTTTTCAAAAGTTAGTAAAGAAGAATCAGCAGAAGAAATGAAGCGACACAATGAGGCATCTGAAAAACTAGCTCAAGCCCAACAAGATTACGAAAAGCAAAGAATTGAGAAACTTGATTTTATTAATGAAAAACTAAAACTTGAGGGTCACGCACAGCATACATTTTCAAATGTCGATGACGCTATCAAAGAATACTATCTTTGTAACTGGTGAAGACATGTCTATTCCACAACCAAAACTTAGTGACTACTACCAACCAAGCCCAGAACAAAGAAATGGAGAAATAATATTTGTTTTAGTAGGAATGACATTAGTATATTTTACAGGAGTTTATATTGCTAAAAAAAATGGCAGACGCTAAACTATCAAAAATATATTACTCCCCAATTGGCTACTGGAAAGGGAATACTGCAGTAGAAAAAAATTACATGCTGCTGTGGGTGGAGATGTCAACCAAATAAAACAGTGGCTTAAAAAACAGGCAATTTGGCAAATATATCTTCCTGCTCAAGAAAAATAACAAGGCCTCATTTTGAAAACACTATCCCTAATGACACACACCAAATGGACCTCCTGTTTCTTCCGCATGACACAATAAGAAAGAAAACGATACAAGTATGCATTAACTGTTATTGACATAGCTTCAA